>CM052438.1:152115847-152146654 GCA_028533085.1 Varecia variegata | reverse complement strand
CTGTGAAGTTAGCCTGTCAGGTACAGAGCAGTGGAGCATTCTTCACATGACGTGTGCAGATTCTGCCGGAGCTACTCTAGGAAAGGAAATTCGCGTTACCCTCCTCATCAGGCTTGTGGCTCCCTCTTCAATTCTCTTTTGCTGTGTCCTATAACAGCACATGAGTTCTCTTCTTGTGGTATAGGAGGAGTGACTCAAGGGCACTGTGACACCAAATAAGCAAGAAAGCAAACAAATCCTGTAATCCAATTTTGTTATTTCATTTTTCTTCAAGGCAGATATACAAACAAACCGTATTAATCACCCTGGGTTACATGATCTTGTCTTGTTGCACAGGAAGGTATTGAAAAACCCAGTGACTCAAAGAGGTGAGGTGAATTTAGAATTCGCATCTTCTGATTCTTGGCTCCAATGTGTGCCTTCTACTACATCTCATTTTTTCTCAAAATATGGTACTTTTCATTGAAAAACCACATATCAGTCATACCTATTAGATAGATAACAGGTTCAATCTATCTGCATGCAGGAGATGGAATTTGACAATTCATTTGCATTTCTTTTTAATTTCTAGAGTCTCTGCTCTGTAAAATCCAGCTCTAGATTACCTAGGGCATCTCATTTTTGTTTGAGCTAACTCAGTCTGCACCACTTCTTGCATAAACTTATGTTGGTGAACACCATTAGAGACTTTATTTCAGTAGATTTGGGGGTACAAGTGTTTTTGGGTTTTTTTTTGTTACATAGATGAATTGTATAGTGGTGAAGTCAGGGCTTTCAGTGTATCCATCACCTGAATAGTGTGCATTGTACCTGATACATAATTTTTGGTCCCTCATCCCCCCTCTCCCTCCCGACTTCTGAGTATCCAAAGTCCATTATACCTCTCTGCATGACCATGTATATACATCCTTTAGCTCCTACTTACAAGCAAGTACATGTTGTATTTGTTTTCCTGTTCCTGAGATATTTCAGTTAGGATAAAGGCTTCTGGTTCCATCCAAGCTGCTGTGAAAGACATTATTTCATTCTTTTTTATGGCTGAGTAGTATTCCGTGTGTGTGTGTGTGTGTGTGTATACATCTATACATATAACATCACATCTTTTAATCCACTCATCAGTTGATGGGCACTTAGGTTGGTTCCATATCTTTGCAATTGTGAATTGTGCTGCTATCTTTTTTATATAATTATGTATTTGCCTTTGGGTAGATACCCAGCAGTGGGATTGCTAGATCAAATGGTAGGTCTACTTTTTGTTCTTTGAGGAATTGCCATACTGTTTTCCATAGAGGTTGTACTAATTTACATTCCCAGCAACAGTGTATAGGTTTTCCCTTTTCACCACATTTTCACCAACATCTATTGTTTTTTGACTTTTTCATAATGGCCATTCTGATGGGGTAAGGTGGTATTTCATTGTGGTTTTAATTTGCATTTCCCTGATGATTAGCAATGTTAAGCATTTTATCATATGTTTGGTCATTCATATATCTTCTTTTGAATAATATCTGTTCATGTCTTTTGTCTACTTTTTAATGGGGTTATTTGTTTTTTTCATTGACAATTTGAATTTCCTTATAGATTCTGGATATTAGTCATTTGTCGGAGGTATAGTTTGTTAATATATTCTTCCATTCTGTAGGTTGTCTATTTACTCTGTTCATTATTTCTGTTGCTGTACAGAAACTTTTTAGTTTAATTAAGTCCCATTTATTTTTTTGTTATATTTGCTTTCGGGGTCTTAGTTGTAAATTCTTTGCCTCAGCCAATGTCGAGAAGGGTTTTTCCTAAGTTTTCTTCTAGAATTTTTATGGTGTCAGGTCTTACACTTAAGTCTTTAATGCATCTTGAGTTAGTTTTTGTGTATGGTGAGAGATAAGAGACTTTTAAAAGACTGGTGACATTTATCCATTTCTTATATTTGAGCTTGACTTGGAGATCTTCTTCTCCTGAGGGAAAGTCCATCTAGAGTCTTTCAGAATGTGCAAAAGGACCTCAGAAATGTGGCAAACATATTCTCTGAATCTAGTTGCATGTGAATTTCTCCAAAGATCAGATAAACCTGTATTTCATGATCTATGGAATCACTAGGCAGGCTGTGAGCTATAGTCTAGCAATATGAACTTTGGAGCAATTTATTTCCTATGAGCACATAACATGAATCTCCAGCAAGTATTCGATGATGTGAATTTCTGTCTTTAATTGCATATCTTGTGTTCTTATACTTCAGTAATTACTCTTACTCAACATATCATCTACTTCCAGGTCTTCAAGCTTTTAATTCATTTACCTAAAAATATTTTCAAATACCTTCTTATATTAGCCTTATGCTATATGTTGTGAATATATTAATAAATATACATTGTCCCTATTTTTGAGGAGAAAATATCCCATGCCTTTTTCTCTTCCAGGCATACTCTTCTTTCTTTTCTTTTTTTTTTTTGCCTAATATTTTCCTGCTTATCTTTCAAAACTAGCTCAAATTATCTGTGAATTAATCATCCTGGCCTCATTTATAGATGTCCTAGGATCAAGGTTTGATGTGACTTTTGACCTTGGGGCTTCCACCAAGATTTTTACTACATGAGTTACCTATGTATTTATTGTAAATTTCTTCCCTATAAAATATAATATAACTACCATCATTTCAAATAGGGAATTAAATATCAAACAATTTTTTGTAGTTTAAAATATACAATCTCAAATGATCCAAGGGGGTATATGAATTACTTCCCGTTCATAATCTATGAAACTGAACAAATATAGATTCTTTCTATTAGCTATCTTTTTCATTATCTCCCTCTTGCTTGTCAATGTATCTTATCCAGAAGATGCATAACAAGACCACTTGAGAGAGATGGGAACTTTTCCCCTCTACGAGCCAAAGTGATACGTGGCATGCTCTCATTCTGCCTGATGTTTTTTATCTGTCCTGAGAGAGGACTCTCTGGCCTGGTGATCAGGGCAGCATCTTGGTTTCTGATTAAAAATGAAAAGAGAAAAAAGAGAATTGAGGAGTTGCAAGGCCTATGGTCATTTAGAGCAGTCAGAAAATTAAAATATATTCAATTCTCAGATATTAAAGAGGATCTAGAGAGGGGGAACAACATTTGTGTGACTTGTGTATCACTTGTCCTCACAGAGGACTAAGAGTAAGAGGGTCAGCAACTGACTGATGTTTTGTGAATGTAAATGTGTTTCTTGAAGTATCTGAAAATAACTCATTTTGAGGACTCCTTAGAGTGGTCTCTAAGGGGGTGCTTTCATTTAAATCAAACAGTCACTCAAAACTCTAAGAGAAAAGATATTTAAAAAGAAGAGTGACTTGACAGGCACATAGCAGCTACCTCAGTGATAAAGTAAATAAGAGAAAATGGAAAGCTGTTTTGCCTCTGATTATCTCCCTAGACGGTCCTGCCACAGTGCCAGATAGCCTCACATTACTCCTCCCTGTGAGCTCTGACGTCAGTCAAGGGCCCATAAGTAACCCGACCCCCAGGGTATAGTGGAAGGGACACAAGACCAGGGGCTGGAAGACCTGGGGTCTGGTTTGTGCTCTGCCACTTACCGTGGGACTTTAAGCCAACCTTTGTTGACCTTGATAGCCTCTCTGTGAATTACCCACCCCGCCTCCCTCTGTGAGATTATTGTTAGGCAAAAATAAGATTATTGATGGCAAGATGCCTTAGTAACTGTTAGAGATGCTCATGCTCACACCTGTTGTTTCTCTCCCATTTTTCTCCCTGGCTTCTCACCTCCCTCTCTTCACCTCTGACTACTTCCTGTCTTCCTTATAGTCTCTTTTCCACATTTCATTTCAAATATGACTACAGGGAGATAGAAATTCAGTTAGATGATTAGTCAGCCTGTCACATAACAGGGCTCCGAGAGAAGTGAGCAAGAGATGAACAAGTTTAATTTTGGCTCTGGAGGCGTGACTTCCAGAGTGGCTCTGTGAAGAGGTTGATAGATCGTCTTCCTGGAAAAAAAAGAAAAATCCATTTAAATGGTTAAAATTATAAAACAAAAGCAACCACTTGAAATCTCTGAGAGTTGTCCTAACAGGATGCAGCAAATGGAGAAGCATTTATACAAGGGTGACAATCTGTGGCAGTTAGTTAGGCCAGGATGGGCCAGGACCCACTCCTATCCCATGACCCCTTCCCCTCAGCTCTGAGTTTGAGAAGCTCTGATCCAGGTGCTCTACAATTTGGGTGGTTACAAGCCAAGTAGACAGGCCTTCGGTCCCTGCAGCTCCTAGTCTAGGGCAACCAACAGTTCCACCCTGAGAGGGGCAGGGCTCACTTATATCTGTCCTCCAAACTCCATGTTACAAAAGTCTTATTTCAGGTGGGAAGTATGGAGAGGACTGAGGCTCCCTCCTCTCACCCAATTTTCCACTCATAGGACAAAAGCCCTGACCCAGACAGGACAGATTAAGAATCTTGGGGCCAAACTTGCTTAGAGCATGGAGGCTTCATGATGGGAGGGGCAAGCTGAGATCATTAGGGGCTACTGTCCCCTTGTGCTGGTAAAGAAAGGGTGCTGCTCCAGGAAAAGGGGGCTGCTATTTCCGCCCCAGCTTTTGTCTCCACAGCTCTGATGAAAGGAACTGACTTTATTCAGGTCAAAACGTGAAGGGCCTCATGCCTAAAGATATTGTTGAAAACAATGCAGATTTTGTTGGCAAGCAATTAAGAAGTTGTTGGTAGTTCTACGATTTTATTACAATTAAAAATGGAAGACCAGCCAGAAGTAATAACAGAGAAAAAGAGACAGCCAAGAAGAGCCCCTGGGATCTCACTCATCCCTGGGGTCTGAAAGGGAGTGTGCATACGGATTCCCTAAGCAACACACAGATCCCTCTGCAGAAGGGAGAAGCCTTACCGGTTCAAGGGGCTTAAGCACAGCATCTAAGTAAACACTAGCTGAACAGTGTAATACTTTGACCCAGGGGCAATGCCTCGGAAGCCAGGCTTAAAAATAATCACCCTCATCCCGGGAGGTCTGGAAGACTCTGTGCATGGCCAGAGCTGAGCTCTCTCGTGAGGACTGGAGAGGAAAGTTCTGAGCTATTAGTCCCTGGTTGAATGTGAGACAAAATTATAAACCTCCTGAATTGTGAAAGCAATCTTCAAGCCACCCATTAAAGGTAATGAGTGAAAATTTAAATAACCAACGGGGCTTTTAAGCACAACCTTTGATCAATAAGTGGCTTCTATGGACTCAGGGGCAAACCTCTAGAAGCCAGCCTAAAAGACACAACAAGAAAAACAGCAAGCAGGGACATCAGAGGCTGCACTCTGCAGGGAAAATCAACATCACAAAATTGATTCAGCCACATTATTAAATAAACAAATGACCAAAACAAACAAAGAAACAAAACAGCAAAAGACACAGAGGCAGGGGGACTCAGTATATATTAATAATTCAAAGTGCCTAGCACACTGTCTGGCTCGTGTTCATCTCTGATTTAGAGTCAAACTGAGTGGATCCTAACATTGTTCTGACACTGGCTTGCTGTGTGATGTGGGCAAGCTGCTTTACTCCTCTGTGCCTTCGTTTCCTGTAGTTCAGTGACAATAATAGCACTTATATCAAAGGGTTGTTGTGAGGATTAAACGAATTGTGCATGAAAAGAACTGATACATAGTCTATGGTCAACTAATGTTAGCTATTATCATCATTAAGGTGTGGGTTTTTCTTTGTTTTCCCCTTTTCCATGTATAATATATACTAGTGACTGAACTTTCTCTAATAAATTGCTATCTATCAAATCATTAATGCTCTTAAAATGTCAGTAGTTCTGGGAAAGCTTGTCTATGAATTCAGGGGAAACTTTTAGTGAATATGTTCGTCACTTTATCATTGTCATAAAACAAAGAGGGCAGGAAGAGGGCAACATCAGAGGAAAGTGGGGAACCAAGGAGGTTAGTGGATGCTAAAAGACAAATTTCACTGACTTTGCATCTTCACTTAGTACAAGTCCTCCATGCTCATCCTAATGAGTTATAATACAATTGTGGAAGTGACTGACATTCAATAGCATAGAACAGGTCTTTCTGATTTCTCTAAAACCTTACACCCCATTGCTTGTTGCTAGTTAAGCTAATCCTGTGATTTATTTTTGATTGCACATAAACAGAAAGACACACTATACCAGCAGACCTCTCTAGAATACTGTAGGATTATTCGGCTCAGCATTTCTTACAAGCCAAATGCTAGATCAACATCGCCATCCATGATTCCATTTGCTGGCATTAACGCCCAAATCCTCCCTAGGGCTTTTCTGACCGTAGAACCAGTCTTGCTAACAAACAAAGTTGAATGCTTTATTACAACAGCAAAAACACAAGGAAATGGAAAGCTACCAATCTCCCTTATGCTAGGCTTAGGAAGAAAGGAAATGCAATCTATTTTTAACTAGAATTTGGTTTCCTGGTGTTAGCCATAGACATGATAATAAATATAAATTGCCTCAGGACACATTTTTATTTCTAAAAAAATCCTATTTTCAGAGGTTAGCAGTCGCATTACAATTTGAGTAAGGTTCATAAAAAATGGCTTTGTGTGCTGCATACTTGTTTTATTTTTGAAAACAAATTAGCCATCATATTGTGCTCCTAATTGGAACTTTGTGTTTCCATAGAAGACTTATTCCTTTTCTTATTCTCAAATTTTATTAGATAAGAACTTTTTTCATTTTCACTCTTTTTATTTAATAAGAACTATTCTAAAATTTTTCAAATATTAACAAAATAAAGACAAAAAATGACAAACCCCACAAACACATCTCCCAGACCCAACAATTATCTAAGTTTTGCCCCACTTGCTTCATCTGATTCTTTCTATTCTTTTTTCTTTTTGAAGCATTTCAAAACAAATTCCAGACATCATGCTTTCTCAATCTACAGACTTCAATATGTATCTCTAAAAACTATGGTAATTTTATTACATAACCATGGTGCAATTATCATACCTAACAAAATTAACACTAATCCTTGGTACCATCTAATACCTAGTCCATAGTCATACTTCTTCAGTTGTTTTCTTACTGGTGGATTGCTTAAATTAGGGTTCAATTCAGGTCCACCATTTCATATGATTATTAGGAATCTGAGCCTTTTTAACACTGGGGTAGAACATTTCCTTTTATCTTATTTTATTATTTTATTTTGTTTATTCATGCTATTTATTCATTAAAAAACAAAACAAGACCAATTGATCTGAAGAATGTTCCACATTAAAAACCTATTCCTTTGCTTCCTCTGTCCTTATTTCCTGTAAACTGGAATAAGCTCTAGTGACTTGACTGATACTCCATTAGACTCGGGTTCAACCCTGAGGATTTCATACATGGTGCTAAATACTTTATATTCATCACATCAGGAGACATAAAATACTTGACTATCTCCTCTGGTGATGCTGAGGTTGACCACCAGTGGATTCAGGCTGTGACAGCCTCATCCTCTTTTTTTTTTTTTTTCAATTTTTATTTCAAAATATTGAGGGGTACAAGTATTTTTGTTACATGAATGAATAGTATAATGCTAAAGTCAGGGCTTTCTGTGTGCCCATCACCAGGATAGTGTACATTTTACCCTATAGGTAAGTTTTTATCCCTCAGTTCCCCCTCACATTCCCCCCTTGTTAGTTTCCAATATCCTTTACACCACTTTATGACTGTGTGTACCTATTGTTTAGCTTACACTAATTAGTGAGAACATGTGGTATTTGTTTTTTTTCATTCCTGAAATACTTCACTTAGCATAGTGTTCTCCAGTTCCATCCAAGTTCCTGCAAATGACATTATTTCATTCCTTTTTATTGCTAAGTAGTGCTTCACATATATAAACAACATTTTCTTTATCCACTTGTGAAATTGATGGGCATTTAGGTTGATTATGTATCTTTGCAATTTGAATTGTGCTTCCATAAACATTTGGGTGCAGGTGTCTTTTTGATATAATGACTTCTTTTCCTTTGGGCATATAGTCAGTTGTGGGAGAAAATAGTTGCAAACTATACATCTGACAAAGGACTAATATCCAGAATCTACAAAGAAATCAAACAAATAATCAAGGAAAAAACAAATAACCCCATTAAAAAGTGGGCAAAAGACATGAACAGAGTTTTTTCAAAAGAAGATAGACAAATGGCCAACATACCTATGAAAAAATGTTCAATATCACTAATCATCAGGGAAATGCAAATTAAAACCGCAATGAGATACCACCTTACCCCTATCAGAATGGCCATTATTAAAAAGTCAAAAACCACTAGAACTTGGAGTAGATGCAGGGAAAAAGGAACACATATACACTGTAGGTGGGACTGCAATTTGCATGACCGCTATGTAAAACAGTATGGAGATTCCTTGAAGAGCTAAAAGTAGCCCTACCCTTTGATCCAGCAATCCTCATCCTTTTGTTGCTCTTCTTCCCATCAGGGTTTCACATGATGTCTCCTGCCCCTACTGATCATTGCCAGACTCGATGATTGAAATAGAAGTTGTGAAATACTTTCTAATTCTATCTCTTCTTCTACATTTACTAGTTATAATTTCTTAATGAAGAAGAACATTTTTCATATAATAGGGCGATTTGGGTAACCTGAAATACAATTCCAATAAGAAAAGCATTGTTAAATATTTACAGAAAGGATCTGAGTCTTCTAATAAAACCAAATAATTGGGAGAGGTGTGGCTATGTCTCTCTCAGTCTCTTTTTCTTTCACATATCATCACAATTTTACATATTATTTATATACACAATGAGTTTGAATCAATTTCAATTTTTTGAGGCCTAAATTGTATCTGTCATCTTTGCATCTTTGGCCAGTAGATGTCCCTCCATGTTGGACAGTGACCCATAAATCTTTGAGATATAATCTCATAATCTTCTGACATGACCCATAAATGTTTGAGAATCTCCTTTATTTTGGGCAAAAAGATGCTCCTGACTTTTCGATTATCTATCTTTCCCCACATCTGGAATCAGCCATTACCCAGAGCCCTGGAGCTCTGGGCTGCACAATCTAGGCACTAGATGAGCTCATTGAACTCATTGTTCCTGAACTTTCTTTATTTTCAAACATTTCCTATTGTGAGAGTTAGGAAATATGTGTTTTAGAAAAAATAATAGTGAATCTAGTCTAATATGTCTAATTCAAAGCTGCCTCTGTGTTTTTTAAAGGACATAATTAACTATTTTACCTTTATTTTTAGTTGTAGCCTTTAGTTTATAAAATTTTCTTGTTGGGTTAAATTCTACCTTGTCTGATATAAGAATTGCAACTTCTTTTTGTTTGCGTTTATCTGGTATCTTTGCCAATCCTTTTATTTTTAACTTTTCTGAATCATTTTTTATTAAGTATGTCTCATATTCAGCAGAAGTTAGATAATGGATTTGTTAGCCAGTCTAAACACCTTTTTTTCTTTTCATAAAGTTAAGTTCATTTATATTTGTTAATAAACTACTAGAAATTTCAATTTCTGTCATATGATTTCATATTATAGTTATACGCACACACACACTAAATTTTTCCACTACATTGTCATTTTTAAAAAGTTCTTATTGGTATTTATTTTATTTTTATATTCTCATGGTTTCCATCATACCGTTATCTTTCTTTATATAATATATTTAGGGCTGTCTTTTTAGGATAATGTCTATTAGCTACCTACTATGAACAATAATGAAGATAGCTAGCACCAATTTTTCTCCTCTCCTCCCCTCCCTCTCCTCCATTACTCAATTTTAATGGTAAATATTACCTTAAAGTTATCTTTGACACTTAACAATTGCTTAAACTGTTGCTACTTCAGGTATCTTACAAGTTAATACCGATGAGGTTATCAGCCAGCATATTCCATTATCCACTACTCTCATCTTCTCCCATGTTAGTTATGTCTATATTGTCAAGAGTATACGACATTTGCCAACTGTTTTGTCACCTTTATCATCTGTATTTATTCTCATTTCAAAGCTTATTCCTCGACTTTATGCCAGAGCTTGTCTAGTCATTCTTGGGTGCCTGAACACTATTCTCTAATGTATTTCTTATGGAGGCTTCCTGGGACCAGTATCCCCTAAGTGGTCAGGAGAAATTTGGAAAAGATTAAGAAACTACACTATTGCTGTGATATGCTGTCGGCAGTCCTAGAACAGGCATTTATTAGGTGCCAAGTGTGTCAGGTGATTCAGAGATATTTAAACTGAGGTTCTTGCCTACAAGAATTTGACAGCCTTTATTATACTACAGTGTTATCTTGCACTAGGAGTTTCAGAGTTCTGCTAAGGTGTTTCCTTTTTCAGATAACTTATTACCTATATATCTGAACACCAGATTTCAGACCCTTTAAGATCAATCTACTCCTTTGTATCTGGCCCAGCCTACAGTCCACCAGATGAGTTACATACATGGAGATTGATGTCAGGGCTGGAGAAAATTCACTGTCTTTATAAGAAACTATTGGACCATACTAGATTTTAAAATATCTCAAATTCATCCTTGGTTTCTCTCCCTTCCTCTTGCCATGGTCCTTACTTTTGGCGTCTACTTGCCATGAGGCTACCTGCTCTTATCCCAAAGCACATATCATGCTGTAAACCTTCCTCAGTTAATCTCCCTCCTCCCATCAAGGTTGACTTAAACTTTATTTCATATACCCAGGACATCACTCTCATCTAACTTGCTGTACTAACTCAGGGATAGAATATAGATTTCATTTCCTATGTGAGCTCTGATACTGTGTGACTGAACAAAACTATGCTTCAAAAGCTTCTAAGGCCATATCCAGTCTCAGTAGGACTACTGTGATTAATTAGGGAAGTTTGCCAAAGGATGAAGGAATATCAGGAGACGTCCTGTTATCTTCAATCCATACACTAACTCATCATGATGCTGTGATGTTTTATATGACCTTGCTCACTTGTATTATAAGCTCTTTTAAGATTAGGGGCCCAGTATCTGAATTTGTAATCAGATGGCATCAAGAAAATACGGGGAGAATTTAAATATAGACATTCCCATTTGTTGAAGATTTTTAGAGAGTAGATATTTTTGGTTGAGTAAATAACATGGCCATCTTCAGGACACTTAATGTCATTAACTAAATATCTTGAGTTAAGTTCTGGGTATTCAGAGATAAAAAGCATATTTACTTTAGAGCTTAATTTTAATTATGGAAACAAGTTAATAAACAGATTTAATATTATGTGATAATTATTTGGAAGAAGTTTGCACAGTTTGTTTGGAAAACTGAGAAGGTCTAGATCAGAAAGGAGGATCAGAGAAATCTTCCCAGAAAGAATAGTGTTTGAGCTGAGTCCTAAAGGGTGAATTGGCTGAGGAAAAAGAGTGCTAATGCGGGGGAGTTTTTGCAAGAACAGAGAACATACCTGGCACCAAAGCAGGAAACAGCATGATGTACTTGTAGAACTGGTTGTTCACTGAGGTGTGAACGTAGGATGCAAGTATGTGTATAGAGAACTGAGACTAGAGAGACAGGCAGAAACCAGCCATTATGTGTCCTTGTGCCAATTTAAAGATTGTTTTTACAATCCTTATTAGAGCAGGCTATGGGGAGTTCTAAAATATTTTAAATAGGAAATGCAATAATCAGATTTAAAGATTTTGTGATAAAATATGCTGGCTAACACTATTGAGCATATCATTCATTAATTCATTCATTTGCTTAACACATAATTAATAAGCATCCACTATGCCTTAAGCACTATGCTAGGCACTGAGGACTTACTGCTTAGCAATAGCAGACATGATCCCTGTTGTCATGGATTTAAATCAAACTTGCTGTTTGTACTTTTAGATCCAATCCTCTAGCATATTCTAGCCTGCCTTTACTTGCATTATTCATTTCTCTCTTGACTGGATTACTGTAATTGGCCTACAACATTTTTAAATACCTCCTATTATCTAAAAATAAAAAATATAAAGTCAACCAACCAAATAAACAAAATGATGATTCTTCCTTCATCAAAATTCTTCTACTGTGAAAATTCCTTACTCCTTGCTTCAGAAAACTTATCTACTTGCCCCCTTACCTTCATTCCAAGGACGCTTTTGTTCACACCATTCCCCTGGAACAGCTTCCATCAAGGTTGTGATCTCCATCTTACCAAACCTGTGACTCCTCTTCAATCTCTGAACAACATCTGATACCCTTTCTAGCAGCACATTCTTACCTTGCTCTGTAATTCAATATGCTCCTGATTTCCTTCATATACCTCTCCGATTGCTCCTTCTCTGATTTCTTTGCTGACTTGCCTATCCCTGGACTCTAAAAGTTGTAGTGACACATGGCCAGTAATCCCTTCTTACATCTGCACTTTCTCCTTAGTGGATTTCATTTAGCCTCATAGCTTAAATTCAACTGTTACGTTGATAACTCCCTGATTTATATCTCTGGTTTCATTTTACTCCCAAGCCTCCAGATTCATACGTTAAAATGTCTTCTCAGCATCTCCACTTGGATGTCTAATAGACATGCCAGGCTCAACACGCACATCTGAAATAAAACTTAAGATTCTTCACTACTTACTTTCCCTCAGATCTGTTTCTTCCCCAGTCTTTATCATTCCAGTAAATGGCACCACAATTCACTCGGTTGACCTGGCCAACAATTTAGGAGTCAACCTTGATGCATCTTTCTCACTTGTCCCTCTCCATACTCAGCTCTTAATAAGTCTGATTGGCTTCTCTTCCAAAATATGTTCAAAATATGACCCCTTTTATTACATCTTCTGCAGCTTCTCTAGCTACCATCATGCTACCCTAAAATGACTTCAATAGCCCGCTAACCAGTTACCTTGTTTCAATTTTGCTTCTCATGGTCCCTTCCCTAGAGAGCAGCCAGTGTTCTTTCTCAAATGAAAATCTGGGCTTATTCCACAGACTTTTCCTTCTACCTCTACTAACATCTTCCCATTGCAATTACAACGTAATCTAGACAATGGGATGGAGAAAACAGAAAAAAAAAATGGCTTACCCCCTCTCTTTTCAGAAGACTTTCCATAGTACCACAAGGCATTTCTTACATCTTACTGGCTGAAACTTAGTCATATAGCAACACCCAGCTATAGGAGAGTATAGGAAATGTTTTACTTTTTCTTGGTGGCCATATGTCCACTAAAAATTAGAGCTTTGTTATCAAGAAAGGATTACCGATATTGGGATAGGTAATCAGTAGTCTCTGCCTCATTGCTCAGTGACTTTTCTTCAGAAGGGCCTTTATTGGTCACTGTATATAAGGGACCCTTATCTCTCTCTTACTACTTTGTTTTAAGATTCTTGCAGCACATCACTATCTGAACTTATCATACCAATCAATCCATGTCTGTCTATTCTTCTAGAATTTCATCTATCTAGTCATCCATCTATTTATCTATCTGAAATGTGTTCATGTTTATTGTCTGTTTTTTTTTTTCCTTTGAATCAAAAGACTAGAAAACCAGGGATATTGTATGTTTGTTGAATCACTGTATTCTCAGTACCTAGAACAATACCTGGTATTTAATAGGCACTTAATGCAACTTATGCTGAAAAAATTTTCTCTGGGAAGTGAAAGGTGAAATTATATCTGCTGGGAGCAGGAATATACATGTGTATGGTTGAATGGTTCAAGCGGGGATATCAGAGTTTTAGGAGAATTGGCAATGTTTAAAATGGTTGGGGAGAATGTGAGAGAAATGCTAAGGTTTGGCTATGATGTTCAAGACCCATTTGAGAATAGTTATCATTAATTTTATGATCTAAAACTGTTTTGTTGAATGACTTTCTCCAGCAGTACTCAGTTACTAGGTTCAGGCAAGAGGAAAACACTAGTAGTTTATCTAATGTTGAGAGTTTAAGATATTGGTAAATGTGTTATTAAAATGGTGGGCATTTTAACTTTTCTTGGTTATTATATAGAAGAGAATGAATATAGTTAGGATAAGTAGTTTGGATGAAAATAATAAAAAGGAGTTAGAAGACAATCATAGCAATACACATTTACAGTATCTTTAGGTTCAAAGTAGTTGTGTAATTTATGTAATTAAAGTGTAATCAAGTGGTTGTGTAATACGTAAATTACGGTTGTAATTTATGTAATCTTAGTTTTAATGACTGTATAAATAAAAATAACCTGTGAAGTCTGCAAAGCAGATGTTACTATTCTTATCTTATAAATAAGAAAATTATAACTTAAAGAGTTTAATGACTTTCCCAAACACAAAAGGAAATTAGAGAAAAAAAGCAGAATAGAAATCCAATCTGAAAATTTGTCTAATTCTCTAAGAGAGAAATAGAGGACACATCTTGCTGTCCCCAGTTAGTGCAATTTAATTAACATGGTTTGAGTAATTTAACAATACAGGAAAATATTAGATTTTATCATCTTTCTAACAACTTATAGGAAGAAATGCATAGATACCTATTTTTTGCTGGGAAACAAATTATGTTGGCTTTCACTCAAGGCACTTACACTAATGAAACCATAACTTTAGGTGGAGTAGCATCCTGAATGTCATGTGAATAATGGATGCAAAAATAAATCCATTAAAGGGATAACATTTTGTTTTAGAAGATGATAAGTGCATATGAAAGTTACCCTTTTCTTAGTGTGATAAGAATATCAACTTCAAGCAATAAGGTGTGGTAGAAAAAGCATGGACTTAGTGTAGTCCTTAGTGTAAAATCCTGCTCTAGCCTTCTCTGAAAATTAGTTTTGTCATTCACAATGTAGGAATGATAATGACTTCTTCATGGCGTGATTGGGATCACTCTGGATAGAGAAGTACCAGGAATTAAACTCTTCTTTCTGAAAAGGACACACTTCTGTTCACATCTTACTAACTTTAATAATCATATATCCATGCCTAATTTAAAGGGGAAGGGAAAGTAAAATCTCTATGTGGACCTAAAAGGAGGAGAACAAGAAGTATTGGTGAGCAGCCCTCATGTATACTATAGTGACTTAAAAATTAATTAGAAAGATGGATAAAAACAGTAATAAATGGTATAAGTGCATTTTCCAAAGCATATTTTGCAGAATTCTATCCAGAAGGATGCTGGTAGGTATTTTCAGAATAAAAAGTTTCCTTAGTTAAACAAATTTGACAATTGGGGTACTTAAAATTCAAGATTATCTACTTTAGGCTTTCACATAACTTCAATGTGCTAAAATGCATTATCATAGAGCTCCAAAGTGGGAGGTGGCAACTATAGCATGTAGCATTTTTCAATCTTATTGGACTCTAGGATCATTTTTATTAGGTTGCTTGCTTTCTAGGGACAATGGTATGAGATTATGTTGTGAACATAATCTCACAGGTTGAGAATTTGTGACTGAAATTATCTGAAGTCTGATGAGAAGGGAGTTTTTTGAGCCTGGATGAAAGGACAAAGGCTTCTAAGTTTTAGGATGATTACCTATAAAGGCAAGTCATACAGACATCTCAAGCCTTTAGGTGCTCTGTCACTGGGAATGGCATGCTGGTGAGTAAAAAGTTTAGCAATAAATTAACTTATTAGAAAGATGCCCATTGGGACACTTGCAAAGAAGAAAGTAAGGGTACAAAATACACATTGCTATATAAAGTGTAAGAAAGTTGGAGTTGGACCAGAGTTCATAGTTTTATCCCAGACCCTGAGGCCTCAGTTGTACCATGGTTGAGCCAGGTTGGGTGGTATATCTTTCTCTGCAATGATTGTGCTTTCTCTCTCTCTCACTCATTAATATCACATTCTTAATGGCCTTGATAAAGATTTCACTCTAAATGATATGTCTAATCATATAAGAGCACTAATCATAGAAAAGTGTGAATGCAGTGACTCAGAAGCAGTGTCACCACTATACATTGTATGATAGGAAGGTGATAAGGGGGGGGTCAGTGTAGTGCCCCACCCCCCACCAGGTTGGTAGTTTGCTAATTTCTGCCAAGAGGGATTCAAAGTGTCTTCTATCCAGGTTTCAAGGCATATAAGAATAATGGGAGATTTTAATTCCTGGTCTTACCTGCAATCAGTTTTGATAGCACTGTTGAAGATCATACACTAATGAGAACATAGTATATCATCATCCCTTGTTTGGGATACAGTGTTTTAGCTGGTCTCCCTAATTTCATTCTTACTCCTACTTGTACTGATCTATTCTCACAGCAGCAAGAATATTCAATATTATAATTCATTAGTGACTGATTTCCTATTACAGTTAAAAATGCAATTTAAAGTACCACATAATTCTGGTCCCTGCCTAGCTCTTTCCCCATTGTTGACTTCTCTCCAGCCATTACTGTTTTCTTCCAGTAGTCTGAACAGGCCAAACTATTACCTTGCTCAGGGTCTATGCAAATAGTATTCCCTCTTCTTAATATTCTCCTTCACTCCTCTTTAAAATGCTACTTTCTTATTATTTTTAAAACGACCTGCTTAAATGCCATATCTTCAGAAAAACCTTTCTCTACTATCCTTTCTGAAGCAGGTAATACTTCTTAATTTTACTCTTTTTAAATTTTGCTTATCATAATTTATAAAGCTATAATTTACTTATTTTGTGTTAGTTTTTTTTTGTCTGTCTCTCTCACTACAATATAAATAATAATAAGCCCATGAGAGCAAAGGATGATGCTTATATTACATATTAATGAATCTCAGCACCTAACCAGAACAATACGTTTATATCAAAGGAACAAATATAAAAAAGAAAGGAAAGAAAGACAGGAAGGAAGGGAGGGAGGGAAGGAAGGAGGGAGGGAGGGAAAAGAGGAGGGAGAAAGGTAAATTTGTCAGTATAATGTCATCACCTGGGGAGGTTTGGGGGATGTCAACCAAGGGGCTCCTTGTGTATCTTCCACTTTGTTTGCCTAGTAGGTTTAAAAATGCCACCTTCTTTTCCACACATTTCACTAGTGAATTCTTAGTGTAGTCCTGCAGAATTACTTCAGATTCTCCATTCATCTTTATATCTTCTTGCCTCTATACTTGTGATCATGAGCCAAATTTTCTTAAATTAATGTTCTGTTCAAATGTCATCTTTCATATAAAAAATAATCAATCCTGACTCTAGACCACCAAAACATTGTATTTGAACATCTCTTTAAAAAATCTCTTTCTGGTCAATATTTTATAGTCCTTCAAGTTTATATTTTATGTCTTGTCTTTTTCCAACTATGACTTCTCAGAGCAAGAAGGATCTATAGCTAATTCTTTTCCTTAAAATATTTGATGCAGTATGGTATCTGCCATCACATGTTATCAATAACTTTTGTTTTCACTTAATTCTCTATCCAGGTAGAAACAAATCAGTAAATGTTAAAACACCAATTTTCACCAATTGTTTAGTCCTTGTCTTTAAAAAGGCTCTTTATTTTTTTCATATGGAAAATTAATTGTATCATAATGTTATAAGTGCCACTTTATACTGATAACATGAACTATTCCAGTAGGCAATTCCAATCCACTTATTTGCAGAGCGTCATGTATACAGGTATTTAGTGTCAACTTCACACATAAACACTAAACATTAGGAAAATAAATTGCTTTTTTACTCCTTATTTTTTTTCTCTCCTAAACGCCAGTACTGTAACAATTCTGTCACAACAAGATGCTTAATTAGGGCACCTCTGCATTGGGAGGTTATCAATGTAGACAAAACTGTTGACACATTATAGCTAAGATCCAGCAGAGTGAAAAGTTTAATCAGCTGTAAAAAACACCAATGAATTTGATCCCAAATATGATGGGCCATCACAGGAAAAGTATTATTGATGTAATTCTGAAAATAAGGTCTTGGATGGGGAATCTTGCTGAGTAAGAAAATGTGGGCTTATCTCATTCTATCCCAAACGAGAGAGATTGGCTATAAAAAGAAGAGCTTGATGTTCATCTCTCTAATAGAAATCATTTGGCACTATGCCATGAATGGTGAGTTTGCAAAATGCACAGTGTGAACTAAAACACAGTATTCCCTTGCCAGGTGCAGGTTTATAGCCAGAACTCAAGGCTTGATAAAAAATCCCTCAGTGCCATAAACCCAAGGAGTATAATCAGTATCATCTTTGGCTTGTTTCTTATCAATTTATCATTATACCAATAACATGAGCTTGACACTTTTTTTTTTTGCCTCAGGGTTTTTGCACTGTTGTTCCCTCCTTCTGGACCACTATTTCTTGGATTGCTGTATATATGTATCCTTCTCATCATTCAGGTCTAGATTCAAATGTCACCTTCCCAGGAAGAGATTCCATGACTACCATGTCTAGTTTGCCCTACCTTCACTAGTAACACTAGAGCACATTGCCTTATTTCTCTTCTTCATTATATTTTTCAATATCTGAAATTATTTTTCTGATTATTTGCTTACTGTCATTCTCTTCTACTAAAATGTAAACTCAATACACACAGAACGATTGTTTGCCTTAACCACTGCTATGCTTCCAGTGCTGGAACAATGTCTGGTATAGAATAGTTATCCCATCAATATTGTAGAACAAATGGATGAACCTTATTTTGTGCATCGTCTTTCCCCAGCATTGTGGTATCAGTTTTTAGCTTATTAAGAGAGGTCAATAGTGCATCAGCCATTTTCCTGTTGAGAAAATGATTTGGAAAAATTCACTGTAAGTTCATGCACAATACTGATTGTGAAAATTTGCTGGGGTTCTCAAATTTTAGAAGAGAAACGAGCACCTATGGAAGAAAGCACAAGTCAGGGAATTGTCTTTTGTTGGGGCTCTACCATGTGCTAAACAGTATTTTAGGTGCTTTGGTTGCTTTACGTGCTTATTAACTATAGTAATAATTATAATAGCCAAATTTATTGAACACCTACTATGTGCCGAGTACAACTCTGAA
The DNA here is from genome assembly GCA_028533085.1 of Varecia variegata. NCBI lineage: Eukaryota > Metazoa > Chordata > Mammalia > Primates > Lemuridae > Varecia > Varecia variegata. The sequence continues at coordinate 152,127,799 of CM052438.1, read as the reverse complement.
ACACTTAATTCTATTATATTTTTCTCATTAAGTCCTCACAATTAAACTTATGAGGCAGGTGCTATTATTATTTTCATTTTACAGTTAAGGAAATAGCTTCTTGACAGGTATTATTTTCTTAATAAGATTGGAAAACCAACATTAAAAGTAATTTTTTCAAGGTCACAAATCTAGCAAATGACAAAACTTGAATTTGAACCTAAATATTCTATGTTTTGCTTTTCCAGTGATAAATTACATGTGGGGTCTGCCTCACATTGTGATGGAAGATCCTTCAATTACTGAAAATTCAGTCATTTTTCTGAGTGCCTGTCCATGTGCTGAATTGAGTTCATTTTTCTAAGAGTACATAAATAGTATAGAGGACAGGATAAGCCACAAAGTGTTTAGTATATAAAATGGTAGGGTGTAATAAGAAATTGTTAAAGAATAAGATTAATTTAAGCATGCTCTTGACTGTTAGGTATGCTTGTAAACTTAAACTCAGAGCAGAGGTTAAGGAGGAAGAGCTTGATCGAGGCCATAGTGCTTGGGTAGGGACTTGAAGGATGGGTAAGAACAGGAAGATCAGAGAGAGAGAGAGAGAGAGAGAGAGAGGGAGAGAGAGAATAGTGTTATATTCACAAAGGTACAGAGAAAAGCCACAAGAAATTGAGCTTGTAGCATGAAGGTATGAAGGAGAAGGGAGGGGCTCACTAGATTGGAACCAAGAATGTGGTTCATATGGGGCAGTTCACACGGTTAGGTAGAACCAGATTATGGCTATTAAATGCACATTTCCTCTTCCTGTTCTCTTTTTCTACTGGCATCTTGGCATGGGTGCTGGAGGCTGCATATAAAAAGAAAGAGGGTGAAGGGAAAGCTGTCTCCTTCTCTTGTAAGCACAGTGGATTGACAGCAGGAATCTTAAGGAAATATACACTGAGTAGTTTGATAAAAATGAGACCCTTCTGGAGATGCATATTAGAGCTAAAGACAAAATGGGTTTCTGTAGTGTAGAAAGGGAAGTCTGCCAATCCAATTCATTGTGCTTCTGATCAGTTTTCTATTTTTATGGTTAATTACTTAAATATGGGCTTCTGCTTTACTTATGAGCTCAGGGATTTTTATGTAGACAATGCATTTTCACAGACTAAAGAGATGTAAAAAAATGTCTCACCACCTAAAATTAATTCTGGCAGGAAAAGTCGGTGTAAAAAGTAATCTGTTTGGTAGGCATTCCATCAATGAGAAATTTGCTGTTGCTATTGCTTTAGCAGTACAAAAATAAATTGATGTTTACAAGAAAATTATCTTGATACACAGAAATTCTGAAGTCTCAGTCTTTGCCAAATGTGCTTTATTTTATTTTGTTTTGAATTTTAAAAGGTAATTAGTCTATAGTTTATTCAATCAATGTTTAATACTTAAATCTTTGAGGAACTACTATGTGTCCTGTGCTTTCATATATATTATTTCACTTAATCTTAACACTCTTGTAATTTTACTAAAAAACCTGAGCTTTATCGTTTTGCCCAAGGTCATAGATAGTGAGTGGAAAAACTGGAATTTAAGCCTGTACTTTCGGACTTATTCTCCAAGATTATGAAATTCCCCTATCTTGTTGGGTAATAATGTTTCCTTCCACTCTCCCTTCCCTCCTTCTTTCCCTCAATTCCTCATTCCCTTCCTTACTTTTTTTCTTTCTTCACAATACAATTAACAAGGTCTATATTCCAGGAATTCTCCTGGGTACTGCAGATGCAAAGAAAATAAGACATTGTTCTGCACCAGAGCGAAATGACTAATCTACCAGGGAGAACCAGATATTTAAATAATAAATGTAATTGAGTATTAACAATGCCATGATTGTGTACATTAGTGGCATAAAAGCATTGGTCTCTTTCACAGAGGAAAGTCATAAAAGGGTTCATAGAAAAGGTGACAATGGAGCTGAGTCTTAAAAAATAAGTAGACATTTGCAAGAAAAACTGTGAACAATGGCAGGACACATCCTCTCAGCCCAGGGAACAGAACTTAGGAAGGCACAGAGATTTAAGAAAAACTACCAGCAAAAATCTCACCTTCACAAAAGCATGTGAAGAACAACAATCTGTGCAGTCTTTCATAAATCCTCTCTTGGGTAATTAGCTTTCTGGAATACTGCCAAGCAGCAGCAAATTTTCCTTTCTCAGCGCTCTTGGGAATATCTGAAACGCAGGACAAATAGTCGTGCCACCAAACAATGTTAACATACTTAATTTGCATGAAACTGCATTTAAAAACACCCACTCTAAATGTTAAGATAGTTGATTGGTTCCAGACAAATTTCTGGGCAGCTGTATTCTGAAAACCTTGTTAACCTCACCCACGAACCTCATGTTAGGGGGAAAAAAAAAAGAAACCCATGTAATAATGGTCCCTTTACTGAAGGAGTATTGGAGGCTTAGAAGTGCCTAAGTAGCATTTGCGCTGAAGAATAGACAGAAGCAGGACATCACTTGAATGTAAACGCACTTCTCTAGTGTACAGTAACACTACCTGGCATGGCTGGATCATTCTCACCAGCACCTGTAAAAGATGATCTCACAGTTTTGTCCATTGTCTTGTCAACTCTCTTCTAGGAAAAAGTGCAGATTTAGAAACAAAAGAGTCGTAACAACTCAACATTATTGTGGGAGGAAAACCATGGACTTCAATCCATTGGTCACCATTTTTTTCACATGGATATATTTTTTCCCTTAGCTAGAGTGTCACTGGACCCTCCAGGGATCTCTCTGTTCACCCCTATGTTACAATCTTTTAACAGATACATCATATGCGAATCCTGCTGAGCTGGCACAGGTGTGTTCAGCAGGTGCCTCAGCCGTGTCACACCTGCTGTCAGAAACAGACTTTTGTAGAACAGTGGTGTGGGCCTCACCACAGCTGGAGGGGCAAGGGAAAACTTCTGCATTGGATTGGTTACCTATGACTGCCTCATTATGTTTGATCCCCACAATGAACAGAGTGGTCTCAATTTAGACAAAATTAAGGCTTTCTAAACATTTCTATTGAACTGCTTCATTTGATGCCCTCTTTGAAGGTGCCATGTTACTGTGAGTTTAGCTCCTCCCTTTTCAAAACATTTTCACTGACTGGGATGGTTGGGACACACTTCTTCCCATGACTCCTGAAGCTGACAGTAACTTCAGTGGGTGTGTACTGAACTGGGCTTTTGTGCTGTTCTGACTCTCCTTGTGAATGGCTTGTCTACTGATAGATCTTGTTGCAAATGAAGGAGCTACCACTTTTCATTAATTTATAGTTCTAACAAAATACCAAAGTGCAGAAAGACAAGAATTTGAAGGAGCGGTGTCTTGGGCTATGGAGTTTGATAGATCCAGATTCAAGTTCTTGTTCTAATCACTTACTAATCATGTGACTTAGTACACATTACAACTGGGTCCATGGCAATAGAAGGATTAGTGTCTGGCTTAGGTTGTTTTTTTTATTTCATCCTAGACAAAAAAAGTAACTGTAGAAGGGAAGGTGATAACTATCACTTATGAAGAACTCATTTTGTGATCATCAAATACTTTAATAGTAATCACTCCATTTATGTAGCATTTACTGTGCCCCATGCTGTGTTCTACTAACTTGGCATATATTAACCCATTTCATTGTCATACACCTATGAGGAAGTCATTATCATTATTCCTATATTATATGTGAGGAAATTAAGGCACATGGAGACTGTGACAAAAATCATGTTTGCGGGCATAACAGGCACATTGTTTTTCCTTACCTGGATCAAATATAAATAACACTGTGCTCTCAAACTGCTCCTCTTCCAGCTCTACCTCAGGGCAGCTGAAATTGTCTCTTTCCCTGCCCCTACCTGCTGATTGGAGAAGCACTCAGGTCAGTGGGCTGATGGGCCAGTGGACTTTCTGAATGTAGAAGAGGTCCTGCATGGATGCTGACCAGGCCCCACTGATTTCCACGAATTCTACTCTGGACAGAGCCAGGCTGTGCCCAGTAAGTGTATATACTAGACGCAATGAAAGTTATTTAAAATGGGATATGTTCTTGAGGCCAGGAAACATGAAATTCCATTCTAAGCATCAATATAGTGCAGTGAGGTACATATTATGCTCTTGTATTGATTTACAAAGGTTAACTATGAAAAATCTTATATGAGGGGAAAAGTGTGCATTCCCAGTACCCTGTGATTTTCATAACAGCGGCATCTTTTTTCTTAGTCATGGTGTTAATCCTACTTGTTGTGCCTTTGAAAGGATGCATGACTTCTATGATCTTTTATAATCCATTAAAGGAAAACCTTAACTTTAGACACAAGCACACACATACACATGTGTTTTCTAGTTTTTACAAAAAATTCACATACTTAACTGCAAAATTATCAGTGAATTGGGCAGAACTGTAAAGCTACACTTAAGGACTACTAAAAAGAAGTTTTGCTAAATACAGCTTATTGGGATTAAACACAAAAAGCAAAAAAAACCACCAAAACACTAGAGTTTCCCAAATCCATTGTGATCTTTTTTCTTTTCTAAACTAACTGTAAGTTAAGTTCTCGAAGCCCAAATATCTCAAACATCGTTTTTGATGGATTCACTATTTTCTTTATTTTTCCTTTTTTAGTTATTAGGAATGCATCACATTTGTGTAAACAATATATCACATCATTCTTGTGTTGACTGTGGACCATTCTAAAGCATTCTAACAGTTCAAGGTTACTTTGGAATGGCCTTTGAGCACACTATACCTGGGCTGGAATCAGTGGTCTAGTTATAGAAAATAACCCTCACTCAGTGGGTAGAGACTATCATCTTTGTCTAATCATGGCAAAGGACAATCTATGACAAATGATACCTTTTGCTGGTATTTCAACTTGGTTTGTGGTATATGTAACTTAATGGATATTATAGGGGAGAGCTCAAAGAAATAAAATAAAAAGTGTTAGCTGACCACTTTTGGGCAGTAAAGAATGTCACAGATAGTCTAATGAGTGGCCTACATTGGTGGAATCATATTGGAAAGAGCCATTGGCCGTTTGAGTCCAGGAAGGCAGCCCCTCAAGAGAATAAAACTGTTTCAGAGGCTGAATCAAGAATCTTTTGGTTAGGACTTACTGCCTCTCCGGTGCTATGGGTGATATTTGCCTTTAATGCTATCTTCTCCTTTAGAGTAAAGTGATTGGCTGTGTTTATCATGGGTGTGGTACAAGGTGCCAACCTGTACAGTTACATCAGGTGTAAAGTGGACAGCAGGAAGAATTTTGAATTTCATCAGCATGTCTACCTCTTATCTGGGAGAGCAACTTTTAAGACAAAATACTGAAAATAAAGAGGGAGACATTATGCATTGTTACACTGGGGAAGAACCAAAGAGATTCTTGACTCTGAACATTTTAGAACTCAGTCTACATTGCAATGAGGAGTGTTGGATTTGTTTTTCCACTTAAAAATTTTACTTAAAAAAAGGAAAAATAATTTTAAGAAATCCTATATGATATGAACAAATGGAAAAAACATTCTATGCTCATGGATTGGAAGAATCAATATTGTTAAAATGACCATACTGCCCAAAGCAATCTACAGATTCAATGTAATTGCTATCAAAATAGCGATGTCATTTTTCACAGAATTAGAGAAAAACATCCTAAAATTCATATGGAACAAAAAAAAGAGCCCAAATAGACCAAGCAGTTTTAAGCAAAAAGAATAAAACTGGAGGCATCACATTACCTGACTTCAAATTATACTAGAAAACTATAACAACCAAAACAGCACAATGTACTGTTATGAAAACAGATACATAGATCAGTGGAACAGAATAGAGAACCCAGAAATAAACCATATGCCTACAATCAACTGATATTTGACAAAGCAGAAAAAAACATGCATTGGGGAAGGGACATGCTATTCAATAAATGCTGCTTGTAAAAATGGATAGTCATATGTAGAAGAATGAAACTGTATCCCTATCTCTCACCATATATAAAAATTAATTCAAGATGGATTAAAAACTTAAATGTAAGAGCAGAAACTGTAAAAATGCTAGAAGAAAACCTAAGAAAAATTCTTCTGGATATTGGCCTATGCAAAGAATTTACAACTAAGGCTCTGAAAACAAATGCAACAAAACCAAAAATAAACAAATAAGACTTAAGTAAACTAAAAAGATTGTGCACAGCAAGAGAAATAATCAACTGAGTAAAGAGACAGCCTGCAGAGTGGGAGAAAATATTTGCAAACTATGCATCTGATAAAGGGCTGATGTCAAGAATCTACAAGGAACCTAAACAACTCAGCAAGAAAAAAAAAACACATAACCCCATTAAGAAGTGGGCAAGTGCCACGAACAAACATTTTTCAAAAGAAATACAAATGGCCAAAAAACATGAAAAAGTGCTCAACATCACTAATCATCAAGAAAATGCAAATTAAATCCACAATGGGATACCACCTTACCCCTGTCAGAATGGCCATTATTAAAAAGTTAAAAAACAGTAGATGTTGATACAGACGTGGTGAATAGGGAATGCTTATATACTATTGGTGACAATGTAAATTAGTACAATCTTTATGGAAAACAGTATGGAAATTCCTAAGAAAACTAAAAGTAGGTCTACCCTTTGATTCAATAATCCTACTATTGGATATCTGCTCCAAGGAAAAGAACATATTACATCAAGAAAGACATATGTACTTGTATGTTTATTGCTGCACATTGCACAATCACAGAGATATGGAATTAACCTAAGTGTTCATCAACTGATGAGTAAATAAAGAAAATGTGGTATATTTATACCATGGAATATTACTCAGCCATAAAAAGAAGAAATAATATCTTTTACAGCAACTTGGATGAACCTTGAAGCCATTATCCTAAGTGGAATAACTCAGGAACAGAAAACCAAATACCACATATTCTCACTTATAAGTGGGAGCTAAGTTGTGGGTACACATCATTATATAGAGTGACATAATGGACATTGGAGACCCAAAAAGGGGGAGGTGGGAAGGCAGCAAAAGATGAAAAATTACCTATTGGGTACAATGAACACTATATTGGTGATGGGCACTAAAAGCCCAGACTTCACCACTATACAATATATTCATGTTACAAAACTCCACTTATACCCACAAATCTATTGAAAGAAAGAAAAGAAGAAAGAGAGAGAGGAAAGAAAGGAAGGAAGGAAGGAAGACAGGGAGTGAGAGAGGGAGGGAGGGAGGGAAGAAGGAAGGAAGGAAGCAGAAAGGAAGGAAGGAAGGAGAGAAAAGAAAGGAAGGAGGGAAAAGAAAGAAAGGCAAATGTAAGCATACTTTCTTTTAAAAAATATATAGGAATAAAACAGCATGATTCAAAAAAGAAAAAAAAGAAAGAAAGAAAAGAAAAGAAAAAGCTAGCTTTGGGAGGCCTGGGCCACTGATCCATTTGCTTCACAGCAACACTGGTTGGGGCTCTGCAGTGGTTACTGCTGGAGCTGACAGTGGTTGTGTGAAACATGACGCTGAGGTTTGTAGCTCAAATTGAATTGTTTTTTCTTACTGCTACCACTCTGGCATCTCCCTTTACACTGCCCAAGAGTCACTTCTATGATGTTGTCTTTCTTCCCAGCCACGACAGTGAAAGCTCATGGCTCTGTTTGCCTGATCTTTGTCACTATTTCCAACTTCTTCAGGCTGGACCTTATGCTTCATGTCAACCTTAACTTGGTCAATCAAAGGGACAAAAAAGTAGGTGCCTAAAATCATAGAATCCCAGAATAGTTGCAGTTCTGTAAAACTGCCAGAAGGTCTGAAGACCTTATCTAAATGGCTTTCACTGACTAATGCCAAGTTATACCTGAAAAATCTTTGTAAATGTATAAATTTGTGAAGTATCAGAGATGACCTTATGGCTTTTCCCTTGGGTACTAAATCAGAAGGTGAAATTTTATCTTCATTGTTAGTATTTTCATTCATCTGATTGATATTAGAAGGATATTAGATGCTTCAGTCCATTCTCTTAAATGCTAATTATATTATATCAGCTTGTTTTATGTCATGATGTCATATAGCTATCGCAAAGGGAGAGTGGGAGGGCAAGACAGAAATGGAAGCAGAAAGTGTTTATTACAGTGCAATCCTTTGAATTCTTTTCTAGCTTGTAAACTGAAGATTCCATCATTCTATATTTTCAGTCTGGAGTCAGGGCCATCAATTAAGTCCAACAGAACGGGTTGACAGCTATTCAATTCAGGTGAACCTGAAATCAAGTTCCATGGGTTCAGACAATGCAAAGAATACATGCAGGACCACAGGTCCAGGAAAGCAAGGGGACAAATCCAGAAAGAGGTCAATAAATAAATAAATGAATTAAAACAAGTGAAGAACCAAGACTGGTAACATAAAGAACAGATAAGGACCCAGACAAATGTTTTGGGCCATAAAAATTTAGGAACTAAACAGCTGCATTTTATGCATAGCCCATTAACAGTCAGATCTCTTCCCTTTAACTACCATTCCTTTCATGCCTGTTAGAAGAACTCACCTGTTTTGAATAACATTCCTAAAGACTTGATTCCATTTTCTAAGATGCAAGATGATCAGCCTAATTCTGCTTAGGTGCTCAAAGGTGGTTTGGTGGCTCTCAGACCCCGATGCATACTATAATCAGCTGGTGAGCTTTACAAATATGAAAAAAGCCCAGGACCTAACCCCACCAATTAAACCTGAATATCCAGCCTGGCTACCTAACATGAGCAAATAGCATCAGCATCATTGGTACCTAAGCAAGCAGCATGAGTATCACCTGGTAGTTTGTTAAAAATGCAGAGTCTCAGGCCAACTCCCAGATCTGCTGAATAAGAATTGGCATTTAGAAACCTCCAGATGATTTACACGCATATTAGGGTTTGGAAAATGCTACTCTAGAGAAGAGGTCAGCCAAACTTCTATGAATAAACACCCTTGCTGCCAGGCAGTGCCCTTATTTCTCTGTCTCCAACAACTAGCGTGGGCCACTGAAATTTTGCAATCTACCTACAATTGCTCCAGCACCTTCCAAAAGTTTCCCTCTGACCACTGTGTAAGTTATAGCAGCTAACCCTTCTCCATCTAGCTCTAAGGTAATACTCTTGGTTTCTCTTTCTTGCTAAACAGTCTCCTCTCAGACACTCTCTCACTTCCCTGTGGATGTTCAGCTTCATTCTCCTTCCCCTTCCTGTGGCTCCTTCACGTGTTAGGGAGCCAGCAAGCTACGGGGCTTTCAACCTCCTCTTGCTGTTCCACGGCACCAGGCTGTTGGCCCTGAAATTTATAGAGCAGTTGGTTGAAAGCCCTTAAATCAATCTGGCTGTTTAAAACTGGAGACTGCCTTTGGCAGCAACATTCTTAAGCATCTTGCTTGGCTGGTATTTTTAATTAACACAGCTAAATGCCTTGTAGTATTAGCCCAGGCCAGTAGGACAAAATTAACAGAGAGACAAAGGCAGAGATGTTGACAGGGCTGAGGACCAACTTGGGAGAGCTTGGTCTTAATCTTAGTGCCAGGTTAAATGAAGTTGCCCTAAATCCTTTAAAGCATTCCCCCTTTGAGACCCTGAAACGGAAGTTTCTAGCCTTCAGTGGCAAATTTTCCTATGGGACATTCAGGCTCTGAAGATTTTGAAAGCAAGGGACTAGAATTAACTCATGGCAAACATTGTACTGTCAAGATAGCTATTCAACATTCAACAACTACTCATTTAATTTAGCTAAATAAAATCATTTTACTTAATGATGTTATTTATTTATTAAATACTGACAAAATATTTAATAACATTAATGCATGAACTTGCTTCATTCTCCAACCATCTCATAGGTAAATACTACTATCCCAGTTTTTTGCTGGGGAAACTGAGACCTCAAAAGCTTTAAGTGAACTTTTGAGGAGCTGAAGATGTAGTAAGATGTGGTAAGTACAAAAAATGTACTACAGATGTAATAAGTAAACTGTAGGTCAAAATTTAACACAACCCTTCTAATTTCAAATTTCCTGTAATGACACCATGATCACCTAACATCTAATTTAATGACAATCCTAACCAATGAGCAAGTTACCAGTTGATACTTTGAGAAGTGCTTACTAACTAAAGAAAAAGAGGCAACTCTCATCATGACACATGTAATCGATCCATCAAAGACAGAATGCACAAGAGACGTGTTGTCTGCCGTGGCCTAATTTAAGCTTTCACCAAAGGGGACATTGGGAGCTATGGCTCTTTTTGTTCCTTCTTGGTGAGGATTAGCTTGGGTTATGATCCAACTGGCTTGAGAAGGTATTTTTGTATTCTTTTCAAATAACAAAATCGAGAAAGAAAAAGAAAAGAGGCAAAGCTTCAGATTGGGGGTTGGGGAGCTCCCTGCTTTACCCAGTGCTTGAGTTACAAACGCGATGAAAACTCAGACTGGTTTACCTGCTCCTTTCCAGTGGGTCTGTGCCTTACAGTTAGTGTTTATAAAATGTTCTAAAGTAAAATCTTAGTAAGATAGAACTCAATTTACTAGATCAATTGTTTAGCTATTTTTTTTTCTTTCAGAACTGTTCTCATCAAGAGAAAGAGACAAATCTCAAGACAACAAGCTGACAGTTAGGACAGTTAAAATAAGATGTTCCCAGTACCCAGGCTGTGTCCTGAGGTTGGTGTGCATGTAGCCTAACATCCTGTGCCTAAATTAGCTGTGAGATCACAGACACGTCCATTTATGGCTGTTAAGTCTCCACTCCCATTTGTGTGTTAGTTGAAGGAGACAGCTGCGTGGTGGGCAGATATCCAGGTACTACTACTTGGATGCTGTCACTTAAACTCTTAATACTCCAGTTTGATCATCAGGATATAATCACTGATTTCAAAGGGTTATTTTGAAGATTAATTATGATAAATTTTCAAAACTTTTGTAACCTTTAAATTACTATGTATTTAATAATAGTTGAGATTTACTAGGTCCTGAGCTATTCTCAGCATTATGTATATATCTACATGCACATTATTTTGAATATATCATTAATAATTCATTTAATCTTCACAACAACATGAGGTGGAGAATATTATCCATTTTCAATGTGAGGAAACTAAAGCATAAAGTTTATATGCATGCAGGAATTATTATTATTCATTCAGAAATATTGTTAAGCACATACTTTGAGCCAAGTACTTCTCTCCTTTTACTTTTTTTCTTACTTAACTCCTCCCTCTCTCCCTCTCACCTTTTGTCTTCCCCTTTTCCTTTTTCTCCTCTTCTTCTTTCTGCTTTTTTTTCAGACAAGAGAGAAAGAATGCTAGAGCTCAGAGTTAAAAGACCTATGCCAAGTCCTGGTGTTATGCGACCTTGACCAAATCAACATCTCCTTGTGTCTATTTTCTGCCAACCTCATAGGTGGTTCTAAGGATCAAATGATATGAGAAGGTATTTCCTGAGTTAAAACACTTATACAAAAGTAAAGAAGTGAAAGTGTTACCATCGATACTACAACAACTACTAGCTAATTTCTAAGATCCGTTTATTCCTGACATCCTAAGAGTCTGATTTTCCACCTCTAGCACACGTAAAACCAATGCATAGGATGATGACTCAGGGAACCATTCAGTCCCAAAGAAAGCAGGCTAGCAGACTGGAGCGTGACCTTTACTTAACCAGAAAATGAAAGCAGCTAGGCCATGCTTTGAACAATCTGGCTTATAAATGTTTTTAGTCTACATTGAATATGTGCTGATCTACCTGGGAACCTGGTACAGTAGGAAAGGAGACGAGCTGCTGAATATTAAAAGGTGTATAAGAGTTAAGATAGCAATTTGTCACATTCTATTAACTGAATTAAATTATGTACTCTTATCAGAAAAAGAAATTGAGACTGTCGGCTCTGAAAGGGCAGAGAATAAGTCAGTTCAACTTGCCCTGTGAAGCAGTCATCTGTTCATGTGGCTGCTGAACGAAC
>CM052438.1:152101222-152115347 GCA_028533085.1 Varecia variegata | reverse complement strand
AGGAAAGGAGACGAGCTGCTGAATATTAAAAGGTGTATAAGAGTTAAGATAGCAATTTGTCACATTCTATTAACTGAATTAAATTATGTACTCTTATCAGAAAAAGAAATTGAGACTGTCGGCTCTGAAAGGGCAGAGAATAAGTCAGTTCAACTTGCCCTGTGAAGCAGTCATCTGTTCATGTGGCTGCTGAACGAACACTTATTGATGATGAGCATGAAGCAATTAGGAATTGGAAGAATTGTGATAAGCCTTCAAAACACTGGTCCAAAAACCTTTGGCCACAGTTCTGGCAGACTTAACGGATTTGTGAAAAGCTCTGGTGTTTTTAATTTAATTTAGCCACAATTATTGGTAAGCCTTGAGTTTGTGACAGGCCTGGGCTAGGCACTGGTGATGCAGCAATGACTGCTGCTCTTAAAAAGCTTTGTATATGTCACATCAGTTGCCTTTATTCTGATGATGTATGAGGGCTCTTATGGGAAGGAGAGAAAAAGCCCCAACAATGGCAGAGCTTGGAAATTAATTGGCCAGTAGAAGACTACTGGGCCAGAACAAGAACAGAAGTCCAAAAGACCCACGAGAGTCTAGTCCTCTCCAGGCTGGTGGTTCAGTGGGAGAATGCACAGCAGAAGTGTTCTTAGGTGGCCACAGTTCTCCAATAATTTGAGCATCTGAGTGTCATCAGTTGAAAGGATATGGTTATGGATTCATTTCTATTGAATCATAAAACTTCCCCGTGTGTGTTTGTATGTATGAGGGAGGGAGGGGGATTAAGACCATGTTTCCAAACACTACTCATAGAATGCTGTTATGCTGAGTGTTAATTAGTAAGTCAAACAGAAAAGTTTCAATGCACAAATATGTTGGAAAATGTTATATTCATGTATTGCAGAGCTCCATGGAGATTTTAATATGCCAATGCACCTTATAAATCTCTAAGAAAAGGTCCCCTAGCCTGGGACTAGGGCTAGCCTAGAGTTGACCCATTTTCCATTGGGACCAGTGACTTGTGGCACAATTACCAGTAGAAATGAAAAAGCTGAAAGAATCATGTGAACATTTTAGGGAGTTATTTGAGTATGTCCTTACTATCTGGAGAAGTACTATGTGGTTGTCAGTGTTTCCTTAAGCCCTCCAAATTCCCAGACAAATGCTTTGTATTGAAATTTCCCTTCTTGCATCATAAATCAGGCTTTTGATACCCTACACTTATAAAATTCCATTCAGTTGCCATGATGTATCTGGTAGCCATCAGCAGGAGAATATTAAGGGTCCAGTGTGCACATGCACGTATGCATGTGTGTGTGTGTGCTTCTTTCAGAAGACAGATCAGCAGCACAGTTTCCTGCTATTGTATGAGTGGTAAATACCACAGTGCACAGTCATTTATTGTATCTCAAATTGTTACTGGCATTAATAACTGTGGAACTGTGGCCGTATTTGTTGTGTCAGCTAGACATATTCCCACTATTAACTTTTGGGTAACAGTAGTAGCTTGTCTAATAAAAAATAATGATTTTAAAACAAAGAACTCCAAATAATTTGATTCCACAGAGAAGCCAATAGCAGAAAAGCAGGGGATCCTCGCCAAGCTCCCACTTTTCCTGCAGCACTAGTTCTGAATGTCATTATTAGCTGTGTCTCTGTAACAGTGTGAGAGACATAAAAATTGGTATGAATATCTTTTCCCCCTTCACCCCTGAGGTCTCTGAGGATCCGAACAATGCATTTGAAATGGTTGATTATAACATTCTGTTGGATAAATTAACCTCCTAGTGTGTGATGCTTCAACTCAGAAATGGATCACAACATATGCAAATCTAATAAGCTGAAGAGGCTGGGCATTTATTATTTTTTTCTTTTGGTGGAGGAGAAAAGATTTTTCCATTCCTCTTAGTAAGTTATGAGAAATAGGAAACAATCACATTCTCAGCCCAATAGGAGATTTTTTTTTTTTTTTGCATTTGCAATGCCAATTCTAAATGTGCAGTTGCAAAATGGCATCTTGGCTTATAAGGCACACCAGTGTGATTGTGTGGATTATAAAGTCATTTATTTATGCACCCATTTGTATACAGTCTTCATCGCTACAGCATCTGGGAGTCAGACATTACTTAAAAAACACAATTAAATTTGAATACCTCATACTGGAACCTTATTATAAAGTTGTTATTTCCCTTTCCTTAATTTCATTCCATTACTCCTCATTATAGTTTTCTATCATAAACAGTTCTTCAATTATTTTTTTTCTTCCCCTGGGGAATTTACAACCAGAGATAAAACCTTTCTTTCTTCCTTCCACTCCTATTTCAGTCTTCTGAACAGGCAGCCCACACTACTTTCTATTTCTAGAACATTCCTGTAAAAGGGATATTTTAAAGACCAAAGGTCCTTCTCAGGTGAATGTAATTTATCTGTAACTACATGCAGGATAAAAACCAAGCAAGGGTGGCAGTTTGCTTGGATTTTAATCTTTGCTAGCATCCAGGTAAAGCTGTTCATTGTCTCTAAGACTCTGTTTCCTCATCTGTAAAATAGGCACTAAAAATCTGTTCTGCACATTTCATAGGGATGTTTTGAGCTAGTAACATGGAAGCATGTTTTTTAAACCATGGAGTCTTATTCAAATGTTAGAAAATAGTACTACATGGCTAATGTTTATAGAGCTCTATGTGCCAGGCAGTGTGTCAAAGAAAACATGTACATTCCTTCATTTTATCCTCCCAATGAGCCTCGAGGTAGGTATTATCTTAATCTTCATTTACAGATGAGGAAAATGGGCACACAGAAGTAAAATAATGTATCCAAGGCAAAAACAAACAAATAAACAAGCACACACTAAGAAATAGTAGGGCTGGAATTGAATTACAGGTCTTTCTGACTCTCTAATCTGACTCATAACAGTGAAATTGGAAAGTGGATTGAGGGTATGCACCATCTGTATCTATGACACAGAGCCTCATGGGAGCCTGAAAGGTAGTTAAGGTAAGACTATCATCTACACTTGAGTAAAAAGAGATGAGATGCTGAACTGGACTTTCGAGAGTGGGCTGGGTTTGGAAACATGAGTTTGGTATAAATGGAAGGAGCAGGGCCTCAACTGTGGGAAGCAGCCAGGGGTCTGCAAATGATTCGATTTTGCTGAGATACAGGCTGATTAAAGAAGTTACTTGGGAGGAAGGCAGGCTGGGCTTATTGCAGAGAAGTTTGAATGACAAGTTAGGGATTGTGAATTTTCTTTGGTGGGATAATTTATGAAACCATTTATAGAGTAAATTTTCTAAAAATTAATCTACGAGGAAGAGGAGGAGGTAGAAAATGAAGATAGAAGGATGATGGGGAAGAAGAAGCAAAAGGAAAGGAAGAAGAAAAGGGAGGGGAAGAGGACGATGGAGGAGAAGGATGAAAGCAACAATGATAATGACAACAGCAACAAAAACAAAACAAAACCTACCCTACATGGGGGTTTGTTCTGATCAAGAATGGAGATACTATACCCGCCCCACTCCTACCCTCTACCTGTGGCCCCACATACTCACACACCCAGGTACAGTGAACCTGTACCTAAACACCTGAACCTCATGCTGCTAGTTGTTTTGCAGGAAGGGTGGAATCTCAGGTTAGGTGACACTGGTTTGAGAAAAGTCATTACTTGGGCATGTTTATTGGGGAATGACAGTTCCTGAAATCTTGGTTAAAGGACTTAAATGGCACTATATAGTGAAGTGCTAGGAATTTTAAGTTTATCTTTTATGGCCAAATAAAACAGAAGTGTTGTTTCTGGGAATTCTCAATCATGGCAATGTGGCAGGGTCAGCCTGAGAGAGGCTGAGACCTGAGCTAGATACTGGAACAGTCGTTGGCGCAGTAAACAAACTGCACCCTCCACCACCACAGGGATTATGAAAAGGTACTGGACTTCTCACATTTTATACGATTGGGTTCTGGAGTTCTTTTACTTAGATTCTAAAGCAAGGTGGTCTCGGAATACTGGAGGATTCAGTGATATTCGGGCAACGTAAATGACACTGGTGAGTGTCCACAGTCTTCCCTGCTCATTGTTGTATTATTCAGTCTCTCTTCTGGAAATGGGGATGTAAATAGTGTCCTTTAGTGTCAAAGGTGTCCTAACAATTGACTCTTGACTATTGACAGAAGCACTTTTCTCCTTCAAATTAGCATCGGTACCTCCCTCTGTACTAAAGAGCAGGGTAGGTATACACCCATCCCCTCCCCCACCCCTATCCCCCCAAGTCAGAACTTCAAGCATGCCCATTCCCCAGACAGTGCACATTGCACTCATCATGTAGGTATACCTACAAGAAGAGTGCGATGTGCACTGTCTGGGGAATGGACACGCTTGAAGCTCAGACTCGGGGGAATGGGAGGGACATGGGCAATATATCTAACCAGAACTTTTGTACCCCCATAATAAGCTGAAATAAAAACAAAAAAAAATAAAAAATAAAAAAAAAAGAGCAGGGTAGGCCCTGGGTTACTAGCTAAAGGCAGAGGGCATTCTGTTTCCACTTATTAGTGGAAGTTTTTCTGACCAAAAACTATTCAAAGTCTTTATCTTTTGTTGATTTTCACATGACATTTGGACAATTTTTATAGTAGATTTTCTTTTTAAACAAATATTTTATTTTATTTTTTATCTTAATAGATTTAAGGGGCACAGGTGGAGTTCTGTCACATGGATTTATTGTATAGTGGTGACGTCAGGGCTTTTAGTGTACCCATCGCCTGCATAGTGTACATTGATGAGGAAGATTCTGTAGCCCTAACGAATGTGCCATTTTCATGAGCAGGAGACATATTTATGGTTTGGATACATTGCTATAAAATCCTGTTTGAACAGCAGAGCACAGGAGAAAAGATGTTCCTGTTCCCTGGCTTGCTTTAAGCAACAGGCCCTGACAAAAAGATGTCACACAGGAGATGCTTAGCATAGATAGAAAAGATCTCATTGCACATAAAACACAATATTTGCATGTTGACTTATACCTTTTTAATGTCCTGTAGCTAGTCTTCACTTCCTTGTAAAAGATCTAATTATTTGGCTAGTGCCAGCCTTAAATAGTCACTGAGATTCATAGCAATTATAACTAATTTGCTTTTCAGGAGTGCTCTTTCATCCTTGCCGTTTTCTAAAGATAAATCATCTGACCTTAGGCTCACAAAGAAGATTAGTCCAAGAGAAGTATGATTCTGAAATAGCACAGCCTCAGCAAATAATAAGTCACAAAGGCTATTTGAGTTCACCAGTGGGAGACTCAAGATCATACATGTTAAGGGGTTTGCTCAAAGTGGTAGTGAGTGCCTAACACATCCAGAGTAAGAACCTTTATGTCCTAACTGCCAGGCTAGTGAAGTTTCTGCTACAACATTCTGCTCCTTTAATAAGCCATTAAAGTCAGTCGGGGTGCTTGGGCAATACATGTCTACCTTCTCCTGTATTAATGTGAAGATCAGCCTCCTTCCTTCAACTTTTCCCTTAAGTGGATGTTTTTTCTGTCTTTTGTCTATGCCATATTAATTTACCACAGGAGTATTTTTGTGTTTTTAAGTTACCTTTCTGTTCAAGACCTTCCAATGTCTATCCAATATCCAGAGAGTAAAGTTTACTAATTTCATTCTAATATTCAGAGTTTCCTATCATCTAGTGAACTGGCAATTCAACTTTACCTTCCATTTCATAAAAATAGAAGCTCCATTATGGAACACTCACTCAGTAATAGAAACTCTGTATCTCTACCTCATTTAACCCTATAAAATAGGCAGTGTTGTTATTCTTATTTTTATAGATAGGAAACACTGCAGTGCTAGAGACGTTAGGTAACTGGCCCAAGGTTCCTGAGCAGGCTTGTCAGACCAGTCTAATGGCTTAACTCCTGAGCTGTGATCCTTCTTGTCATCAGCCTGTCTCACGGCTTCAAGGTTGTCAGGATCCACACTTCCCCACCATATACTTTGCTTGTTCTCATATTTAAGCCTCTACTCATCATTTGCCATTCACCCAGATCTCAAATTTTCCCCCTTTGTTGTCCATCAAAATCCTTCTTTCGAGTTCTGTATTAGATTCCTATTGCGGCTGTAGTTTTGCAAGCTTAGAGGCTTAAAGCAACACACATTTATTACTTTACAGTTATAGAAGTCAGAAGTCCAAAAATGGGCTTATGAGGATAAAACTAAGTGTCATCAGAACTTCATTCCTTCTGGAGGCTCTAGTGGAGAATCAGTTCCTTGCTTTTCCCAGCCTCTCGCTTCCTACATTCCTTGGCACGTGGCATCACTCTGACCTCTGCTTCCATCCTCACATCTCTGACTCTCACTCTCCTGCCTCCCTCTCTCTTTATAAGACCTTCTTAATATACCGGGCCCACCTGTAGAATCAAGGATAATCTTCTCATCTTAAGATCTTTGATAACACTGCAAAATCCTTTTTGCCAAGTAAAGTAATATATTCACAGGTTCCAGGTATTAGGACATGGGCATCTTTGTGGGGCCATAATTCTGATTACTCTAAAGACCAGTCCCAATGTCATCTTCACCCTCAGGCTTTCCCAAAAGGCTCAATTGCCAGGTTATTCCATTCTATATATTTTTGTTTATAACTTCTTAGCTTTGAAAAATTTGCCTTTCATTAATTATGTGAGTTTGGAAATTGGGCCTCATTTGTTATGGGCTCAGATTGTCACAGCTGCAACCTTAGAGAGTATCCAGTTTGGAGATGACAAATAGCTTTCACCTCAAATGTCATATCCATGCTGCTGGTAGAAGCAGCTCAAGGTTCAGTGTTCAGAAGGATTTTGAGGCTCCTTCTCGTTTCAAAACAAAGAGGTCTGGGATCAATTAGAATGTTTGCCATGAAGGACAGAAGAGAAGATGGCAGCTCAACTTAGGGGCCACATGCTGGACTCTTCTCTCCTATCCCTCCCGTCTTGAAAACGAAGAAAGGCAGTTGGAAAAAGGCAACTAGCCTTTATAGGGGGCTGAGTATACTGTTCCAGTATATTACCTAACTTAGCTTCTTTGATTCTGGTAACAACCTTAGAAATAGATGTCAGAAGTAAAACTAGGGTTCTAAGAGTTTAAGCAACATGTTTAAGTGTCAAGTGGAAAACCTGGGATAAAAATATGGATTTACCTATTTTCAAATCCAATTCTGTTCAGTATAGTAGAGGATTAAACGACTTACATAGGCCACGTGAAACCAGAAACAGAGCTGGTATTAGTAACCATACTTCTCCAAAAAACATAGGACACATAGCTGGGCACATGTCTACAATGCTGAATCCTTAAAACTGGAAGTTTTATAAGAAATCCAAGGTGTGTGGTTGCTGGAACCAAAGTTCACTGTCTCACAGAGGATAGGTTTTTGTGTTAATCTGGCTACATTCAATGATCATAGGACATTATTTTCCCTAAGTGAAAAACTGGCTGATTTTTTGGCTTTGAGATAATTTCTTCTTTTCTTTACACAAGGCTCTTTGTATTTAATTTTTAAAAAATATTTTATTGTAAATCAGACTTTCCTGCCTCATCTGTCCCTGTCTTTACTAATTTGAATTGATTAACATGCTTTAGAAACTGGAGTCCTAAGTGAGACGTCCGGGACAAGTATTCCAACTCTCACCTGAGGTTTCCAGGTGCTAAGAAAACATTTCCCTTAAGCCAAGAATTATTTCCCAAGGTTTCACTCATTAATGAAACTGCCTACAATCAGGTCAAAATCGATTTCCAAGCAATAGATCACATCACTATCCATCTTAAGATCTTCAATTGCTCCCCATCTCTTTCCAGGGAAAAGCCACATTCTTTTTCTTGTCCTAAAAGTCCTGCTTGTTTGGAATGCTGCTGTCCCCCCAACCTCTTTCTCTACTACTCTCTCTTTACTCCCTCCCTCACCTCTGCAGCTGCCTCAGCTCTGCCTGCTGGCTTCTTTGCTCCTCTCAAGCTTATTGTCTGGCTCCCACGCTTCTGCCCTGCCCTGAATTCTATGTCCTAGGTTGTACACTCCCTTCCATCGATACTCACACAGCTGCTTGAGTGATTTTTTAAAATGCAAATCTGACCATGTCATTTTCCTGCTCCGAATCCCCAGTGGCTTCCTTTCATCCAGATCAGTGGTTCTGAAGCCTGACTGATACCTAGCTTGCATAGATGCAGTTCCAAATCTCACCACCCGCTCCATGCCTGAGCCAAGATTCTAATTCAAAAGATCTAAGGCAAGGCCAAGAATAATTTCCAGTGTCTCCTGGGTCACTCCAATGAACAACCAGCCCACAGGGTATGCCCAGTCCCTTACCAGCACAGGTATAGGCCCGTGCTGTGGCCCCATCTGGATTCGCATTTCATCGCAATCTGTACCAAACCTGACCCCCACCCTCGCCACACCACCCAGCCCCCAGGATTGCTAGATTTTGGCCACTATGACTCAAATGTGGTTCTCTGCACATAGCATGTGCTTTGCTACCTCCATGCTTTTACACATGGCACCCAGTCCTCTCCATGAAGAAAACATTTACTATTTTGAAAGCAGCCTTCCAAATTTAGCTCAGGCATTAAGATCTTGATAAATTCTTTACCATCCCCTGAGGCTGAGTTAATTACTCTCTCCTCTGTATCACTTCTGCTTACTATATTGTGCTTATTTCACATGGAATGCTTTATTTATAAAATAGACAGCATGCATTAAATAATAAAATATTTGTGTTTCAATCAAACCTAGCATTGTGCTGGAGATACAACTTATCTTTTATTTATATAATTTACGAAGTATTTTTACTCTTATAGTACCATATGTGATGTTTACAATGGCTCTATACCGTAGGCAAGTCAAACATTATCCTACCTTTAGAGATGAGAGAAATAAGATTCACAGAAAAGCTTACCCCATATCATACAGAAAAATAATGTGAACTCAGTTTTCTCACCCCAATGATGTACCATATATATGACATATCATATAACATTTTCTGATATAACATATAACATCTCAAGATGCAAATCTTATGGTATACCAAATGATGCCTCATATTAATAGAGGGCTCATATAATAAATGTTATATACAGGGTATTAAATATCAATTAAGAAATGTAATAAACTACTCCATAAGAAGCCATACTTAAATTTTTATTGACAATTATATCCATTAAAAAGAAAACACCAAACTGATCTGTTAGTTAGAAGCTAAAATAAGAAAGGCTTATGAACCTTCAATCTCAACTCTTGCCTCTTTCACATTTTGATCCTGAGGATGATTACAATGTCCTAATTTCTATTTTGGTAAGTAGGTTTTCAGCAGCACTCCCCTGAGGCCCAGCAAGCTCAGACAGATACAACAGCAGCTGCAACCAGGAAAGTGTTAGATACCAAGGACTTGATCTAAATCCCTTTTTCACAGCCATCTTCAGTTTATTCAACAACTTTTGGAGACCTAATCCATTAATAAAATGTATGATTTCATTTTATTTATTCTGACTGGTACTTTCAAAATCAGAAACAAGTGAGATCAGGTATAGTTCTTTAGAGTGTATGATAAATATTCCATTTGATGACATTTCATTTGTTCAAATCTAAAGATTCAGACTTTCACTTTCAGAAGAATATAGCTATTGTTATTACAGGGAAAAGCTACATGGCCCCAGGCGCATAAGGAATTAATTTTAGGAATTGATAACACATTATAAATTGGAACAAAGAAATTCATACTGATGCTTTTCTATTAACCCTAGACTTTATCATGAGAGGATTATTGTGGGCAGGGGCATTACTTAAATTTACCCTTTATATCATGGGTCTGTTAGTATTCTCTTGCCTGCATCAATTAAAATCCTATTTTAAAATGGTAGAAAACAATAAAGAAAGGTATAATCTCACATAACTGGGAATACCAGAGAGAGTGTGGGCTCCAAATCAGTGTAATCAGTGTCCCAAAAAGGAGGATCATTAAAGACCTTAATTCTTTCTATAGTTTTATCCTCCCATCTTTGGGAGGTTGCTTCTTCCAGTCTGTGTTGTAAGATGGCTACAGCTCTTGTAGAATTGCATTCAGAGAGGACAACATCCATATGAGGGAGTGGAATGGTCTCTTTCTGCATCTCTCTGGGAGGTGAGGAGATTTTTCCAGACTAATCTCCACCCCAGTGACATCCCTTCATGCCTCATTGGTCAAAGTGTGTCACATGAACATCCTTCTTTATAGGACAATCACTGGCAAGGGTGTAATGGGTGCTGAAAATTAATCACAATATCCATCAGATGCTGTATCTAAGAGCCTTTCTCTGAATCAGAGTAGCACAACTCTGTACTCGCAGGAAGATGGAGCAAACTAAAGACGAAGCAGTCCTAGACTAAACCTGCAGATAGAGCAGGTATAACATAGGGTATGGCCACCAAAAGTGTGGCTAGACTCACAATGATGCTGCGGTATTTTCTAAAGGTCCACGTGGGTAAAGCTTAGCAGTCCATCTCATCCATGGGTATTGGTTTCCTGAAGAATGTCCCTTTGTTAGCAGCAGCATGTAAGGCCATTTTGTTCTCCTAGAGCATGAGAAACTATTATAATAAATCCTTTACTTTCTTTTGGGTGAGGGATTTACTCCTTTCAAACCATTGGATCTACAGGGGATGAATAGCAAAGTTAAAGTTCCTTTTCTTTGATTCTTATCAGCTCTGTGCTTATTGTAAGTCTCACTCATTTAGAAGAAGCAGCAAAGCATCCTTAGTTTATCTGTGGAATAGGAAGATGGATCTTTAATCAGACTAATATAGATATAAGCTCCTTTTGAGTCAAACAGAGGAATTTAATAATTAGTCTCCCAACCCAACCCATCACAAATACGAAATGAAATACAAAAAGAACTGAAAATGCTCATACTCTCTAGTCAAGCATGGGTTGAATTGGGGTTGGGAAAGCTGCTGAGAAGATTAGTGGGTGCAGATGTAGGGGAAAATATAATCACGGGAAATAATGCCTGAGTTGAGGGGGACACTGACACTTCAGACAACAAACTAACTGCTGAGTAATGCAGGCCACATAAATAATGAAAATTTTTAATGGGCCATCTGGATGCCCACATCATGACACCAAATCATGTCAAAGTAATTCATCTTATGGCATGTATTTTTAACTCCTTAACAACTTATTTACACTTAGCCTAGAGTTATGGCCTCTAATCTAAATTCAGCTGCACATTCTTAGAGTTACACCACTTTGGGGTGAATGTCTCCCTTTTTCTCAGTTTAAATGTATCAAGTGGTTTGCAATAGTCATTGTTATTTTAGTACATTATAATGGAGAGTTTAAGAGAGAACATCTGCTCTAGAGTGATAGAATGTGATCATTGGTGTGAATATGATAGAAAGGCATGTGGAATGTAATTATTATTGCTCTTGTTAATATTTGACCATCAAGGCTGTCATCAGCACTGGGCAGTAACAAATTCTTCATTCTTATCATTTTCTAGAATCTTCTCTTATATTCCTTAATTATTAAGCTCTTATTTCCAACTTGTAAACTATCTAGTACGGTGGGGAAAAAAAAGGTGACAGGGCAGAACTCCACCTTTAACTCATTCAGCTTGTCAAGATAAATATAATTTTTACCCAATTTCAGAATTACAAAGGAATAAGAGCCAAACAATATGGGAGAAATCTTGTACATAGTACTGAGGACACGCTGGTTGTTTTCTCCTTTGTTCCTGGTATTCTAAGGATTTACTTAAGAAAATCAAGTTTTCCTTCTTATCGTAAAGCCTCATTTCAGACCTTGAGGCTTTGGTGGAAATGGTTGTGCGGTTTTATTATCTGAAAAAGAATTGTGCTGACTATATAATCCCTTAAAAGAACTTCTTTCTCAAGGAGGTGATATGAACAAAAAGGGACTTCTCTTATAGGGTAAAAGAACTGCACAATGAACAGCAAAAAGGAGCATGGTGGAGAATTACAGCATTTCCTGCTGCAGGAGACTAAATCCCAGTGAAAACTTCTGAGGAGACATGGCAAATAGAGGAAGGAGGAAATCATAAACAGCCTACTGGATGAGGTGAGTTTTTTCTGCTACCTACAGTATAACATTAATTTGAAGAAGACTATCCTTTCCAAGAGGCTACTTGAATTTCTACTTGGATGTCTATTAGTCATTTCAAACTGAGCATGCCCAAAAGTAAACTCTTGATTTACCTAACTTCAAAATGGCTTCTCCCCTAAACATTATTTGAATGAATGAAGCACTGTGTCTACAGCCCAAAACTTAGGAGTTGCTTTGCTCTATTTTTGTCATACCTGACTTCCAACAGATTAAAAATTCTTGTGATCTCTATCTTTAAAATATGTTGTGAATCTGACCACTACTCACCACTTCTACTGTTAGCACATTAATTTGCCAACTTTCCTCACCTGGATTATTATAATTCACAAATCACTTCCCTGTTTCTACTCTTGTTTCCTGGAGTCCATTCTCCAAACAAAATTTAAGGTGATGTTTTAAAAATATATATACAATCAGATCATTTGCTTGATCAGAACCATAATATCACAGGATGATTAGAAAACTACCCCAAGTTCTGAGAGGGCCCTACATCACCTAACTCCTTCTCATCTCTATGAAAATATCTCTCATCATTCTCTCCCCTCATTTGCTCTGGTTCAGCAACATCAGCCTTATTGCCAATCCTTAAATATAAAAGCTCCTTCCTAGTCCAGGGTCTTTGCCCTTTATACTCTCTCTGACTGTAAGGTTCTCCTCTTTCCTCAATTTATTCATGTCTCTACTTTCTCTTAATAAGAGCCTTCATGTTAATGCAGTCAGTTAAAACAGCAATAATCAATAGTGTGAAACTTCCACTTCTGTCTAAGGGGGAATAACAGAAACTGGACTTACCTCCCACCTGAAATAACCTAAATACTGGACATAATATGTAAAAAACTTCCCTTCCAGTTATTGGATATCAGTCAACAAAGGACAGTGATTTGTGAGATATTAGATAAAAATGAAGGGAACATGATGATTTCCATGGCTTAATGCCTGGACTTAGCTTATAGTTTGCAGTGTAGGGAGGAGAACTTAGAAAGAGTCCATAATAGTAAGCTGAGAAGATGGAGCCAGGAGTCTGTGGAAGCCAACGTGACAAGAGCTAATAGAACAGAGTGCCAGAGGGAAGAGAACTACAGAAAAGAACTCCAGAGATCTCTACAGAGTCTTCTTCAAGTACTTAATTAAGTACTGATCAGCACATATATAAAGAAATTTCCCTAGTTCAGAGAAAGAACCATCTGAAAAGATTGGAAGGAACAATGACCAAGTCTCACAAGGTAGGAATAGAACCTGTTTTGTAACAATCAGAGTAGAAAACCTCATAATTCTTAAGAAATTAGACTACTAACAAAGTTCTTGCCTTAGTAGTGGGAAACCTCAAACCTGGACTAAATGCTACTCTGATTACTCCTAATGAAGCTTAAAAGCAAAACTCAAGATCAAACTGTTTCCAAGTAGCTTAATCATATACTAGAAGAAAGTTCAAGAATATTTTTAGGAATACAAAAATATTCACCACCCAAACAGGTAAAACTCACAATGTCTCGCATCCAATAACAAAAAATACTAGTAACACAAAGAATCAGGAAATTATGACCCATAATGAGAAGAAATATCATTGGAAATGAAACCAGAAATGATACATATGATAGAATTAGTAGACAGTGATATTAAAACAAATAACTGCATCATATGTGTGCTTACGCTAGAGAAAAGACACATGACATGATCAGAATCATAGAAAAGATGATCCAGCAATCCCATTATTGGGCATCTACCCAGAAGAACAAAAGTCATTCTATAATAAAGATACTTGCACCCAAATGTTTATAGCAGCACAATTCACAATCGCTAAGAGGTGGAAACAACCCAAATGCCTATCAATTCATGAATGGATTAGTAAAATGTGGTATCTTTATACCATGGAGTATTACTCAGCTATAAGAAATAACGATGATACAACATCTCTTTGGTTCTCCTGGGGAGAGTTGGAACCCATTCTATTAAGTGAAGTATCCCAAGAATGGAAAAATAAGCACCACATGTACTCACCAGAAAATTGGTTTCCCTGATCAACA
>CM052438.1:152070695-152101122 GCA_028533085.1 Varecia variegata | reverse complement strand
ATCAGACAGAGGTGAGGGGAGGGGATGCGTGTATATCTACATGATGAGTGCGATGCGCACTGTCAAGGGAATGGACATGCTTGAAAATCTGACTCGGGGTGTTGGGGGTGGGGGACGGGACGGGTGTATACCTACATGATGAGTGCGATGTGCACTGTCGGGGGAATGGACACCCTTGAACCTCAGACTCGGGGGGTTGGGAGGGGCATGGGCAATATACTTAACCAGAACTGTTGTACCCCCATAATGAGCTATAATAAATAAGCAAAAAAAAAAAAAAAACAAATCAAACTTCTAGTGATGAAAATTACAATATCTGAGATAAAAAGAACACTGAATGGGGTTAATAGCAGATTAGACATTGCAGAAAAACTAGTGAATTTGAAGATTTTGCAATAAAACACACAAAGAAAGAATGGGAAAAACATAAACAGAACAGCCATTAGGAGTTGGATGACTAAAAACAGCATAATATACCTTGAAATGGAGTCCCTGAAGGAGTAGAGAGAGATGAGTAAACATAAAAATATATATTTTAAGGCATAATGGCTAAAAATTTCCCAAATTTGATGAAAGTTATGAACTTATGGACCTAAGAAGCTCAATAAACCTTAGGCAAAAGAAACATGAAGATAACTATACCAAGGGGCATCACAATCATATTTCTTAAAGCTAAAGATAAAGATAAAATCTTAAAAGCAGCCGGAGAAAGAAATAAACTATATATAAAGGAAGAAAGAAAGATAAATGGCATATTTTTAATTGGAAAAAATGCAAATGAGGACGTAGTTAACCAACTTATTTAAGTCAGGAACAAGGAAAGGAAGTCTGTTGTCAACACTTGCATTTAGCATGTATGGAAGGTCCTAGTCAGCACTATCGGTTAAGAAAAAGAAGTGACACATGTCCATATAAGAAAAGAAGTAAAATTGCCTTTCTTTGCAGATGACATGATCATCCATAGAGAAAAATTGACTTAATCTAAAAAAAAGCTACTAGAAAAAATAAGTGAACTTAGCAAGGTTGCAGGACATGAGATAATTATGTAAAAAATATTTCTGTGTCTATAAAGTATCAAAGAACAATTGGAAATTGAAATTTTAAAATGCCATTGATAATATCACTACAAATGTGAAATACTTAGGATAAATCTAACAAAAGTTGTGCATGATGTATGTATAGAAAACTGCAAAAATTTGTTGAGATAAATTAAATCACTTAAATAAAAAGACACATTTTTCATGGATAGTAAGACTCAGTATTGTTAGGATGCAAATTCTCTCCGGCTTAACCAATAGATTCTGTGTAATTCCAGTCAAAATCCTAGGAGGTTCTTTGTAGAAATTGACAACCTAATTCTAAAATTCATATGGAAATGCAAAATATATAGAATAGATAAAATTTTAAAAGAAGAACAAAGTTAAAGAGCTTATACTACCAGACTTTAAAATCTATAAAGTAACTGTAATCAAGGTAGTTTAATATTAGCATTAAGATACCTTAATCAATGGAGCAGAATAGCATCCAGAAATAGACCTATACATATATGGTCAATCGGGTTTTGATAAAGTTATAAAGGTAATTCTGTAGAAAAAGATAATGTTTTCAACAAATGGTACTTGAAAATTTGTATACCATATGCACAAAAATATGACATTCTATGCCTCATATCATATGCACAAATTAGCAAAAGACAGACCGTAAACCTAAATGTAAAACATAAAACTAATACTTCTAGAAGAAAACATAAGAGAAAATCTTTGTAACATTGGTTAGGCACAATTTTCTTAGATATGACACAAAAAGCATGATACATAAACTAATAAATTGATAAATTAAATTCTAAAAAATTAATTACTTCTCTTCAAAAAAACAGCCTTAAGAAAATGAAAAGGCAAGCCACATATCAGGAGAAAATATTTATAATTATATATTTGATAAATGGCTTATATCCAGAATATATAAAAATTTCAAAACCCAGTAATATAAAAACTCATTAAAAAATGGACAAAAGGTCTGAATAGACATGTCATCAAAGAATATGTATGGATGAGCACAGAAAGAGATAACAAACTCTATCAATCATTAGGGAAATGCAAATTAAAATAAAGCCACAATAAGATATTATTATATGGAGATACCTAAAAGAGCTAAAAGTAGAACTACCATTTGATCCAGCAGATCCAGCAATCCCATTACTGGGCATCTACCCAAAGGAAAAACAGATATTCTATAAAAAGAAGACATCTGCAGTTGAATGTTTATGACACCACAGTTCACAATCACAAAGATGTGGAAACAACCCAAGTGCCCATTAATACATGGGTGGATTAATAAAATGTGATGTATGTATACCATGGAGTTCTGCTCAGCCACAAAAAACAATGGTGATCCAGCACCTCTTGTATTATCCTGGATAGAGCTGGAGCCCATTCTACTAAGTGAAGTATCACAAGAATGGAAAAACAAGCTCCACATGTACTCACCATCAAATAGTTATTAACTGATCAACACCTACGTGCACATATAGTAGTAACATTCATCGGGTGTCGGGAAGGTGAGGGGGGGGAGAGGAGATGGATATATTTACACCTAATGGGTGCAGTGTGCACTGTTTGGGGGATGGATATGCTTGAAGCTCTGACTCAGGTGGTACAGAGGCAATATATGTAACCTAAACATTTGTACTCCCGTAATATGCTGAAATTAAAAAAAAAAGAATGGTTAAAATTAAAGACTGACCACACCAAACAAGTGTTAGGATGCAGAGCATGTAGGGTTATGCTGAGGTAACCTATTTTATCTTTAATTTCACGTTCCCATATTTCATTGCTAGAATATGAAAATACAATTGATTTTTGTGAATTGATCTAGTATTCTGTAGGTTTGCTAAAGGTATTATTTCTAGCTTTTTTTGTAGATTCCATAAAGTTATCTATATCTGCCTGCTATTTTGGAAAGGATTTTGATGCTGTATCTAGGCTTATCAATAAAGAGTGATATGCCTCATTAGTGATATTTGTCAGGGAAACCTAAGGTGGCAGTGGTAGCAAACACCTTATCTATTTTTATTCCCATTTTACCTGAATTCACCCTTTATATAAATAAGAAAACTAAACCTTAGAGAGCTGAAGTAATATGCCCAATTGTGGTAGGATTAAACCAAATCTCCTGAATTCTTACTCCATTTAAACACAGTTTTTACTATGCCTCCCACTATCTTCTCATCAAAGTCCAACTGAAATCTCATTTCTTTCAGAAATCTTTCAATCCCAGTCTTCCCAGATAGAATTCCTTTCTCCTTTCCTGATGGATACATGATCCTTAGACCATATCATCATATATCTTAGTATCTCCTTCCAATTATTATGATTTGCATGAGGGAAGTTTTAATATAAACCAAAATGTATGAATCAGAAGCATTTAAAATGCAAAAGAGGGCACAAAAGAGACCATGGTTTATCGTGTGAATAAAAAGAATTTTCAAATGGAATGAGGAAATGGAATATCCATTCTGACAAATGACAAAAGTATACTCCCAGGATATTCTTAATACTAGTGAGCGGTGAACTCGTCTTTGTTGCAGGGTAGGTATCTATGCACGTATTGTTACCAAAGCCAGGAGCTGACTTTTGTCATTGCCCACACAACGTCCTCAGAGAAAATCTAGCTGAAGAGTGCTAGTAAAAGGGGTTATAAAGTGTACAGATCACCACTTTATCAAGGTTGGCCACCTTCTTGCCTCTCCAGTAAACTCTACTTGTGCTGCACTCACACATAAAATGCATGAAAATCAATTTCTCCACAGCTTAGTTTGGTAAAAGAAGATGAAGTTTCCTAATAATAAATCTGGGGTCAATTCTTGGGGCTTAGCAACTTAAAATTTATGACTTAGGAAAATTATTTTACCTCTCTATATTTCTTATTTTCAAAGTGTGAATGATAATATCTGTTTTGAATGCATTTGAGATTTATAAATAATACAGATAAGAATCCCTAAAATCAGTCAACAAAAGTAACGATAGTAGTATATGTTTTTTGTATATATGAGAACTATTGGAATGTTTAAAAAAATCACCTGGAGAATCAGTATTTCATTTTCATTGTTGTTTGTTCTCCTTTCCAGCCCTCAAATACTATAGCATTTGCTGTTACTGGCCTTTGAATGGATGTGCAGTATATGGTCTTGGCCTATTGCAATGTTTGCAAGTTTTCAGTTACAGAGTCAATTTACTCCTTTATAACGCAGGTGCCAATGCACAAGGTCAATGACCACATTACAAACTCCCCATGTGAAAGCTATTGAACTGTATTATCCATCACTAGGTACAGTAGGAAATGATTTGACCTTTCTTTGAATAGTAGTTACTGGATCAAATTATTTTTCAGCTTGAAAATAATTACAAATCTCAGATACCCATTTAACCCGCTGCCTCCTGAATTCACACCAATCCTTCATGTTCCTGTTGCTACCATTGGTGATCCTAAGGAGAATCACAAGGAATATGCAGAAGTAGCATGCAGTAATGGGATGACAGAAGGTTTTAGATTCAGATGATCTAAACTTAAACCCTGGTTCATTTTCTGTCTTATTAATTGTATGGTCTTTGTCAAATTACTTCCCTATATTTTAGTACTGATATGAAGTTTAAACAAAATAATATATTTTAAAAATATTGTTGCTCAGTTCCAGCTCCAACATGTAAAGAGCTTGGAAGTCATCACTCCAGATCTTTGCAATAAGGAAAAGTTGAATAAACTGAAAAATCAATGACTTTCCTTGGACCCATCAGAGAGTTGAGGTTGCTGGCAAAATTTCTAGCCCAACATCTGGAAAGATAGGCACATCCAAAGGGACACAGCTGAGATATACTTATCTGGAGCAGAGCCTGCTGAGACCATAACAGGTAGGGACACTGAAATGGTAATTTTGATGAATTACTGGAGGTTGAATGTAAACTAGCCTGAGATTGAGAATGAATATCCTGGTGGCTACAGTCTTAGGGAAGACCTCATACTTTTCTTTTCCCCATGTAAAATTTTTTTACATCTTTTTTTAAAAAATTTCAGAGTATTACAGGGATGCATTCGCTTTGGTTACATAAATTGCCTTTGACCACCTGAGTCAGAGCTAAAAGTGTGCCCATCCCCCAAACAGCATGCACCGCATCCATTAGGAGTGAATTTACCCATCCCCCCATCTTCCTGATATCCTATGAATGTTACTTCCCATATGTGCACATTAGTGTTTATCAGTTAGTACCAATTTAATAGTGAGTACATGTGGTGTTTGCTTTTCCATTCCTATGATACTTCACTTAGAAAAATGAATAGGCTCCAGCTCCATCCTGCATAATACAATTGGTAGTTCACCATTTTTTATGGCTGAGTAGTACTCCATGGTATACATATACCCCATTGTGTTAATCTACTCATGTATTGATGAGGAGAAGCTCCCATACTTTTGTAGGCTTTACCACCATGAAATTCTGCAGACTCTCAGGCGGAAGATTTTAAAAAAGCAAGAGAGAGCCCCAAGTGGTTTTGTCAGGGAGAAGAGTAATCATAGAAAAATATATTCAGAGCCTTTTCAACAGCAAAGACTGGTTTTCCAGCAGACAGGATTTTGCTGGAGCCTTATCCCAGCTTGGGGAATAAAATTTCCCCCAACTCCACTCTCTTCAGGCTTTCTTTTTCAGCTAAGAGGGGGAAAACACATTTCAAAGAGATCAGAACTTTATGGAAATAGGTTGGTAATACTGCAGCCAGGGAAGGGAGAAGGGAGCAGGGAGGAAAAAATTATATCACTAGAAGAACACTTGTGATGGTCACATTGTCAAGACACAGGACCACTAAAAGACTGAGATTTAATTGGAAGATTATTATAGAAATTTCCCTCTTCCCTATACCTTAGCACTATACCAAGAAATCTCCAGTGCATTAATAGTGTATTATAGCTGAAAAAGCTGCATAGAATAGAATGTCACTGAGGAGGAATATTTAGGGAAGCACAAAGTCAGGAAGGGAGAAAAAAACAAGGGCATTGGAGGACTTTGAACTCTCTTATACCTATAGCTATAGGAAACATTAAATACAGCCTAACATCTAGCTGGGTTAACATAAATCTTGACACTGAAAACCTATTTACCTCAGTTCCTATTACCCAATACAATATGCCTGATATGTTGTGAAAAATTAAAAGGCATACCAAAAACAAAGAATAAACAGCAGTCTGAAGAGACAAAGCAATCACTAGAACCAAACTCAAATATGACACAGATGCTGAGAATATGAGACAGTAAATTTTAAATAACTATCAGTGTTATGATAAAAGCTCAAATGGAAAAAGTAGTCAACATGTAAGAATAAACGAGTAATGCAAGCAAAGAGATAAAAACTCTAAGAAAGAATTAGTAGAAAAATTTAGAAAACAAAAACACTGTAATTAAATGAAGAATACCTTTATTTGGCTCATCAGTAACTGAAAAAAGCCTAGAGAGAATCACTGAGCTTGAAGATAAGTCAATGGGAACTTTCCAAACTAAAATACAAAGAGAATGAAATAAAAATGAAAACAGAATTTCTGAGAACATGAGACAATATCAAAATGTGGATCATACACATAATTGGAATAACCAATTGAGATAATCAAACAAGATAAATGCCAACACACACACACACACACACACACATACACATACACACTCACACACACATATCCTATCAATGACATGGCATATCATATTCAAATGACAGAATACTAACAAAAAAGGGAAAATTTAGAAAGTGGTGGTGGTCTTATCTATAAAAGAACAAAAATAAGAATTGCAGTGGACTTCTCATCAGAAACCATGTAAACAAATATCAAGGGGAGAGAAATATTTAAAGTATTGAAAGCAAAAAATCAGCAGTCAAACTAGAATTCTGTTATACAGTGAAATTATCCTTCAAAAGTTAAAAGACTTCCTCAGAGAAAAGCTGAGGGAATTCTTCACCACCAGACGTAACCTGCAAAAAATATTAAGTTCTTAGCCAAAATCTTTCATAAACATAAGTGCAAAAGTCTTCAACAAGATATTAGTGAATCAAATCCAACAACGTATAAAGTGAAATGATGTAGTCTTCCTTTATCCATGATTTCACTTTCCACAGTTTCAGTTACCTGCAGTACAATACAATGAGATATTCTGAGAGAGATATAGAGAAAGATTTACATAACTCTTATTACAGTATATTTTCATAATTGTTCTATTTTATTATTTTTTGTTGTTAATCTCTTACTGTGTGTAATTTATAAATTAAACTTTATCATCATCATTCCTGTATTTATAGGAAAAAACAGTACATATAGGGTTAAGTACTACCCATGGTTTCAGGCCTTTACTGAGGGTCTGGGAACATATCCCCTGCAGATAAGGAGGGACTACTCTATACACCACAAAGAGTAGGTTTTATCCCAAGTATGCAAGCCTTATTCAATATTCAAAAATTGATTAAAGTAATCCATCAACTCACCAGGCTAAAAGAAGAAAAATCACGTGATCATATCAGCAGATGCAGCAAAAGCACTAGACAAACTTCAACACATTTATTATAAATAATTCTCAGCAAACTGGAAATAGAGGGTAACTTCCTCAACTTGATAATGAACATCTATAAAAGAATCTACAGCTAATATATTTCATGGTGAGGACTTGAAGCTTCTCCCCGGGGATCAGGAAAAAAGTGAAAATATCTTGTTTTACCATTCCTATTCAACATCATACTGGAAGTCCTAGTTAATGTAATAGGACAAGAAAAGGAAATAAAAGATATTCAGATTGAGATGAAATAAATAAAACTGTCTTTTTTTATTTTGTGGAAGACCTGATTGTTTATGTAAAAAATCCTAAAGAATCAACAAAAAACCTCTTAGAATAAGTGATTATAGCACAGTTTCAGGATACAAGGTTAATATAGATGAAAGTCAATAAATGTCAATATACCAGCAATGAACAATTGAAACTTGACATTAAAAACACATCATTTACATTAGCACCAAAATTATACTTAGGTATAATTCTAATAATACATATTTACAGGATCTATATGAGGAAAGCTATAAAGCTCTGACCAAAATCAAGAAGATAAAAATAAATGGAGAGATATTCAATGTATATAAGATAGAAAGACTCAATATTGTTAAGGTGTCACTTCTTCCCAACTTGATCTGTAGATTCAACACAATCCCAATGAAACTCCCAGACATTTTTTTGGTGGATATTGACAAAATTTCTAAAGCAGCTTTATTCATAATTGCTAAATTTTGGTGGCAACCAAGATATTCTTTAAAAGGTGACTGGAAAAACAACAGTGGCACATACATACAATGGAATGTTATTCAGCAATAAAAAGAAATGCATTATTGATCCACAATAAAATAGGGAGGAACCTTAGATGCATATTGCTAGGTGAAAAGCCAGTTTAAAAAGGTTACGCACTGTATGATTCTCTCTATATGACATTCAGGAAAAGGCAAGAGTACACATGCACAATAAAAAGAACAGTGGTTGCCAGAGGTGCAGGACAAAGGAGGGAGGGAGGAAGAGGTAAAACTCAAAAGATTTTTAGGACAGTTAGACTATTCTGTATGATACTGTAATGATGGATGCATGACATCATACATTTGCCAAAACCCATAGAACTACATGACAGAAAGAGTGAATATGAATATAAACTGTAGATTTTAGTTAATAATGTATTACTCTTAGCTCATTAATTGTGACAAATGTATCATACTAATATGTTAATAACAGGGAAAACTCAGTGTAGGATATATGAGGACTCTCTGTACTATCTTTATAACTTTTCTGTAAATCTAAAACTATTCCAAATCACAAAGGTTATTAAAAATACCTGGCATGTAGTGGGTTTTCAAAAAATATTAGTTCCCCTTTACCATATTGACTGTATCATACATAGTCTAAATTCAATTCAGTACAGTTGCTGTT
Organism: Varecia variegata; assembly: GCA_028533085.1. Lineage (NCBI taxonomy): Eukaryota > Metazoa > Chordata > Mammalia > Primates > Lemuridae > Varecia > Varecia variegata. Next base: position 152,092,132 of record CM052438.1, on the reverse strand, counting down.
GTGTGGAATGATTGTGGAAGAGAATTTTCTAATAAATTAAATATAAAATTTAATAAAGTATAATCTTATAATATAAAGTGATAACAGATTAAAGGCTTAATAATTGACAGTTAAGTAAATCTCTGTTGCATGCAATTTAATTTTTTTGATGATTCAGATGGCACTTGGGAATTTTTGAAAGCCTCTAAGTTATCATTATAAGCATTAATTATTTCTGTAAGAGTGACAAGCAGAAGTTCACTAATAGAGACCTCTTATTATGAGAATGCCAATTTTAATTTGTTTAAGAATAGAGATTCATCAAGGGCATACCAGATTTTTAAAATTATACACATAAAAAACCAATCAGCGTAACAAAATAAAGGTTGCTCCTAGAACACTCACTCTAGTTTGAAAAGTTAACTGTGTTAGTATTTTCCTATATTAGTTATTTGCCTGAACTAAAAGAGCTGAACAAAGGATTTAAGAACCAGAGGTAGTCGGAAATAAATAGGAAAGCCATTCTTGTCATCCTGGATAAAGAAGGATACATTGCTTGTAGATTTTGCCTGAGTCTGTGCTGAAACATGCCAAGTCATGATAACCTAGCAGGATTCCTTTGAATAGCTCAATGGGTGGGATGCGGAAAGCTCTTTGAACTCCAGTTCCCTAAGATGTCTTGCTACTCTGTGTGATAACAAGTGTTTATGCCTGCCATAATATAGAAACTCATACATTTTTCCAAAGAGGATTTTCATTTTTTTCTCTTTCTGAATGCTGCAGAAACACAAAAAAGAATCTTGAGATGGGGCACAAAATAAACTGGATAAGCATGAGGAATTAAGCTCATGTGAGAGGTAAGAGGATTACATCTGCTGCCATCTTTGAGACCACCAGAATCCAGAGCAATTTTCTTTATGGGTTTGGAGGTAAGATTTCAGTTGAGAGGAAAACTGTCATAGAATTTTGCAAGTCGGGAGGTAGGAAGATTCTAATTCAGGAAAAGAAACCATTTAAATGTGAGATTGTGCTGACTGAACAGGGCTTTGTCAATTATAAAGAACCTTAATTTGGTTTATCAAACCAAGTTCAGTTCATTTGACCGAATACGCTGATCCTATAAAATGATGCTAGGCTTCTCTTCTCTGTACCAAAAAAATCAGGGATTCAATTAAATGGAAACAGATTTTCTCATATCTCCAAGCCAAATACTTTTAGTCCTTTAAAATGCCCATTTAAGTGTGAAGGAATTAGAGGAGGTAGTCAGGGAATGAGTCTCTTCTCAAATCTCTCGTTAGAGGACAGTTGTAATTCTTTCAATTAAAATAAAAAAAAAAAAGAGAAAAGAAACTTAGAGATCATCTCCTCCTTTAGCCATGCAGGGAATCTGTAATAGTTAATGTTCCTCTCTGCTCTAGATTATGCTCATCCTTATCCTTAGCCATCAGGAGCAAGAAAATAACTTGCAGACATTCTGATAGGAGATAATTTCACCATAAAATGTATTTGGACACACAATTAAAAAATATAGTCTCTTTGGCTCAAAGGCAGATAAGCAACTAGCCATAAAATAATGCTCTATGAACCCACAGACACAAAAAATAATTATTTTCTAGTCACTAAGCCAATATTTAAAACTATTAATATTAATATATCTCTTTTAGCTTCCCTTGCCATTTTAGATAAGGTCTGTGTTTTCATGCAACTTAATGTTGTAAAAGCTAGTTAAATCAACAAATTACCAAGACCCTTTTCTTACTGGTCTAGTTAAGCATTTGACACTGTTTATATTTTAAGCCTATTTGCAGTAATGCAGAAAATCTTTCTATGCTTCTACAACCAGTTTTTGCTTATCTTTCTCCAAGTTATTTGGATAGCAGCCTAAAAATCTCTTGAAATTCACCATCAGTGGATTTAGCAGCCACTTTTTCCTGAAAACTGTGTAATAGGCCACCTGATTTTATTTTAATTTATTTGGGGGCTTTTCCATAATGGGATATCTATGCTAAGAAAGAGAATATGGTATAGTGAAAAGAGCACAGAATTTGGAGTATAAAAAATTTAGGTTTAAATACAGACACTGGCACTTATTAGCTATGAGACTTTGGGGAAGAACCTAACTAGTAGTTTCCTCCTCTATAAAATGGTAATAATGTCAATAATGTCTGTGCCTCCCTCAGAAGACGAATGTGAAGATAATCTAGTTCATGTGCATATAGTATTAGCACAATTCCTGATGTAGGGTATATACTAAGTATATGATAGTGATTAATTCACTGTTGATAGGACTGATATTGAAAATACTTAAAATCAGTATGACAGGCACATCTCAATCAGTATTAGAGCCAACCTTAAACAACTAGGACTCTCGCAACTTGTACAGGCTGAGTATCAGTCCCAAGTATTAGAAAACAGAAAGGAATAAAATTGGAAATGGCAGCTGGGAGAGATTTGACGAAGACTTCTTTATGTCTAGGAGAGTATTTAAGAGTACATTTCCACACCCTTTACCACAAACCCAAGTGCAAAAACCTACAGACTGGGAAGCAGCCTTTACCCACAGCTCCTGATCAGTCTAAACCATGAGTTTTACTTGAAATCAGGGACGAGAGAGGCAGCTCCCATCTGATAGCAAAAGTTATGTCCAAAATGTATAAAATATACTAACATAAATCAATCCCCTATTGTGCACTTTATGTACTTTTTATGTTTAAATTTTCAGGATAATTCAGCAACCTGGGGATTATTTACATACAAGGAAAATGAGGCTCAAAAATATAAATCAACTCCCCCAACATCACACAGTTTGAGAACTGGATTTGAAAAACATGTCTATCTATCAGACTCTCCCAAACACTTGCTCTTTCTGGAAGCTACACTACAGTTGTTGACTTAATCTGTTTGCAAGTTGCAAGTTCTGAGATGGTACCTTCAGTCTGCTGGTCCAGGCTATTTAGAAACTGTTGGTTGAAGCACTAGGCATCTGTGGAAACGACTAAAGTTTTGTTGCAAAAAGGTATAATGGAAGGTGAGAGGACAGAGCTTATGTCTCTCCCAGAACATGGCCCTCACTTTAGTCAGAAGCTTCATTTCTTTCTTATATTGAGACTTCATGTTAGATTTCATTTAAATAAAAAGGTTTCAGTGCTTATAAAAAGGAATGAAAAGTCACTGTTCTCTTTCAAATTCTATTCCTTATTTCTGTGTGTATCCAAATACAGCCTCGACCTAGATCCTCATCCATACACTCAAGCTTGTCAGCTCCCTATGGCCTGGATCTCTGGTCAATACTTGGATGGCTCTTGTGCTAGAATTTGTACTTGGCTTTGAGTTCTGAAAACTCACCTTAACTTTTCTACCCAGACTCTGAATCTCATTTGCCACTATCTTGTGTGTGATTCTAATAAAATAATCTAACTCTGGTTTTGTTCTCAGGACTTCATGTAACTTAGGGTCTGTTTTCTCAATTTCCATTGTCTTTGCTCTTCTACTCATTGGCTAAGACCATGGCTCTGCATTTAGCTTCTCTTGGCTTACCACTATCAAAGACCAGGGATATATTTTATGATTTTAAGACATATATGGAGGCCAACATGTCCAATAATTTAAAAGTAGCCCCTTTAGTCCAAGACAACATCAGCAAAAAATAAGGCACCATCTTTTTCTCTTCCAGATTTACTTCTTCTTATTAATTCATTGCTTCTGCTGGGCCTCATTTTAACCCCTGCCTCTGACTCAAACCCTAGTGACCACTCTACTGAAATCTTTCCATTGTCCATACTGACTGCCAGCAGTTGACCTTTCTCTTCTTTGGACTCTTGCCTTTGGGAGTGAACTTGATGAATGTCTGCCTCAAAACTTAATCCTAAAATACCTTCTTCCAAGACTGGGAAGCTTTTTCAAAACTTAAGTAATGAATCCTTGATTGCCAATGTATAAAATTTATACTTAATTCTCTAGAAAGTGTTTTTCCTGGCCTTCCACATCAGTGCTTTGAATTCATGACCATTTGATTCTCTCTCTTCTTTTTTTTTTAAGATCCGTCCAAACCAACCCTGCTATTTTCTGAGGGGATAGGTATATACATACCTAATGTGTGTGGTGCGCATCATCTGGGGGATGGACATGCTTGCAGCTCTGACTCGGGTGGGGCAAGGGCAATATACATAACCTACACATTTGTACCCCTGTAATATGCTGAAATAAAAAAAGTTAAAAAAAAAGAGAAAAAAAAATTATGTCACTATCACCAATTCCTCATACTCATGCCCTTGTGGCACAGCTAGAAGTTACTTTGTTTAAGTGTTTGTGAGTGTCTTCCAATCCCTATAATACTGCGTTCAACTTACTAATGTGCATATTACCTTAAATGACAACACATTTCAGTAAGGTGCTGGGATTTAAAATTAACATGCAAAAGTCAATATTCCTCATGGACATAAATAACTAGTTAGAGTTAAATGGCAACAAAAAATTTTTAAATATTTAGAAAGTGACTACCTAGAAATGTATAAAACCTAGAAGGAGAACAAAAATTAAAACTTCTGAAAAACACAAAATAAGGCATGAAAAAATGGGAAAATATCACCTGTTCTTGGACATACTCATTAAAAAGAGAGTTTAGTTTTACTTATAAATTTAATGCAATTGCAATGCAATTCCAACAATCTTTCTCCTAGAGCTAGAAATATTGATTCTAAAGTTCCTGTGAAAAAAATTAGAAGATGTAAGAGTATATTGTAAAATACTGAAAGAGAACCACTATGAGGAGGACCAACACTACTAGAATTAAAATACTCTGTAAACTAAAGCATCTAATTAAAACAGTGTGCTAGCAGCACATGAAAAGACATGCTGGTCAATGAAATCAAATAGACAGTTCATAATCCGTACAAATAAATGTGGACATTTTGTACATGATAAAGATGTGTATGAAATTACTGGGGTTAAACATAGACTTTTTAACAAATAGTGTTTGGGGAACTGGGTAGTCATCTGGAAACAGATAAAACTAAAACCATACCTCATACTATATACAAGAATAAATTTCAAATACATTAGAGAGCTAAATGTAAAAAAAATAAAACAACACAGGTACTAGAAAAAAACATGGATACACTTTTCTATAACCTGTGTGTAGTGAAAGACTTTCCAACTATAACTCAAACACCAGATGAAACAAAAAAAAAAAGATGAATTAAGTTCAACTACATTTAAAAATTGCATAATACACGGCCGGGCGCAGTGGCTCACGCCTGTAATCCTAGCACTCTGAGAGGCCAAGGCAGGCGGATCGTTTGAGCTCAGGAGTTCGAGACCAGCCTGAGCAAGAGCGAGACCCCATCTCTACTAAAAATAGAAGGAAATTATATGGACAGCTAAAAATATATATATAGAAAAAATTAGCCGGGCATGGTGGCACATGCCTGTAGTCTCAGCTACTCGGGAGGCTGAGGCAGAAGGATTGCTTAAGCCCAGGAGTTTGAGGTTGCTGTGAGCTAGGCTGACGCCATGGCACTCACTCTAGCCCGGGCAACAGAGCGAGACTCTGTCTCAAAAAAAAAAAAAAAGAAAGAAAGAAAAATTGCATAATACAAGTTCTACAAAGTAATAAAAAAATCACACGGATGACAACTGGAAGAAAACATTTGCAACATATATCACAGTTAAAGGGTCCATATCCCTGTATCTCTTCATAATAAACTTCTAAAAATTGAGGGAAATGACCAAATACCTAATAGAAAAATGGACAAAAGATAGGAACAGATAATTGATAAGGGGAAACACATGGCCCTTAAACATTTTAGGAGATTTTAACTTTTACCCAGACAAGAGAAATGAAACATAAAACTGAAATGTAATTTCTTACCTATTGGAAGTTACCACCAAGTTTTAAAACTGGCAACGCAGTAGGGAAAGAGGCTCTTTCACAGATTGCTGGTGGACATAGAAAATGATACAATACTTACACAGGGGAATTTAGCAATATCTAACAGAGCTATGTATAATATGCATTATACATACATATTATTATACATATACATTTGAATAAATAATCCCATTTCTAGGAATTTTCCCTGAAGATATGAAAAATATGTTTAAACAAAGTTACCTATTGCAGCATTGTTTGTAATTATAAAATATTAGAAATTAGCTAATTGCCCAAACATATAAGATTGATTGAATAAACTATAGTTTATTCATAAAAGACTCTTCTATAGCTATAAAAAAGAATGAGTAAAATGTATATAAACTGTTATGGAAAATATATTGAGTAAAAGTGAAAAGTGTAAAAAAATACTTATGTAGTAGCTACCTTTCATGTAAGAAAATAAGGGAAACTTCATATTATTTATATATATATGGTTATTTTTTAAATAACTACTATATTAGTAGCTAACTTTCATGTAAGAAAATAAGGGAAACTTCATATTATTTATATATATAGTTATTTTTTTTTAAAAAATAGGAAAAACAAACCAAAATAGAATGAAATTGGTAAACTACTGAAAATCTTTGAGAAAGAAGCAGAAGGCACAGGAGAGAGAGTGCTGTTTCTCTGAGCATATCTTTTTGTATAGCTTTGTGTTTTGTAACAATGTAAATAGGTATGTTTAGAAAAATACAAATAAAACTATAATGATAGGAAGAACCATAAAATTTAATGTAAACAGGATTCAACTACATTTTAAATTAAAAACAACCATAATCCAGGGAAAAAAATGAAACCAACTCTCAAGTAACTTTTGCACACATCACTTTGACTACATACCCTAAGCTTAAAGGCACATGGAATATCAAACAAATCTTGAACTTTACTTGGTAGGTTTGCTTTTTGTAAACAAGGATGTAGCTACTTTCTGTTTATTATAGGATGGACCAAATGAGTTAATAAAATACTAATGATGTTGGGAGCCAGATTTCACACTTTTGGAAGCATGAAATACAAATGTAGAGAGGTGGGAGGGTAGAAAGAAACCTGTAATATTGGGTTGGGATTTGAGATTGCAATATGCATAAACCCATGGTTTTCAATATTACATATATGTACACACACATCCATACACACATACTTGGAGGGATTAGATTAAAAAAGATAAATAAAAAAAGAAATACATCTTCCTAGTTCTCTTCACTGAAAAGTCCTAGAAAAAACATCTAGAAAAGGATATCTCAGTAGCAGTGGGCATACAAGGCTCTTAGATCTAGGATTCTAGATACCATTTCCAAAAAACGAGCTAAGACTTTTTGGAGAAATAGCTAATTCCAGGGTTGGAACAGGAAAGTACAAAATGAGACTAGAATATCTTGTTGTGCCAGAAGTTGGGTGCATATCAGAAAAATAGAGGAGCCAGCTTGAAGGGGACCCCCAGTGTCCAAAGCAAGGATAATTTAAGCATCAAAAAGTCAAGACAGTAATAGACTATATTCCATCAAAAAGTGAAAATCCATGAATCCATTAACTAAAAAAATAAATAGAGGAGAAGGGAAGACTCTTCTTTATAGTAGAATTTCTACTAATATATGCAGAAAGAATAATGGAGTTGGAATATCATTATTTAGCAATTATAGTAAAAGACTCAGATGGGAATAATCAATGGATACTGTAATGGGTAAAAGTTTGATGTTGAACATGATACTTAAATAGTCTCAAAGTATATTCCCTAATATTTATTTGTTAATTACAAAGGGAAAATAATAACCTTAAAATGGAAAAACTGTGAAGACAATGTTTTACCCAAGTAATCGAAGTTAATAATACCAAATCATGTGACAAACCAATACCATGTGCCTCTTGATATGAGGCTCTAAGATGGACACAGCTCCCCTGTGTAGAATTCTTGCCACAATTAGATAATCCAAATTCTAATCATGAAATAATATCAGATAAATCAAAATTTAGAAATATTCTACAAAATAGCAATTCTGTCAACTTCAAAAATGTCAATGTTTAGTTATTAATATATCTTCCTCAAAGGATTGTTTTAATTTTTCTTAGTCTTTTAAACTTTCTGTGCTATGATTTGGATGGTTTATATTGATATGTATTCATATTCACTGATCTTTCCTTTTGAAGTGTCCAGTCTGCTAAAAAGCTCAGTAGATTTTTCATTTTACTTATTCTATTTTTCAGTTTTGGAATTTCCATTTGTTTCTTTCTTACAGTTTTTATTTCTCAGCTTCTTCTTTCATTATGAGTGTATTTATATTTAAGTACTTGAATATATACAATAGATACTTTAACATCCTTGTTGTCTGCTAATTCCATTATCTGTGTTATCTTAATATCTATTTCTGTTGACTGTTTATTCTCCTGGTTATGGGTCACATTTTCCTGTTTCTTAACATAACTGGTAATTTTAAATTTTATACTGGACATAATGAGCACTGCATTAAGAGGAGATTGCATTTTTTTACTTTAGAGAATGTTGAATATTGCTCTGGCAACCTGTTAATTTACTGAAAGCTTTATACTTTTGATGCCAGGTTTTAGTCTTTGTTAGGATAGGTCTAGGATAGCCCTTATTCTAATGCTAGTATACTACCGCTACTAAGGTGTGACCTTTCTAGGACATCAACTGAATTATGCCTAGGGTATTAAATTAGGTCTGTCCACTCGTTCTATTCTGGTTGACCCTAGTACTGTGTCACTCCCACAATCTCTGTTCAGCTCCTAGCCTCCCAGCAGCTGTTCCCTTCCATACCATGCAGTGTTTCACTCTATGCATGCATAGCTTATTTATCTGCCCAATGCCTCAAGGTCACTGCCATGTAGATTTCTACAACTTCTTTTATGTACAGAATTCTCTTCCATGGTGCCAAATCTTGAAAATTCTGGCTGCCTGACCATGTGGATCCCTAAATTATGATCTCTGTTTCCATGATCAAGTGAGAGAAACATATTATCTCTTTGGGCTCCAGTCTCCTCTTCTTCAAAAGTAGCTCTAACTTTAAATGTTTTCTTTCTCTCAAGCATCCCCATGCATCCCTTAAAACTGTTACTTTATGTATTTTTTTCCATTTTTTAAAGTTGTTTTTGATGGAAGGACATCTACTTAGAGGTTTTCCTTTTGTTCCTCCCATTACTATAGATAAATGGTTTAAGGAACGCTAGCTGATTTTCTGTATCCTGCTTGGCTAGAGTTTCTTATGGGCCTGGAGAGGGGTCTATACCCCATTTAAAATTTTTATATAACCCATTTTACTTTTAAAATGTGAGTATTTTGACAAATTCAGAGCTACAAAAGTTGAGTGCTCGTTTGGGCTTCAGAAAATCAAGATGGTAATAAAATGTCTGAGGGTGCTATTAACCACAAATATATTAAATAGTATGATGCCATGCATCACCTATGTTGTGTTATTGGTTGAATTGTGTACCCCTCCCCCATAATATGGTGAAGTCCTAGACTCAAGTACTTGTGAATGTGACCTTATTTGGTTGTAATTAAAATATAAGTTAAGTTCAAGTCATACTAGAATACGGTAGGTTCTTAATGTACTAGAATAGGGTAGGTTTCTTAATGATTTAGAAAAAATATATAAAAGACACAGAGACAGACAGAGAGAAAGAACACAGTGTGATGACAGAGGTAGAGATTGGAGTGATGTATCTGTGGAAATATCAAAAGCTAAGAAAAAGGCCTGGAACAGATTCTCCCTTAGAGCCTTCACAGAGAGCATGACTTTACCAATATCTTAATTTAGAAATTCTGGCCTCTAGAACTATGACACAATAACTTTCTATTGTTTTAGTAAAAAAAAAAAAGGATACACTTTTGGAAAGAATATATATTAAGATCCTTTCCTCTTACTGCAAATTCATGATTCAGGATATCTGTGGTCTATGTTAAAGTAGGTCAAAAAGAACAATTTTCAAAAGAGCTTGATAAAGTCTCCTATAGTTTCTCTTGACTTCAGACATATAAAAACAATTTCCAAGATTCAATGATTGAACAATGACTTAGATTTTTTGTTCTTGTTATTGTTACCCCTCAGGATTCTCAGGAGTTCACAACTTCCAGGTCTTATATAATGGCACCCTTATTGCAATTATTTGTTTACAAGTTGCCTCTCTGGACTGTAAGATGGCCAATAAATGTTATTTGAGCAGAACCGAGCTTGCATGGCCTGAAGGATTTTAGTGCAGTTTTAGAACTCCCATGTTGCTCTAAAACCATTGCCAAAGTACTGACCAGGAAATCAAGCTTACCAAGTCTTCAACAAAAGTGTTCTAGGAATATAGAGGTGTCAATAAAATGTTATGCTTTTAACTAAGATGTTTCTTTCTCAAGTACTCTACAAAGTACTTATCATGAACTAATGCAATCGTTAAGAAAACACTGCATTTCCTCTGAATAACACTATTTTTGTGATGCAGATTCTGCAAAAGTTAACCCTAGCTTTTGAAAGTAATGTGTGCAATTTAAGCAATCAGCAGGACAGACACTTCCCCAAAATGGAGAATGGTATTGCTTATTGCAATTCTAATAGGGATTCTGCAGAGCTTCACCATAGAAAAAGATCATTCCAATCATTATGAATTTCCCTCTTCTATGTTTAAACCAGGTGTAGAGTTCTATATGACTGTGATTCACAAGAATATATACTCGATGTAGCCTTCTAAGTGTTGGTAAAATTAATTCAGAAGATAGAGGAATCGGGCAGCTGGATTTTGCCTTTCTTCTTTCTTTTCCTGTCTCCTTTATCCTTCCTTTTCTTTTCTTTAGAATATAGCACCTTAGGGTAATCAAATAACTTTTCATAGCCAGTTAATCTATTTGCCTGCTAGAGAAAGCAGAGAATATTAGTTGTTTGTTTTTGTTGTTGTTTTTTTTTTCCTGGAGCTTATGGATACTTGAATTGATAAGAATAAAGTACAATGCAATGTTATGAAATCGAATGCTAAGGCTAACTTCATCCCACTGTCAATTCCTGAAGCAATGAATAAAAATAATTGCAGCATAGTGAGTTATTCTAAGTTTAAATTTATCACTATTTTATTGTTTTATATTTGTGTATCAGTCAAGGTTTGACCAGACATATGGAACCAATAAGAGGGAGGTGTATATAAAAAGATTCATTGCAAGGCAATCAATGATTTATAGAATTGTGGGGACTGTCAAAGCAAGTGTGAAACATGCAGGGCAGGCTGGAATGCTCTGGGATGAGCTGAAGTTGCTATCACAGGTGGAATTTCTTCTTGCTCAAGGAAATCTCAGCTGTGCTCTCAAGGGCTTTCCATTGATTGAATCAGACCCAACAGATTATCTAGGATAATCTGCCTTACTTATAGTCAACTAGTTATGAACTTTAATCACATTTACAAAGTAACAGCTAGACTAGTATTTGATTGAATAACTGGATGTGGTGCCTGGGCCAGTTGATACATAAAATTGATCATCACAATTTATGTGACGACATTCTTCATTTTCCATACTAGTTTAGTAATAATGGATACTTACATCTTCTTTTAGTAAAATTAAAAAGTTGAAAATTTTCAACTGGTCTCAAAATAATTTTCTGAAATTTTTACCTGTCCGTGAAAGCTAACAGTCTAGAAGGCAATGCTGAAACATATTATGCTTCCCCACATTCCCATTTCACAAACGGGAAGATACTGAGGGCCAGAAAGATGCTTCATTAAAAAACCATGGGTGGTATATATTCCTCAGTTTTGTTGAGTTTAATTTTCTCATATGTTGGCTTATCTTATTGCCTGTTAGGTTAAGTTATATTGTATTATCTTTCTATTGCTGCATAGCAAATTATGACAAAGTTTATTACCTCAGCATTTCAGGAGTCGGGACTCAGATCCTCTGCTCAGGGCCTCACCTGGCTGAAATTAGGTATCTGCAGGGGCTGTGATGTCATCTGGATTGCAGAGTTCTCTGATGTATTCACTTGTTTTTAGTGGGATTTAATTCACTGTGGTTGTAGGACTGAGGTCTTTGGCTTCTAATGCTGCCCATCATTCCCTGAGATCTCGCTTTCTCCACAAGTCAGATTGCTTCTTGAAGGCCAGCCAGAGAGAGAGAGAGTCTTTGATAGTTTGGATCATCTGACTTTCTCCACCTCTGACCTCTAAAGCATCCTTTAGAGAGGCCAAGACGGCAGACTACAAGCAGCCTGCACAACGCCACTCTCATGGAGAGGATCGAAAAAAGTGAATAGGTACTCACCTTTGGATTGATCATCTGAGTGAGAGCACTGGGAATCCATGTAGAGAGGGAAGTGAAGACAGAAATGGGACTAGTTGCTCAGCAGGACCAGAGGTAATTAGGGAAGGCACCCACATGTGGGAAAGGGAAAGAGGAGAGAATCCCAGACTCCAGGGGCAGGAGGCCTCTCCACTGCAGCAGGCCTCCAGACTGATACAGAGACCTGACTAGAGGCTGTGCCCCTGCATTGCTACAAGGAGAAGGGATGGCTGGCTTGTGAGCTCTGGGCATTGTGGTTGTTGCCATTGTAACATCCCACACCTGGAATGCTACATTTATCCAGGAGTCAGATCTGTGACTGTAGCCTCCCCCTTGCCCAGGACAGGTGAGGAGGGAGCAGGGGATTCCAACACTCACATGTGCCCCTTAGGCAGGTGATGTGTACCCCTACCACCACCACCAGGGACCCTGGGCAGAGCAGGAGACCAAGGGCCTGACACCTGCTGCTGTGGCTTAGGTGATCCTGCTCAACTGCACTTTCCTCGGGACCCACATGCCTGCAGTCCATAGTACCCGCTGTGAGCTGTCAACTGCCATGGCAGCTGGACCACTGCCACAGACCTGAGTGGGACAAAAGCCAATGCATCCACGGTCTTTGTATCTGGATGGTCTGCATGTCACAGACCTGCATCAGCTTGTACAGGCACCCTGCCCACTGTACCCTGCCCTGCCCATGCACCCTGCCCTGCATCTGTCCTGGCCTACACTCCTGAGTGTGCCACCCCACAGACCTGCTCAATCCCAAGTAGGCAATTTTCCCTGTGGGTCTACTCTGTGTGGTGGTCCCACTCCATCTCCTATGTGAGCTCCGACCTGCTGGCCTGCTGCATACCAGGGGCCGTTCTTCCCCATGCCCTGTGGGCCTGCAGGGCCACTATTCCCTGAGCACCTGCTATACCCTGTGCTGCACCCTGCACAGACCTCCCCAGCCCATGCACCTGGTACTTCAGCTGCCTGGCCTGCATTCATGCATGCCATGCCCAGAGTACCTCATCTATCCTGCACACACACCCTGTCCTGCCAGCCAGCTCCATCTTCTGTGCACACCTGGCACAGCCAATGACATAATGAATGGTGAAAAGTTGAAAGCATTCCCCCTAAGAACTGAAACAAGACAAGGGTGCCCACTGTCACCACTTCTACTCATCCTAATACTGTAAATACTAGCCACAGAAATCAGGCAAGTGAAAGAAATATAGTGTATCCAAATTGGGAAGGAGGAGGTCAAACTATCCCTGTTCACTGGCAATATGATCTTGTATCTAGAAAACCCTAAAGACTCCACCAAAAGACTCCTAGAATCGACACATAAATTAAGCAAAGTCTCAGATTATAAAATTACCATACACAAATCAGTAGCATTTCTATATTCTAATAACAGTCAAGCTGAGAGTCAAATCAAGGACTCAATACCATTTACAATAGCTACAAAGAAAATAAAATAGCTAGGAATGTATTAGTACTTAACCAAGGAGGTGAGATATCTCTACAAGGGGAACTACAAAACACTGATGAAAGAAATCATAGATGACACACACGAATGGAAAAACATTCCATGCTCATGGATTTCACAGGTCTAGAAAAAATAATTCTATACTTCATCTGGAACCAAAAAAGAGCCTGAATAGATAATGCAATCTTAAAGAAAAAGAAGAAATCTGGAAGAGCATCACATTACCTAACTTCAAATTATACTAGAAGGCTATAGTAACCAAAACAGCATGGTACAGGTATAAACAGAGACATAGACCAATGGAACAGAACAGAGAACCCAGAAATAAAACAATCTATAGCCAACTGATCTTCAACAAAGCAGACAAAAACATACACTGAGGAAAGGAAGCCTTATGCAATAAATGATGCTGGGAAATGGATAACCACATGGAGAAGAATGAAACAGGACCCCTGTCTCTCACCATATACCAAAATTAATTTAAGATAGATAGAAGGCTTAAACATAAAGCATGAAGCCATAACAATTCTAGAAGTAAATGTGGGAAAAACTCTTCTAGACATCGGGTTAGGCAAAGAATTTATGACTAAGTCCCCAAACTCAAATACAGCAATAACAAAAATAAAGAAATGGGACTTAATTAAATTAAAATCTTCTGCAGAACAAAGAAAATAATCAGCAGAATAAACAGACAACCTACAGAATGGGAGAAAATATTCCAAAACTATACGTCCGACAAAGGGCTAATATTCAGAATCTATGAAGGACTCAAACAAATCAGCAAGAAAAAAACAAACAACCCCAATAAAAAGTGGACAAAAGGCATGAACAGAAGTTTTTCAAAAGAAGATACACAAATGGCCAACAAACATATGAAAAAAATGTTCAACATTGTGAATCATCAGGGGAATGGACATTAAAATCACGATGAGCTACCACCTAACCCCATGTCAAAAGGGCCATTATTAAAAAGTCATAAAAACGTAGCTGTTGGTAATGATACAGAGAGAAAGGAATGCTTATACAATGTTGATGAGACTGCAAGTTAGTACAACCTCTAAGGAAAACAGTATGGAGATTCCTCAAATAAATAAATGTAGACATACCATTTGACCTAGCAATCCCCCTACTGGGTATCTACCCAAAGGAAAAGAAGTCATTTTATGAAAAAGACACCTGCACTTGAATGTTTATTGCAGCACAATTCACAATTACAGAGATGTGAAATCAACCTAAGTGCCTATCAATTTATGAATGGATAAAGAAAATGTGTGTGTGTGTGTGTATCTACGTATATACATGTATCTATGTATATACACACACTACTCCACCATAAAAAGGCATGAAATAATGTCTTTTGTTGCAACTTGGATGGAACTTGAGACCATTATCTTAAATAAAGTATCTCAGGAATGGAAAACAAACACTACATCTACTCTCTAATAATTGAGAGCTAAATGATGGGCACACACAGGCACAAAGTGATATAAAGGACATTAGAAACCAAGAAGGGGGGAAGCTGGTAGGGGATGAGGTTTAAAGCTTTACCTATCAGGTACAATCAACATTATTCTGGTGATGGGCACAATAAAAACCCAAATGTAAGCATTGTAGAAGATATCCATGTAACAAAAACATTTATACCCTCTTTATACCCCCTTAATATTTTGAAAAAAAAAAAAAGCATCCTTTAAGAATACCCTTTGAGTAGGTTAGGTCTGCCAAGTATAATTTTCCTTCTGTTTAGTTTAAAATTAACAGAATGGTAGCCTTAAAAGACGTCTACAAAATCCCTTCACCTTTGCCACATAGCACAGCCCATTTAGGGGAGTGATATCCCATGATATTAACAGTTTCTGCCTACATTCAAGGGGAGGGGATTCTACATTGCCTGTACACCAGGAAAATCTTGGGAGCCATTTTAGAATTCTGTTCACTAGACAGAGTCAGTTATTTTTTCAGCACCACCTTATTTTTACTTTAACAGAGGGCAGAGTGAAAGAAAGAGGATAAAATTTAATTCATTTCATGTAACAGTGCATTCGTGATGGCACTGAACTGAATAAAATAGGTTAAAATTGGGTTTGTAAAAGCAGTAATCACCAAGCATTATTATGTAATAGATTTTGTTCAACTAAATCAATGTGTAATAGAACCTAGATAGAATTAAACTGGAAAAAGTACAGAGATTTTTACAAGCTCTAGAGATAATCATAAGAAAATGAGATATAGATCATGGATTGACATTTTTCCATCGTCTCAGGCTATGAAATTGGGCAGACAGATTTGCTTAAAGGATAAGCTCTCATTTGGCTGCCATTCAAACACACAATTGCTCATCATGTAATTTTTTAAATAAATGAGTCAGAATAGTGATGAGAATAGAGCAATACTTAATTAGAAGTATTCTAGCTCTAGGTAACCTCTGCACTCCGCTTAGGGTTCAAAGGTCAGCAGTCCATGGCTACTTCATATTTGCCCTAGCTTTCATTCTTCTCCCCAGAAGTATATTTGCTATGAAGTGCAAACGTCAGGGCCTCTCACTGGTCCCTTTCAAGGCCCTAGGGGCTTTTGTGCTATGTTCACCCAAGTTATATATTTTCATAAAATACTCAAAATAAAACATTTTTATATAATAAGTTAAGACTTTTCTCTTTTCACTCCAACTCTCCCTCTATTATACTTTCCCTAGAGTTGGGTAGCATTGGAACAGCTATGTGTATTTTTTGGATACAGTGAAGTAGAAGTTGAATTGAGGATCCATTTACTTGGGTTTCAGGATGAAATTATGTGGTGCACCGTCATGTCTGGGCATAGTTATTACAAATCATCCCAGTGCAGCAATTGCTTCTGAGTATACTGTTACCACTCATTCTGCTAACTTACCTAGGGGTATGACATAAAGACTGACAATAAACTTGTTAATGAAGGTCAAAACTAAAAAAATATTTAAAATAAATCACAGTAAAAGAAAACGACATATTTTGAAATGTCAGCTCATATATAAAACAAATCTGACTGTTAATTCCCAAATTTGACAAAATTCCCATTTACATAACACAATAAAAAACAATTCATGAGACTAAAAAGAAATTGTAAGCTATCATTAAAATTTTTTTATCAACATTGCTTAAGGAAAGTCTAAACTATCTTTGTGTTCTCTCTGTAGAAAATGATATTATAAAACCACTTCTATAGACAGTCAATGAGTGTACAGTTGAATAATAAATGAAAAAAAGTATTATAGATGTGTTAAGCAGTTAAATAATACAAAATATTGTGATTTTTATACTTCTGTGGTCTTTGTGTTATTTTTCAGATTTTAAAGAATAAATTTTTTCTCATTCTAAATAAATTTTTACTTTCATTCTTAATTTTGTGTTCATAATTTTATATTATTTTTCTTAAACAAGACCTCCTAGATTCTTATAAGACTACAGCTGGATTTATCGCTAGCTCTTTCACTTTGTTATCCCAAAGAATAACTTTTATAGCAGGTTGTAACAACTCTTTAATGTCCTGTGCTATTTTATGATGATTATTTATTTTATATTGACATGGAAAGTTTGTCTTCATATACAGTTAACACTAGCCAGCTCTCTAAACTTTGCTGTGGCTTAACTTCTTTGAGTCTCAATTTCCCTTTTTGTAATATTGGCATCCAGTTGAATGTTTCACATCATAGTCTCCAAATAAATGTAACTTTCATGGTTTGCATCACTATTGCTATTATCATTATCATTCTCATAAATGATAGCATTTTAAATAAATGCTTTTAGTTATACTTGAAGTAATTTATCAAAGTACATTCTTTTAAAAAATGGACTAGCAAACAAAAGCAAAATGAAAGAGTCATTTTCTGGAGGCGTCAAACTTCCAGATAAAAGAAAATGGTAAGAACGATTTGAGTCTAAACGTGGATTATAATTAGTATCTCCGATATTTTTTTCCTGACGTGGTTCTCCTACTAGGCAGTGCTATATGCACACTGAGTGTAGGCATGTTGACTGAATTTATCTCATTAATGCAGTTTAAAACACTTCGACCGTTCACACAAACACAGAAATTGGCTTGGTGAACCTACTACTTAATTCCAATGGGTAAAAGTGGTGATTGAAGAATGGGATAAGTACACAGGGGGTTTGTTCTGTAATTCAAAAGGAAGACAGAATTAGACATTTGACCCCTGTCTTCAGAGAGAAAAAGGGCTGAAAATACAATCTATCTATAAAGGGAAACTATGTGAGAGTCTGTAGCTGAAAACACAATCATATTATCGTCTATGTGGTGACTTGTATTTTGTAAGTTGCTTTTACATACATGATGCCATGTAATTTTTCCAGAAACATAATATAGGGATGAGTACAAAGCTTCTGTGATATATTTGGTAACTGTTCAAGATCCTACTGTTGGTCGAGTAGGATGGGAATGCAGGACTTCTATAACAAAATTACCATGTTCATTCCACTACCGCAGTGAGTGACCAGTCATCTCATGTAAGAAATGAGAAAAGAACAAGGAGAAAGGAGAGACTCAAGTAGAGAATAGGTTCTAGAGAGGGTTAAATATAAAAGTGGTATTTCAGAATATCCTGCTGGCTGCAGAATATCTCTTCATGGACATTCTCATTGAGGATTTGGGCTGGGTTTGGTGAAAGCACCATCTCAGGGAGTCATGCCAGGGTTATGAGGGTTGCACTGCTAAACTGAGACAATACAAGTGTTTAGAAAAGGTAAACTAAAAAGTATATTTGCCTTGGATAAAAGCAGAATAGCTGTGGAGAGGAGTCAAGGTCTAAGGTTATAACCAGGAAAATGGTGAAGGATATAAAGTCCAAAGGGCAAGAAAAGACAAAAATGAGGCACTGAATATTAAGGTTGTATCAAGAAAGCCAGTAACAGGTTGAAATTCCATGTGAAGAAGACTGAAGGGACAAGTTCAGAAATATGGCTGTTGAGCTTTGTGCCTGCCCTGGGCTTTTAATACTGTGCCCAGGGAAAGCATGTAGAAGATGTTAAAGTGACTTCAAGAGACATTGTGTTTCAGGCAGCAACTAAATATTTCTTTATATGAATAGTTATTTTTTTCTGAGTAGCATAAATCTCTTTTAAAATGATCATCATGCAGAAATTCAATATATAAATGGATAAAAAATAGAATTGATCTTATTTAAATGGAGGTAGAATTCAAAATTGTGCCACTGGGCAGCCATCTGGGCCCTCAGCCCTTTGGAATCCCCTGGACAATTTTCCCAAATATTAGAGTTTGCATGGTTTGAAAACTACCCTTCTAGATCTTCTAAGATGTGTCCTTATCTCAAGTCAGATAACCAGAAAGTTACATTTTTAGACTTTAGTAAATTGATTCTCAGTATATCACTGAATAAAAATTTAGTATGCCTGAGTTCTAATCACAGATCAACATTAGAAGCAGCTCTGAGAAACATTTCTTTATTTTCAGTAGAATTGCAATTAAAAACCTTGTTTATTTCTTGCCTATTTTCCCTGAAAATGTTTTATGTGATAAATTTCTCTTAGAGAATAGGTCTTAGGGCCTGGCTAGCCTTATTTTTTCCATTTGTGATAAAAGGTAAGATTTGATGGATTCTAGGTTTCTCATAAGTTCTTAAATTATGTAATTTTAAATAACTTGTGGATTAATTAAAATTTATCTTTTTAATACAATATTTGCTCAGGAAATTACTTCCAAAAAATCCTTCTGTTTCCCAGGCTCAGTATGAGATCTGCAAAAACAGACATGAATTTGGTTCGTTTCATTATTTTTGCACCCTTTACCCTGACCCAGTCTCAAGGGTCTTTTTCTGTTCCCAAACACCCTAATCTTATTTCTGTATCTATCTCCAGTCACTTTTTTTCCTCTGGCAGAGCCTCACTGGTTGGCCCCTCCTCAACTTTCAGATTTTGTTTCAAGTATCATCTTCCTGTTCACCCTATTAAAGTTGCTTCTTTCTCTCTCCTTAACTTTATATCACTTCATGACTTGCCACACAGTAGACACTCAATAAATATTTCTCGAATAAACAAAAATATAAATCAATTTAAAGATGAAGAATCAATCTCTAACACCAAGAGCTCACTATATTGGGTAGAGACAAAGCTATAAACAATAATACTATTTTAAATCCTTTAATAAAGATGTGGGACTAAGTGCTATGCATACACAAAAGAAGAAATGTCTATGGCAGGTAATTCTGGGCAAAGGCATTAATTTTGAGCTAGGTTTTGATGAATGGATAGAAGAACAACAAACAGGGAAATAAGAAAATAATATTCCGGGTAAAGGGGAAACTGTGACCCAACATACAGAGCTGAGTTTTGGGGGGTAATATATGCTTCAGGATTTTAGAAGCAATGCTAAAAAGTGTGGACTTCATTCAGTAACTGCTGAGGATTTTTGAAGGATTTTAAGTGAGGAAGCAACTTGATTAGATCTTTGGATAAAATAGAATTTGCTTGTGTAACAGCTAAAAGTACAAGAGAATGGGTCTCTCCACTTCTGAGGGAAGGGGAGCAGAATTTCAATCATGGGAAAAAATGTCCTTTTGAAGCATCGTTAAGAGCCAGTTGCACAATTTGTGTGTGTGTGTGTGTGTGTGTGTGTATGTATACGCACATGTGTGAGAACATATACACAATGAGCTTAAAAACATGAGCCAAAAAGCAACTCTACATGACATAATAATTACCAGTAAAAAGCATAAGGTAAATGATGTCTTTAATAATAAAAGAATTTTTTGATTTAAAGGCAAGTAAGGAGCCAATTTTTTTTTTTTCAGGTTTACCTAACCCAGTGTCCATACCCAGTCAGTCAAATCTTTTCTTTCAGATTCAATTGTCTGTCCAATCCCAGGCTTAAGCTTAGGATTTCTGATGGAAACACAGACAAGGCCTGATACGTTCACCGACTAACAAATTCCAAACACTTTTCTTAGTCTTATATAACAATTATACTAGTTATAATAGAGAGAATGATTGCTTTTCCCTAACTGCCACTAATTACCCCTCAATATTTACTCAATGGATAATCATCATCAGATTAACTTTCAGTCATGGAATATATAATTATAAATGTAAATCAATAAAATGTAATTGTGGCTGGCTACACTAACACTTTGAAAAACAATTTGATAGCAATTGTATGAAAAGAACTATTTTTTAAAAGTTTAACACAATCGTTAGGGTTTTCTCCTAGAAAAGCTATAATAATTCATACATTGAGTTGAATTGTCTGGTAAAAGACTCATGCAATAATCAGTTTTGTATAAAAGAAATAAAGTATTAAATAGTTCCCAATGTTTAACTAACTTCCAGAAGATTTGTGGTGGCTTTCCATTGCAACCTGTGACTTGAAAATAGGTTAGGACCTTTCCAAGGCTGTTATCTAAAGCATCTGTTTCTTCTCCTTCCTTAGAATGTGGATTCTCTCAGGTCAGGAGTTCAGGAATTTACTGAAGTAGCTACTCCTGGCCTCCCCGCCTGTGCTCTTGACCCTCCTGTATTCTATTTGCTGCACAGGAACCAGAGTGATATTTTTTTTTTTTTTTGCCAGATAATTTCTTTTTTTTTAATTTTTATTTATTATAGCTTATTATGGGGGTACAACTGTTCTGGTTAAGTATATTGCCCATGCCCCTCCCAACCCCCCGAGACTGAGCCTCAAGGGTGTCCATTCCCCCAACAGTGCACATCGCACTCATCATGTAGGTAAACACCCGTCCCCTCCCCCACCCCCAACACCCCGAGTCAGATCTTCAAGTATGTCCATTC
>CM052438.1:152053792-152070195 GCA_028533085.1 Varecia variegata | reverse complement strand
TCATGATGGCCTTGTAAAGTCTCCCATTCATAGATAAAGACATTGAGCAAGAAGTTGTGGGATGGCTAAATGTCCATAAGAAGAAGCAGAGCCTGGGTTTTTTCCTTTTGCAACACATTACGAGGTAGTATCATGTTAAGGGAACTGAGGGATAAGGAGGTTAAATATCTTGCCCAAGACATATTTTATTAAGTATCTACGTGAGGATTAGAATCTAGATTGGTCTAAATATGAAACTCATGATTAGTCTAAGAATATTAAACTGCTATTATGTTCTTTCTGGGTTTTCTCAGGAGCTGAAAAAAATAGGATATTGATCACAATGAGAGCTCTTTGTCATGAATCTTAGCAGTATTGTTTGACTAATATTAAGTCAAACTTTGGACTTGTCCCTTTGTCGGCTCCAAAATGAATAAATAATTCCTTTCTCTGCCCCATGATATATGCAGAGATGGAAGCCAAGATGCTCAGTCTCACCTTTTCGCAATCATTCTTTGCAGATAATAATTTAACTTCCATTTTCCAATCAATTTTCAAAGCATGGGGCCTGGTATTAAAATACCAAAAATATTTAAAATATTTAAAGTATTTAAATCCAAATTTAAATTTGAATTTGAAGTAACATATTTCTCAGTTGATAATACATTGTGTGATCACTTAAAAAAACAAGATTTCCTAGGAAAACAAAATAAAGCCAAAAACAAATTATACACAACATACATACATAACATACTAACATTAAAAAACCCTCACAAAACCCACAAACATTTCCCAAAGGTGAGATATTTAAAACCTTTAAAAAGGCCCCCATTTGGAGAGGACAAAGTTCTAATTTCTGGTTCTCTACCATCTAACCTAAACCCCCTTTCTTGGCTAATTCTCTATTTACTCTTAATTCAGCAAAATCTAAATACTCCTTGTATTTATCTATTACGTTTATGGATATTGTATTTATTTATTTATTGTATTTATTACGTTTATGATTTTTTTTCTCTTGCCTTGAATGCCTTCTATGTCACTGACCTTTGCCCCCAAAAAACAAATTCAACTCATCTTTACTGGGAACTAAGACCACCTGTATCACACGGCTTAACTCTCAGGATTGAAAACCGAGTACACCTGTGTCAACAAGTTTTGTTTATTCCAAGAAGATTTTAAGCCAATAAATAACTTCACTGATTGCCTCAGGATATTTCTGCATATCAACTTATTTGAAAAAGTCATTTGTTCATCTGGGCAACTAGTTCTCATAGGACAATGGTCCCTCAACTGGGAAAATAGCTTGCTTGTCAAAAAAACAGTTTACTTATTAAGACTTGCTTCAAGACCTTCCCCATGCTATATCCACCAATGCTAAGCAATCTTATCATGTTTTTTTTTTCTTTTTCTAATTTCAGCATATTATGGGGGTACAAATGTTTAGGTTACGTATATTGCCCTTGCCTCCCCCCTCCCCGCCGAGTCAGAGCTTCAAGCATGTCCATCCCCCAGACGGTACACATTGCACTCATTATGTATGTATATACCCATCCCCTCCTCCCCCCTCCCTTCTGCCCGACGCCTGACGAATGTTAGTTAACTGCCTTGAAAGACTTAATTTAACCCACTGGAGATTAGATTACAAATTTTATAAATATCTTAGACTGATCTCTCTTTATGAGAGACCACCAAGGATTTGTCAAGGTGCTGTATGTTACTTTACTTTGTTTCACACACTTGCTTTCTTTATTTAAGACTGTGATGGTGAGTTTTTTGTTTGTTTGTTTGTTTGTTTTTTTGCCTATAGTCAACAATGTTGTATTTTATTATTCAGAATTCTTTTCAGAGGCAAGCCATAGAACACCCAACTGGAACTCACTTAACACAGAAAAGGGAGTTTTGGGGCTCATATAACTGAACATCCACAGAAAGGCTAGGGTCAGGGCTTATAAAGGGGTTTAAATGTTGTCAACAGAATTCAGCTCTATTCTCCCAGATTTTACTTCCAGGTGTCTTCTTCTCAGGTAAGCTTACTTATTGTAGAACATGTTTGCATTTGGTTTGAGGCTTATATGCTTCCTACATCTGGGTTCCAGAAGCAGACTTTGAGAAAAAGTTTCAAGTCCAAGTAATGTATTTAAGAGGTATAGGAAATGTCAGTAGGAAGGTGGAAATTAAGACAGGGAAGGTAATGAAGCCAATAAAGTGTGTTACAAAATTAAGTGCCACTGCGCAACTAAAGCTTAACTTTGCAGGCAGACTTTGAGCAACAGATACTTCAAAGTTGTACCACCTAAAAACCTGGGAAGATTGGATACTTGTACACCAACTTCCACTAGTCATTGTTTATGGGAAGCATATGATAGGCTGATATGCCTGAGGTTACAGCAGACATATGACTTTAGAGAAAGTCCTTAGGAAGTGACCATATGCAAATATCTACAACTGGAAGTTTCCAGGCATGCAGTGAAGTCAGAAGTCCCAGAGGATGTGGACAGTGCACCTAAAATAACTTCTACACTGAAACCCCAAGCCATCAGCATGTATAATAATAAAATTACTTTTTTGTGGAATAGCTTAAGTCATATGCCTTGACAAAAATCCATCATTGCAAAAAAGCCCCCAAAACAAAAACAAAAACAAAAAACTAGAGGAGAGTGATGTCAGTAATAAATGACAGAGTAAGAACTTCCGAAAACTATACCCTTCATAAAAACAATGAGAATACTGGCAGAAATTGTCACGATCAACTTTTCAGAATTCTGGATAGTAACCAAGCATTTTTAGCCATCGAGGAAGTGTTTATTCAGGAAAAACATCTCAATCTTGGCAAGAATAGTGGTATTTAGGGTGTTTTAACTTCCCCTGTTTCAATTACTCTCTTCTGAGCTGCACAGCAATATAGAAAACCAACAACCTAGGAGCACAGGGAAAACCAGCAGCCTGAAAACCACTGGATGGAAAAGAATGAGGTTGACTCTATTTCAAGGCTATCCCAGAGAACTTTTATTATCTTACATGCTGAACATAAAGTTAAACACGGGGTTACCACACAAGCCAGAGATTCCAGTCGTAGTATATACACAAGATGTCGAAATCATATATTCCTACAAAAACTTGTACATGACTGTTCATTACAGCATCAATCATAATAGCCCCACAGCGGAAGCAATTCACATGTCCATCAACGGGTAAGTGGGTGAACAAAATGTAGTATAATCGTATAATTGAATATTATTCAACCATAAAGAGGAATGAAGTACTGATACAAACTACATGATAAACCTTGAAAACATGCTAAGTGAAAGAAGATAGGCACAAAGGGCTACATATGGTATGCATTGTAGGAATTCATGTGTGTGAAATGTCCAGACAGGAAAATCCAGAGAAAGAAAGTAGTGGTTCCCAAAGGCTGACCCTGAATGGGAATGAGGAATGATCACACTAGGTACAAGTGTTTTTGGGGGGAGTAATAAAATTGTTCTCTCTCAAGAGAGAGGCTCTCTCTCATTTCTGGGTGGCTACCATAAGCCCCGTTTTTGTTTTGCCACGTCCATGCCTTGCTGAGAGTTGTGATACTGAGGCTTTCTAAGGTTTGTTTAACCTAAGCCATTCTTCTTCTCTTTCATTTATACTCAAGTGTTTGAGTGGGCTCTTTGTCACTGTTGCCAATTCTATTGGCAGTAAAAGTGAGAGGAACCTTCTTAGAGGTGAAAATTTTAGTGGACGAATGAAGCCAGGCACACCTATATTACTTACCAAAAATTTTTATGGAATGTCTTTTATTTCCCTATGTTCTAGTGAAGTTGCTGGGTAATTGATATGCCACTGTAGTCAGTCTGGTGAATATAGAGGACTCGAGTTGTATAATACTGGAATCCCGTTGACAATGGGCTGACTCTCTGTGCTGCTAATGTGGCTGAACCAGGGGAGGGAATATAGATAAAAGCATTTTTTCTTTGTTGTTATTTTTGCTTGATGACAGCTTGAAGATGTTTTAAAATTAGTAAAATCCTACTTTAGTTTTAATAGTAAAGAAAAATTTCATCCCGATATTTACAATGCCTGGGATGATTCTAGCCATGTACACTATGCGTTTTCTACTTGAAGAATTTTTTTTCTTATGTGAAAATTATAGCCACACTACATCAAAAAGGCTCAACCACTTTTAGTCAAAACTAAATTTGAAGACCAGACCAAGAACTTATTATTTATGTAAATTTAGTCAAACTTGATTGTCAAATATGAATAATAATGTTAGCTTCATCATAGGATTGTTACAAAGATTACAAATGACATATTGCTTATAAATTACTTAGCACATTGTTTATGTATGTAGTAAGGCCTCAATAAGTAGTAGTTATTCTTCTGGGGGATTTGAGGATTTTTTAAAAAGAATGTTAGTACTTTATTTTCACTGATGTATGTTTGTTTTATTGGATTTTAGCATCAGTATGTCATTAATTTTCATAGATCTTCATCTAGTCATTAGAAGAGAACTTAAGCTGCTTTTATAATATGTGACCTAAGTCAAAAAGATAAACTATAGAGCTTTAAAGCTGAAAAGCCTTATCTTGAAAATCTCTAGTACACAAATAACCCTTGCACAATGCTAGCCTGGATTGATTAGTTTTTTGTGTGTGTATAGACTTTATATAGAGGAAATATATATACAGTCATGTGTCACATAATGATGGGGATATGTTACAAGAAATGCAATTTTGTCCTTATGTGAACTAGCTTAAAGATCATCTTCAAAGAAATATTGACTATTGTTTGTGTTTTTGTGTTAGTTTGGAGAGATGGCTTATCACAGAGTTATATAACCCAGTGTCTCTTTATTGATGACAAAGACCAAGCAATCAAATACACATTTATTATATTTGTAAATGATTTTGCTGACTCCTGACTCCTCTGAAGCAAGGTGTCAGCTTTTGATTACACTTGTCTGACCTATTCAGTCTTGCAAAGCTAAAAGACAGTCTATGTGTATCTCAGGATTCTTTTTGAAAGCTCTTTCCCAATATGCTGGATTATATGAAGTTAGATTTACCTCAATATACTTTTTCACAAAAACTTACAGAATATAGGAAAACTCTATGATCTTATTCTATCAGCTTCTCTCTTGCACAGTCTGAGATTCCTCTCATTCACCAGGGAAGGCAAGGGGTTCCAAGATCAAGGATACTATCCTTCAGCTTCCTTTAATTTTTTTCCAAGAGTGAACCATAAAAATTACCTATTAAACTCTGCTTTTCAGGTCTTCTCCTTGCAACATCAATTTCCTCCTTTAAAATTATTCACCCATAGTTTTACCCTTAGGAAGTACTCAAACCCTGAAAGAAGGCATCAAAACTGAAAAAGCTCATTAATAGTTTGAAAAAAAATGCCTTCATGAAAACTAAGTGAAATGGATTTGGAACAAGAGTTAGGATAAAAGTTAGTTTTCTAAAAAAACAATTAAGGGTTAATATATAAAAATAAACTTTGTTACTTAAAGAAATCAGATAATATGCAGGATAATTTTTCAAATATAATGCAATATACTAAACATAACCAATTATCTTCAAATGTTCAATTTTGTAAGTGCCTGGTATAGTTACAGGAACACAATTATGTCTGGGAATAGGAGCTTGGAAATTATGTATGAAAATAATTAAAACTATCATCTATTATGTAGAATTTTTTTTAAAAAAGTCTCTGTTAATTGATATTGTCCTTGTCCAGAGAGTGAAATCTTTATCTCAAAAGAAAAAAAAAAAAAACTTTTGTCTCTAAATTTGAAATTAAACTTCTGCTTTCATGCTTAAAAAAGAAAAAAGAAAAATAAAATCTATACACTTTGGCTCTGAAGTGAAATCTTTCTTTTCGTTTTATCAAATGTGGCCTAAAATTAAATAATTTAGGAAAAATGGGCCAAATTTCCTTCTTGAAAACCAATTTTCAGTGTGCTATTGAAAACCTGAGATAGTGAGATTTTATCTTTTGAGTAGATACTGAGAAATAAGGCTATGCATGGAAAAAATATGAAGGCAAGGATACTAGTTTCAGAGCATAAAGAAAATTTGTGTCTGGATAATCTATTCTCTCTCTGGTTTATACTCACTTCCAACATCTTGGAAGCACAAAAGGTGCTTATTCTCCATCACAAATAGCAAAAGATTTATTATAGAAACAGGGTTTGGCATATTATTACCAAGAAGTGGAGAAAGGTGCTGAAACTGAGTCAATGACATAATGTTTCTGAGCATGAATGCTTGTTTGTCTGTTTGTTTTTTAATTTGGGAGAATGAATTGAAAAGTGAATATTTTGATGGCATTAAGAAAGAGATTGAGTTTGTGTATGTATTTCTCTGCTGACTCCTTATACTACAATAGCACTGCCCACAAATCAAATGGTAATCAGATATGATCTGATTTATGCTTGAAAATCTAATCAGATACCTTGCAGGGAAAGTACTACCTGAAGACTTGTCTGATTTTTAAACTAAACAACATGACTGTGAATGTTGTATCATGCACAGAGGGGATAAAAAAGCTATTGAATTCAAAGTTTGTGTATTTTGAGAATAAATATATTTTACTCTAAAAAATACAGTCAAGCCAAGATGCTGTAAATGCATACAAATCACCACAATCTTCTTATGGATTTTTGTGGATTTGAATTTACTGACCCTTCTGAATATAGAAGGATTAAGCTTATTAAATGTAGAAGAGCCTAGAATAAACATCTCATGCACTTTACCTGCTAATGTAAGCTCATTTTACAGCTGTTTGATCCTTCATGATAAATCTTGCCTCCTTCCCCTGTTCAGAAATCCTGCATCCTGAACTATCCTTCTGACTATTTTCACTTACTCAGATGCTACCCACTCTTCAAGACACAGCTCAAGAGCTATCTTCTCCATGGGACCTTTTCTGACCTGTCAAACACATATTCACTTCTCTTTTTAAAATTAATTTCTATAGCTTTCATTCTCTATACTACTGATCAAACACTTACATATTTTTACTGCACAGTATTCAATCAAATTCTCTCATTGTAAATTTGATCACCCAAAACTCAGCTCCATGACTCTAATTGATATTGAAATCCATGGAAAGATAAACATGTTCTTTGAAGGTAATAGGAAATTTTAGATCACTGGGACCACTGTGTCAAATTTTAGATGCCACCTCAATTTACCAAGATTGAACAGAGTCCAAGAGACCAAGAACTTCCCTGTTTGAAGAAATAGTGTAAAGCAAAAATTTTGCAATGACTTCCCATTGTACATAAAACATGTCCAGACTCCTTAGCATGTAGCATGGCACTCAAGGACTGGAAACAAGTCCAGTATGGATGGAGCAGGGTGAATAAGGGAAAGAGTAGAAGAAGACAAGGCCAGAGAGTCAGCGCAGGATCAGGTGGTGTGGGGTTTTGTAGGCTAATGAAAGGATGTTAGCTTTTCCTAAGTGGGATAAGCCGATGAAGGGATTTGAAGAGAGAAGTGGCAAAAGCTGAGTTATGTTTGGAAACCTCCAGATTTTATTGAGTCAGATCAACATGAAGGAATAATTGGCACTTACAAAGGCAGGAAACACTGGGAAGAAACAAATTTGGGTAGGAAATCAGGAGTCCAATTTTAAGGTTTGAAAGGCATATTACCTATCCAAGTGGAGACGCTATGTAGGCCATAAGTGTATAGAGTTCTGGAAAGAGGACCGAGCTAGAGATGTAAATTGGGGTGCAAATTTGTTTATAAGCTTAGATGTAAATTCGGATGATGTTTAACAAATGATGTAGCGATATGAGGGGCAGAGCAAGATAGTAGACTAGGACTCTCCAACAATTATCCCCACACAGAAACGTAAATTTGAACTATTATCTATGCACAAAAATACCTTCGTAAGACCTAAGGAAATAAGGTGAGAGATCACAATACCTGATTGTAGCTGAATAATAAGTAAAGATGCATTGCAATGAAGCAGGTAGGAAGGATATTTTTACATTACTTGCACCACCCCTCACCTAGCACCAGGAAGAAACAGCACAGAAAGGGATACTGTCTGTTTAGGAGAAAGAAAGGGAAGTGAGCACAGGATTTTGCCTTGGAGCCCAACACCAGGTCCTCCACAGTCAAATGCAGCACTAGGTAGGCTCCCATGGCCCCAGTTTCCAGGATGATACCTCTGGACCCACTCAAGTGCCAGGCAGGACCCCATAAACACAGGCTTTAGGCCTGTGAGTTGGATCCAATCTTCAGTCATCAGTAGCCCCAGTATCCAGAAAGCTCGTAGCAGCAGGTATGACTCAGCATCCAAGGTTTTTGGCCTTCCCTAGAACTGCACTGACTACAGAAGCCCTGGGCTTCCAGCCTGACCCAGTGCCATGCCATCCCCAACAGCCCCAGCTTCAGAACCATGCCAGGAGGGTTACCCAGAATCTCTGGATGGGCTGACAGCAGAAGGTCTTTCCCAGACAAAGCCGATCTGCAAAGAATAGAATAGTTACTTCTTCAAGTATACAGACATTGACACATAACCACAAAGATGAAAAACAATCAGGGAAAGATGGACATAACCAAAGGGACAAATAAAATGCCAGTGACTGACCCTAAAGAAATGAACATATATAAAATGCTTGGCAAGGAATTAAAAATAACTATTTTAAGGAACTTCATTAAACATCAATACAGATAAACAACTCAATGAAATGAGGAAAACAATAAGTAATTAGAATGAGAAATTTAATAGAGATTGAAATAATAAAAAATATCAAATGGAAATTCTAGAGCTGCAAATTCCAATGAACAAAATGAAAAATGTAATAGAAAACATGAACAAAATTCATCAAGTAGAAGAAAATCTGTGAAATTAAAGACAGAGTATTTGAAAATATATGGTAAGAGTGGGAAAAATATAAAGTAATGAAGAAAGCTTTATGGTACTTGTGGGACAGCATCAAATAGTAGATTTTTAAGTCATAGGAGTAAAAGAAGACGGAGAAAAAGATAAAGGGGTAGAAAGTTTATTTAAAAAATAATACCAAAAAACTTTCCAAATCTGGAAAACATTGTAAATATGAAGGTCCAAGAAGGTCAAAGTTCTCTAATCAGATTTAATATCAATAACACTATCCTGAGACATAGTATGATCAAACTATCAAAAATCAAAGACAAAAAGAGGATCCTGAAAACAGCAAGAGAAAAGAAGAAAACAACATATATAAGGGAGTTCCAATATGCCTAGCATATAGGCCAATGTTCAGAAGAGATTTTCCTGGGTTTTCTTCCAAAATTTTTATGGTTTCAGGTGCTACATTTATTTGAGTCTTTAATCCATCTTGAGCTAATATTTGTGTATGGTGAGAGACAACGATCCAGTTTCATTCTTCCGCATATGGCTATTGAATTTTCCCAGCACCATTTATTGAATAGGGTGTCCTTTCCCCAGTATATGTTGTTGTCTGCTTTGTTGAAGATAAGTTGGTTGTAGTTGTAAGCTTTTTACTGAGAAGTATATTGTTAGTCTGATGGACTTTCCTTTGTGGGTAATTAGATATTTTTAAAGGCAGCAAGACACTGCCTTTAAAATTTTTTTCTTCATGTTGACTATATGCCTTGGTGTAGACCTTTTACAGTGTACCTCCCTAATGTTCATTGACGCTCCGCTATCTGGATGCCTAAATTGTTAGCAAGACCAGGTAAGTTTTTCTCAATTATTCCCTCAAATAGTTTTCTCAAACTTTTTGCTTTGCCTTCTCCTCCCTCAGGAATACTAATGATTCTTAGGTTTGGGCATTTTACATAATCTCATATTGCTCAAAGACTTTGTTGTAATTTTTTATCATACTTTGTTTTTATCTGACTGGTTAGATTCAAAAGAGCTGTCTTCAAATTCTAAAATTCTTTCTTTGCTTTGGTCTCTATTTTATTATTTAAACTTTCAACTGCATTTTGCAATTCCATCAGTGTGTCTTTCATTTCCAGAAGTTCTGTTAGTTTTTTTAAGTATGTGCCTCTTTAGTAAATTTTTCATTCATGTCCTGTGTTTTTTATTTGTTTGTTTCTTTGTGTTGGTTTTCAACTGTCTCTTGGATCTCACTGAACTTCCTTTCAATCCATATTTTGAATGCTTCATCTGTCATTTCATAATTTTCCTTTTGGTTGGGATCCACTGTTATAGATCTAGTGAAATCCTTTAGGGTTGTTAAAATAGTCTTTTTATTCACATTACCAGAGTTCTTACATTGGTTCCTTCTAATCTGGAGAAGCTCTCTTATTTTTAAATTTACTTCCATTTATACGGAACGTTTTTTTTTTTAATTTCTTCCCCCCCCCCGAGGGTGTGCCTGTAATGTATGTTTTGTTTGTTTGCTTAGCTTCTATTTTGGGTACTTTCAGGGGTCTAAGGCTATGTATATATTCCTTGATTATATTAATAGCATTTGTGTGGCGGCTTTCTGTGATGCTAATTGTAGTAGGGATATACTGGTCTGCAGTTCAAGCACTGTGCCAGTAGGTGGTGCTTATGTGTAGGGCCGGCTGCAGCAGGAGCCAAGGGTGTGCTTGATCTCAATTTGCCCAAGTGATGGGGTGTGGTCTGTGGAATTCTCGATGTGATGTCCTGCATGCCCTGTTCAGCCCTGGAGGGAGAGACAAAGCTGGGCAGAGCTGGACACTCAAGCTCACCCTTGTACACCTCAATGATGAGCAAAAGTACCAGCCCTGAACAGGGGAGGGGGGGGACTTATGTTGAAATGTGTCAAGATCTCTGTTTGGAGAGGGGCGGCAGGAGGCAAGGGACTGCAGCAGCTCCATGGCCTGGAGAAGTAGACACAATCCACCTTAATATTACCCACTGTCTCCAGTCAGTATAAAAAGATGTAATTGAGACTTCAGAAGTTTATGTTGGGGGTGAGGGGGGTGAAGTTTTATTGTGTGATTAAATTTGTTATCAGCTTAAAATAACTTGTTATAAGTATAATATTTTTTGTAAACATCATGACAACGACAAAGGAAACACTTATAGCAGATATAAAAATAAATAAATAAATAGCAAGAACTAAAAACATGCTACTACAGAAGAATAGCACTTAACCACAGCAAGAAGACAGCAAGAGAGCAAGAAGGGAAGAAAGGAGATACAAATAACTAGAAAATGTTTTAAATGACAGTTACATATCAGTAATTACCTTGAATTTAAATGGATTAAATTCTTCAATCAAAAGACACAGAATTGCTAAATGGGTTAAAAAACATGGCCAAACTATATGCCATCTAGTTAGTGACTCACTTCAACTCTAAGGACACACAGAGATTGAAAATGAAGAAGTGGAAAAAGATATTCCATGAAAATGGAAACCAAAAGAGAGTATGTGTATTTATACTTGTATCAGACAAAATAGAATTTAAGTCAAAAACTGTGAAGAGACAATGAAGGTTATTCTGTAATGACAAAGGGATCAATTCAGCAAGAGGATATAGCAATTATAAACATAAATGCAGCCAGCAGCAGAGCACCTGAATATATAAATAAAATATTAATAGAACTGAAAGGAGAGATAAACTGCAATGCAATAATAGTAGGAAAATTCAACACCCCACTTTCATTAATGGATACATTATCCAGACAGAAAATCAACAAGGAAACATTGGACTTAAACTACACTCTAGACCACACGGATCTAACAGACATATACAAAACACTTCATCCAACAGCTGCAGAATACACATACTTTTCAACTGCCCATGAAACATTCTCCAGGATAGATCAACTTTTAGGCCATAAAACAAGTATTAACAAATTTAAGAAAGTTGAAATCATATCAAATATCTTTTCTGGTATAAAACTAGAAATCAATAACAGGAGAAATTTTGAGAAATTTATAAATACATGGAAATTAAAAAATAT
This sequence comes from Varecia variegata, assembly GCA_028533085.1. Classification (NCBI taxonomy): domain Eukaryota; kingdom Metazoa; phylum Chordata; class Mammalia; order Primates; family Lemuridae; genus Varecia; species Varecia variegata. The sequence continues at coordinate 152,058,321 of CM052438.1, read as the reverse complement.
GTTGTTAAACAACCAATGGGTAAATGAAGAGATTAAAAGGGAAATTAAAAATTTATTGAGACAAATAAAACTGGAAACATAACATACCAAACTTATGGGATAAAGCAAAGCCTTAGAGGGAACTTTATGGCAATAAATGCCTACATCAAAAAATAAGAAAGATCTCAAATAAACAACCTGATATTGCACCTCAGAGAACTAAAAGAGCAAGAATAAACTAAGACCAAACTTAATGAAAGGAAGGAAATAATAAAGATCAGAGCAGAAACAAATGAAATAGAAAATAGAAACACAATGGAAAATATTAATGAAACTAAGACTTGGGTTTTTGAAAAGATAAAATCAAAAAACCTTATGCTACCTGCTGGAGTAAATAAGAAAAAAAGAGAAGACTCATAAGAAGTCAGAAATTAAAAAGAAGAATTTACAATTGATACAACAGAAATACAAAGGATCATAAGAACTATTATGAAAAATTATATGCCAACAAATTGGATAACCCTGAAGAAATGGATAAATTTCTTGAACACATATAAACTACCAAGATTAAATTACAATGAAATAGAAAATCTGCAAAGAACAATGAAGAAGGACATTGAATTAGTAATAAAATGTATCCTATCAAAGCAAAGCCCACAGTCTGATGGCTTCCCTGCTGAATTCCACAAAACATTTAAAGAAGAACTAATACCAATTCTTTTCAAATGCTTACAAAAAAATTTAACAGGAGGGAATACTTCCAAAGTCATTTTACAAGGCCAGTCTTACCCTGATACCAAAGCCAGACAATGACATTTAAAGTAAAGAAAAGTATAGGCCAAAATTCCTGATGAATATAGATGAAAATTTTTTAAAAAACATACTAGCAAACTGAATTCAACAACACATTAAAATGTTAATTCACCAGAATCAAGTGGGATCTATACCACAGGTGCAAAGATAGTTCAACATACACAAATTAATAAATGTAATACATTGCATTAACAGAATGAAAGACAAAAACCATATCATCATTTCAACAAATTCAGAAGTATTTGACAAAATTCAACCTTTCTGTCATAAAATCCCCCAACAGATTAGGTATAGAGGGAATGCATCTCAATACAATAAAGGACATATATAACAAATGCATAGCTAACATCATTCTCAATCATTAACAATTATTCTATTGTTACTAGCTAAAAAAATAAAATGTTAATACTTAGGAGTAGATTTACTTCAGGTGCTGAAAAGTGTTCACACTGAAAACTATAAAGCATTGATGAAAGAAACTTAAGAAGGCACGAATAAATGGAAAGATATCCCATGTTCAGAGATTGGAAGAATTAATATTATTAAAATACCCATACTACCCAAAGTGATATACAGATTCAAGGCAATCCCAATCAAAGTATCAATGACATTCTTCACGGAAATAGAAAAAGAATCCTAAAATTTTTATGGAACCACAAAAGACCTTGAATAGTTAAAGTAATATTGAGCAAAAAAAGAACAAAGCTGGCAGCATCACATTCCTTGACTTCAAAATATACTACAATGCTATCATAAACAGAATAGCCTGGTACTGGCATAAAAACAGAAACATAGACAAATGGAACAGAATAGATAGCCCAGGAATAAAACCACACTTTTACAACCAACTGGTTTTTGACAAAGGATTAAAGAACCCAAAATGGGGAAAGGTTAGTCTCTTCCATAAATGGAGTTGGGAAAACTGGATATCCAGTTGCAAAAGAATGAAAATAGTCCCTTATCTCATGCCACATACAAAAATCAACTCAAAATAAATTAAGGAATTAAATATAAGTGTCAGGATGTCTTCCCAGAGACTTTCAGAATCTCAGCTCCTTTGTCTTGCAGAAAATAAAGGCCAAGTAGTTAGTTAAAGGAGAGGATTGTTTAAAAAAGGAGGGGGGAGTCATTGAAACTTGTTCATAGATACCATTACAGGATGGAAGATGAAATCACTGGAGGAAAGTAAGTTACTGAAATTATTAAGAACTAAGATACTAATCTAAAGGAACTTTAAAAAGTAATTTTTTAGAGAGGGGTCTTGCTATATTGCCCAGGCTGGTTTTGAACCCCTATGCTCAGATGATCCTCCCATCTCAGGCTCCTGAGTAGCCACACTGCCCAGCTATATATATGCTAAAATTTTTAAGGAAGGAGAGAAAAGAGAGGAGGATGTAAGGTTTTAAATGCAAAGCTCTAGAAGGAATATCTTGTCTACTTGCATAGAGTCAGGGCTATTTTGTTGAGATTTCAGAGCCCCACCCACAGGGAAAACCATGAGGGCCCACCTACGGTGATGCAAATAAGTGACTAACCTTCCTCATTCTCCACCTTGAAACCTTGGGTAAGTTTCCCCACCCCTTGCAACCACAGTTTTTTTGTTTCTTTGTTTGTTTGGTTGTTTTTTTACTGAGTTGGGTAGGTTACTATGTGGCTATAGGGTGGTTGTGAAAATAAATTGAGACAACACATATAAAGTACTTACTATAACTCATAACAGCTGGTAAGCACTCAAATTACACTAATTATTATCATTATAAAGATCTCCCTTGCAAAATTGTACTCTAAAGGAAAGACATCTTATTTCAATCATCTTAATATCCCTCTACACATCCAGCCTAGTGTTAGGTATTATAAATGTTTGCTAAATTGGATTTATATGATTCACTAATTTTCTATTTCAATCAGTATGTTTTAGAAGATGGAAGTAAATGAGAAATTTAAAGATATACCTTGGCTCCTAAGACACTCATTAGTACCCAGCAGAAGGTCAAGAAATGCTTTTGGTTGGTTGCCTGAAAACACTAACCTCTACCTATGCTTTGGAGTTTCTGTAAAATGAAGATAATGATACAGTATATGTTTGCAAATGGTTTGGGAGTCTGTAGATGAATGAAGCACTAGAACTAAATTGTCACCACATTTGAACTATATTCTGTTTAATACAAGATGCATCATAAATTGTGGTTTTTCTATTTAAGCCCAAAGCATACCTATAGTTTTAATTCTGGAATAGATATGCTATCCAGTGAATTTTATTTTGGGACTCAGAATTGTGTCTTGTGCCATAGTTTTAATTTGTTAATGATTTACAGTAAAGGGTCTCAGAAACATGTAATTTAAGGGTGCAAATCTGACTTGAAAATGGATTAAAATCTCCACTTTCAACTGAATAAAGTGCCTTGCTATATTTTGCCATAAGACAATCCATAATTGCCTTTTGAAATATGAAGATTAATTTTGGGCAATGTCCCAGTCGTCTGTTGCTATGATCAGGCCTCTCTAGGTCATCTAAGTTGGAACAGTTCAGAGATGAAAGGGAGTTAATACTAATAATTATCATTGCAGCATATACTTATTGAGTGTTTACTGTGTGCTATTTATGAATTTATTTTTTAGCACATTTAGCTCTCACAGAAGCCCTAATAGTGATTGGTGCCATTATTAGTCTCATTATATAGATCAGAAAACTTAAGTAGAGAAAGATTATGTCACCTATGCAGAGTGACCTAGGTAGTAAGTAGGGAGCCAAGATTCAAACTCAAGTAGTGTGATTCAAGTGGCCACATTTTCAATCACCACCTGAGTGCATTGACCTATCCACTACTGCCTCTCTGATGTAGAAAGGGCCTCCACCCTGTTTTCAGGTGACAACTTGTCTTTCAGTATTTAGCATCTCTAATGTCTTGATCTTAAAAAGGCCTTGGACATATATGAAAGTGTTTATTTTTATCATGGGTTTATTTTACTTCCAAGGAGGTATTTAATGTGCTCACAAAGCATAAGACTGTCTCTTGTCTAATCAAAGAAAAAAGCAATGAAGCAGAACTTGCATCTCTGACAGTGTCTTTTACCCTATAAAAGGGTGGCTAATTATTCCTTTCTGATGAAGTTATTGAATAATTAAAGCTATTAGGTTGGTGCAAAAGTAATTGCGGTTTTAGCATTGTTGAAATTTGCTGTTTGATATTGGAATACATTCTTAAATAAATGCGGTTGTGTTATATATCATTTTAATGCACATTTCTCACTTAATGTTTTTTTGCTAATGACTTATTACTTGCTGTTTATTTTATATTTATTTTAGACTATATGTTAGACAATGATGTTAGACAAAAAGCAAATTTGAGTGATTTTCTTATTTGAGTTCAAAGCAGCAGAGACAACTGGCAACATCAACAACACATTTGGTGCAGGAACTGCTAACAAACTTACAGTGCAGTGGTGGTTCAAGAAGTTTTGCAAAGGAGACGAGAGCCTTGAAGATGAGGAGCACAGTGGCCGGCCATAGGAAGTTGACAACTACCAATTGAGAGCAATCATTGGAGCTGATCCTTTTACAACTACACAAGAAGTTGCCGAAGACCTGAACATCATCCATTGTACGATCTTTCGGCATTTGAAGTAAATTAGAACAGTGAAAAAGCTCGATACATGGATGCCTCATGAGCTGACCGAATATCAAAAGAAAATCGTCGTCTTGAAGTGCTGTCTTCTCTTCTTGTATGCAACAACAG
>CM052438.1:152030786-152053292 GCA_028533085.1 Varecia variegata | reverse complement strand
TCTGAGAGAGGAAATATCTGAAGTGAACAATTGTTTCAAAGTGACTCAAAACATCAGATAACCTAATTCCAGGCTTAAATGCCTCCCTATTTCATTTATTTTATTTCAAAGTGTTTAAAGGAAAATTAAAATATTTATTTTGGGATAAAAAATAAAGCTTCTAAATACAATGGAATGGACACAAATAGAAACCCCAGAGTATTCCTCCAAATACCTGCTTTGCCTATAAGTAGCTAGTGTTCTTGGTGAAATGTCTTTTCTTTTATAAATTAAAATGTTTAGCTAGATGCTCCATTGTCTTTTCCAACACCTATTTCAGTATTTCCCTTTCACTGATACTCAATGCACCATAAATATATCTGTTGCTCTCTCGCTCTCTTCCTTTTTAAAAAAAATCTAATATGTCTGTAAACCTTTCAGGAGTAAATGAGAATTCTAGTTTCCAGATGGTTTCTTCTAATGGTTTTTGAGGAATATACACCTGAAAATTAGGACTTAATATTGAAAAGGAAGTGAACCATACTATAGTCTTACCTCCATATGGAACCCATTGTTTGTCATAACCATTCAATACATCATCCATGAGCTACCATAACTTTTATCTTCATAAGTTTATAGAGTTAAATATTAAATGATTGGCTTATGCCTAAATATGCACCTTTTTTAGAGCTATAATTATGATACTTTAGAAATAATCTCTGCCTTTGAAACACATTTTCTTATAGTCTCAAAAACACATAATCCATTAGCAAATACATAAATGAAAAAGATGCTAATAAGGCTTCAAAAGATATTGCCAAAGTGTATGCCCTTGTACATTCTTCTTTCAAATTTGCTTTTTAAGTGTCCTCTCATGATCAGTCCAAGTTAGTTTAACAAAAGAACCACAGCTAAATGCATGAGGCTTATGACTCTTGTAATTTTTTTCCGAGTTGTTTTCCAAAAATGACTGAACTTCCTCACCCACAATTAATTCTCAAAGTGTCAGTGGAACTAAAATAGATATGAGGTTATTTCTGGGTACTATGGTAGGATGAACAATGTAAGTGGACAGTTATCGATTGCCTGTCTAAACTGATTGACGCTAATTTTAATAAGCTGGGACCTCTCTCTCTCTTATTTCAGGCAGTTCAAGACTTTATTTCTTCATTATGACTAATAGAATGGCTTGCTTACTTTTCCTAAAGCCTTTCCAGGGTCAGAAAAACAAGTTATTATGGAAGCCCAGACACTGAATTGTGATTTTATAAAGAAGCTTTTGGTCTTTTAATGTTTGATTTGCTGTTTGACTGCTTTCCAGATAATTAAAATGTTCTTCTTCCAAGCTTCTAATGTGAACTAAAGGACCTCTGAGAATTTTACCATAACTAATGTGAATCACTGTTAATTATAAGTTTGTTTTTACTGGTGCTATGTAACAATAGATGGCAAGTGAGCAAATTAACTTGGGCCAAACTAATTCTAAAAGCTGTATTGGAAGAATGCTGTATTGGATTGTGTCAGCTGACTTGATAAGAAAATATATATATATAGCACAAGTGTATATATTTTAAAGCCATACCTCTTCCCTCTACATGATAATTTTTGAAAATATTTTTGGCAGCAAAATATTGGATGATAAATGGGAAGTCCAATACAGATACAGTTAAATCAGTCGGTTTAATGACTCTGCTTCTCCTTACCATCACCTCTGTTCCTTATTTTAATCACTCAACCATGGACTGAAAGTTGGAATAAGAGCTCTTACTGCAAATGATGATATCAAGAATTAATATCAATAAGCTTGATATGGAGGGGATAAGTCTCTATAATAAAAGAATAAATAATTAGAAATGTGCTGTGCCCATTTCATCTTTCTCCCTTCTGGGAATCTAGCATTTAAATGCGATGATTACATTCCAATTTATTTTCCTACGAATGCAACTAATTTGATTTTTTTTTTTTGCTTACTTCTGAAAGGAGAGTATCCTAGCTACTGTATTTCTTCATATATGATTAGTAATGAAGATGTCCATTTTAATTTCATCTTTGCAAAGAAAGATGTTTTGTTAAGTGCTCATACCTGCAACCATTAATATGTTTTCTAACTCTTCATTTTCTTCTCTAATTACTCCTTGATTGTGGGGTAAATTCTCCAACCTGTAGTGGAAAGGAAATTATTGTCTTTTTATCACCTCCCTAGTGATTCATTCCACTTGTTTACTGATGCGTATGGCTGACTGAATAAAGTGATTTCTAATTAGCATATATGAAATAATCATTGGTCTATCTGGAGTCATAATTAATGCATTAGGAAGAATTTACTGAGTGTCAAGAAGATAGGTATTAGCATAAATGAGTTTATTTTATCTGCGTTAAAACACAGAGGATACCTTTTAGATACAGTGTTTATTAAAACAGAGCAATAACAATATGGCCATTTACTAAAATCATTAGTGCACATCATTGGAGATATAAATTATTGCATCTAAATGCCCTTCTACATACATATCACAGTAACAAAAAGCTGACTTGACACCTTTAAAGTTTAAAGAAAGGAAAAATTTATTTTTTTTTCCATAGTGCTCCTATTTAATTATTAAGTTAAAATCATTTTTATTAAGCATCTTCTTGGGTTTGGGAAAAACTCACCTACTAAGAGACTTTTTGTTTGGGAAGGTGAACAAAATTTTTATATTGCTTTAAACATATGTTTTATTTCTAGTTAGGAAATAGTAAAGGTTTGAAGCCAAGAACACAAAAGGGTCAAGCACTAAAAAAAAAAAAAAAAAAGCTAGCTGGCTGCCAAGGGTTTCTTAGGTTGTCCTGTCTTGGAGATTTCACCATGGTCCACAGGCTGGCCTTCAGCCTTGCCAGCTCAAAGAAAATATTGTGTTAGTATATTGAGAATAAATCAGTCTCTTAAAAATGTTAAATGCCTGAGGTGATGTATACCCCAATTACCCTGATTTGATTAACTCACATTGTATGCCTGTATCAAAACATCACATGTACCCTATAAAGATATACAACTATTATATACTCATAATAATTAAAAATTAAAAATTAAAAAAAGAAAGAAATGAATTCTCACAAATCAAGCTGAAAATGAGTGATGTAAAAAGCAAAGTCCTTCTTATTGATTTACAATGAGAAATTGTAAATCATTGTCACGAGAGGCTGAGTACATTTGCACCAATATAACCAGTTCATTCTCCCACTAAGCACATCTTCATGGGAAGCCAAATTACAACCTGAGTTTGTTTGCTGAACATGGAAAAAGGTCAGGTCAGCGAGTTGTGAGTGTGTTCAGTAGCACCAGGCATAATCTCTGATGTCTTGATGAAATCGTCTCCACAGTAGAAATCAGTTTGCCACAGGGACTGGGATGTTGAGAGTTTTTATCAGGAGTGCCCTTCACAGCGGATGGGAGCAGGATAGGTACTGCCTGCACTTGCCTCTCTAGCGCCCCCTCTCTGCACTTCCTTGCTCATGAGCTGCTTCCTAACCCGCACGTTCCTCCACGGGGAAGTTAATCCCTTGCGTCAAGTCCTTTGAGTCTTTCCATTCCTTTAAGATATCTTTGTATATCTTGGATCTTTGACATTATACATTAATTCTATATTTTAATTATCAGAGGTCATAATTTTTCACAAGTTCTTGTAGGAGAGTCTTAGTATTGACCCCTATTAAATGTCTTCCTCACAGACATACTACTACATTATACCCCCAAGGCTGTGCTGCCTGTCCTAATTAGAATGAACCCCCATCTCTACATGTATATTTATTGTCAAGCGATTTAAAATTATATATAAAGAGGCAGAATAGAGTGGATCATTGGAAAAAATTCTAACATTTTGTCATTAACTTTTATGTGGGTTTGAGAAAACTTTCTGCCAGTCTCTGCCTCATACCAAAAATTGGGGTTATAACATGATTTACATATTTTATGAGTTTTCATTCCTTAAGTCCATGGAAATTCTTTCCCATAGAACATTAAACTTGAGTCAAGATATTGTTCCATTAATTTAATCTGATAATTGTCTCAATAATCCACTTACATGTATAGCTGTAAAAATGCATATATGCATGTAAGTTAGTGTTTAGAATAATGTTATGTGTTGGTGTGTTCACATATGTGTGTATATTTTATAGATATGGATATAGATATAAAAATTGTATGTAGACCAACATTTCCAAAAATGAGTAAGTAACCTGAAAAGCGAAGGAATTCTAAGGTTAATATACTTTGGAAATCTGGGTTCAAAATGATAAACAGCATTCTTTAGCTGGGCATGGTGGCGCATGCCTGTGGTCCCAGCCACTGGGGAGTCTGAGGCAGGAGGATTGCTTAAGCTTAGCAGTTTGAGGTTGCAATGAGCTATGATCGCACCACTACACTCTAGCCTGGGCGACAAAGTGAGACCCTGTCTCAAAAAAAAAAAAAAAAAAGATAAACGGTGTTCTTTAACTGCAGGATATCTGAGAGCTTGTAATAAGCTGCTGTGTTTGCGCGAGAGATGCAGTCACAGAGTTTCTGAACTTTATTTGATTATGAAAGATTATGAAAACTTCTTTATAAAAAAATCAATTTGTAGGACTTTGTTTTCTACAGAGCACATATTTGCAAATTCAGTTGTAAGAAGTTTATTTTCTAAAGTCTAGACACCACTTTTGATCCCATCAATAGAGAGGAAGGTTGGCCTATCAGTAGGCTGGTCCTTAATAAAAAAAATGACATGAATAAGAAATGTTATTCAAATTAAACAAATGGATGGGTAAACAAATTGTTCTACATTCATACAGTGGAATACCATTCAGCATTAAAAAGGAATGGACTGTTGAAACTCAAAAACTCTAAAGAGCAAGGGTGAATTTTCAAAATATTCCAAGAAAAAGAAGCTAGATATAAAACACTATGATTTATTTATATGAAATTCAGGAGCTGACAAAATTAATATATGATTATAGAAATCAGAAGAGTGGTTGCCTCTGTGAGGGGAAGGACTGACTAGAAAAGGTCATGAGGAAACTTTCTGGGGTGAAAATGTATTCTGTATCTTGATTTGGGTGATGACAATTCAGGAAATTTCTCCTTTGTTAAAGCTCAGTAAATAGCACATTTAAAATTTGAGCATCTGTTTTACTGTACATAAATTACACTTCAATACAGAAAGATATTTTTTAAAAAGAAATGCTGTGTAAAACTTGAGATGACAATCTTTTCCTTACCATAGTTTTTGTTCATTGGAGCAGAATGATACTGATGTGAAAAATAAAATGATGATGAGTTCTACAAGGGCATTGCATTCCATACATGCAAAGGCTGTCATCATTATTTTTGCCATCAGTATCAGGGTCAGGGACAAATTCATCTTAACCCAGGTTTCCAAGAAAACAGAGCCTGTTTCAAGGTGTAGGTGCTAATGCTGATTTGGGAGCCATCATCCCAGGATATTAAGAGTGAAGGGAAAGGGGAATAAGGCAGAGAAAGGGGGGAAGCAATGCATTGCTATACTGGTTACTGCATTATGATTGGAGCTGGGGCAAGACACTTAGTTCATACAGTGGGTGCACTGGCTTAAGCTCCCAAGATATTTCCAGACAGGTGGGATAGACAGAACAATTATTGGAGGGAGGAAAAAAAGAGGCTTTGACTACTGGCTTTTTCCCATCTTCTGACACACAGTGATCAAAGTTTACCCCCAGGGGAAGTTAAATGCTTTGCACTTCTGGTTTATATCCCCTGACCCCATTGGCAACCACTTTGGGATCCAACATCCTATGGTATGGCCCTTTGTCTGAACCCAGAGTCTGGCAGGGCATGTATCATAGCTGATCAGCTTCAGGTAGCAGAACCATGTGAGCCTGGGCAGAGTTAGCCATGGCGGCAGGTGAGATGCGCCAAAGAGCTGATGGTTCAAGACACAGCCTAGTGGTAGAGAGAACCTGAAAAGCTATATCTAATACTTCCAATAGAGGGGCAGAATAGTATAATAAGATCTACTAATATTTGGATTGTTATGATGGTTGTTAGAATTAATTAAGTTAATACATGTGAAATTCTTGTAACAGTGCCTGGCTAATAGTAAATTCTTTTATTTATTTTTTTAATTTTAGCATTATTTTTTTTTGTAAATTCTTAATAAATATTGCATTTTACAATCATATTCCTTACATTATATTGTATATTTTCCTAAATATAAATGAGACTAAATATAGTCTCATTTTGTTCTGATAACAGTCTTATGAAGCAGTATTTTTCTCATCGTACTTTTCAGATTTTGAATGTGAAGCTCAAAGAAATTAAATGTAGTAGCAACTTAATAGTGTTTTAATATGTGTAGATCATGGAACTGAGCACTAAGCTTACATGACTTGCCCAATATCATGCAGCTATTGAGGAGCTACGGCACCACTAGAACTAAGAACATATGCCTCCTGTCAAGAATCTTCTCTATTATACCATGCTACCTTTCCCCAATGATATATAAAACTACAAGTATTTTAATGATACAAATATTTTCCTAATATATTTAAGTAAATTGGCTTCTTTTTTTGGCCCCTGAGACACATGAAAAACAAAGTGTTATAGAGGGTAGTAAACATTTATTTCTAAAGTCTAGAATTTTCTTAGGCTTCTGTGGGCATAAGCATAGTAAACATTTTTGGGAACAAAATGGAAACCATCTTGTTGGCTCATAAATGTTTTACTTACTGAAAAATGTTGTTGTCTTTATAACTATATTGACTAAGTTGTCCAGTATGGTCCCTTTTACCCTGTTCAAGTTCATTTGTTCATTTATTCATAATTCTTTCCTGCCTCTAAGAACAGATAGTTTAGAAAGGGAGATGGAAAAAGTATACAATTATAAAACAATATTATAAATGCTAAAAGGAGTGTAAATATGGGTGTTTTGGATGCTCAAAGAAGTTTATAATGAAGCATTAGTATTGAAAGTCTCATTTTTTTAGTCATAAGAATTTTACTAATTTCCAAAGCATCCCTTTAAAATATAAATCCAGTTCTGAATAATTTGAACCATATATATATATATATTTTTTTTTTTTTTTACCAAACCATTGTGTAGTGGTGACAGAGGATATTAACCAAAGAGAGTTCCTTTCAGATAGGAAAAGCAAGTAGAACACTCTTCACTGCTGATGGAGAAGGATGAACCACAGAGGATGAAGCCATGGAGAGAATACTCCGTGAGTTACTAAAAGGAACCCAACTTCCAAAATTCTAGGTCTTTAGTAAAGTGGGAAATGGGGTGATAAAACTTTTTCGAAGGGAAAGGGAAATCGAAGTATATCTAGTCTATTGCTCCTGACATATACAAGGCTTAGGAGCAGGAGAGAAGCAAGGGCAGAGGGAGGGCTGTAGGTAGAAGTGCTTGGGGTTGCTCCTGGTTTAGCCATGGCCAATATGCCATATACAGTAGTCTCCGCAGTCCTGTGTGCCCTGACAGGAGGGTACAGAGCTGCTGAGAGGGCTGGGCTGGAACTCTTCAAAGGAATGGGAGTGGCATGAGTTGGCCACAGAGCAGGGTCTAGGGCGGGAATTTCAGCAGTGGCTGTCAACTCTGAAAGATAATGTGGAATTAGCCATACTTTCGTAAACACCAACAGAGAGCATCCAGGGGCAAGACCACACATCTCCATATTAACATTCCCAGGTATGCCTCGCGCTGTGGTCATGAACATATACTGGAGAGGTAACTTTTATACAGACACCACCTTGGAAAAGAGGCAAGTGAGAAGAAAAAACCTTGAGAGAATAGAGAAATAACTCTGGTAATGCATTTGAAGTTTAAATTTTCTGAAGAGATTGAGTTCATTGGAAAGTCACAGTTTTAAAGGCAGAAGAAATTGACATATTTATTGCCCCCATACCTCCTTTCCTCACCTATTCTAGGGAGTGGGGAATCAGATATAGAAAACAAAGAAAATTTTCAATTTTGTACGTCCAACTGACCAATTACACTGGCATTATTTTCTCATTTATTAAGGTAAATGGCATTTTCATTCATTTGTCTGTGTAATATAAGAAAGAAAAAGAAAGGCAACAGGAAAAATACATAAAACAACCCATTTTTGAAAGAATATAATAAATAAATCACACTTTTAAACTTATTTTATCCTACATTACATTGCTTTCACATGTGATTTAGAGCACAAATCCTTAATCATAAGGAAATTTGGAAGAATCTGTGAAATTGTAGTGTTGAGCTATAACAGTGGGCTTTTTCACAGTAACCGGACAAGGATCATTTCTTTAAAAATATATCATTGCCTTGTAGTTTTCATTGCTTCTGTTGCCATCAATCTTACTGTCACCCCTTTGAAAGCAATGTGTCTATTTTCTCTGGATGCCTTTATAATTCTTTCCCTGTGTTGTGTATTTGTTTATTTCTTTGTTCTCTTTACATTTCAGTAGTATTTTTATAATGTGCTTAAATTTAGTTTGTTTGTGGTTCAAAGAGCTTCCTAAATCTGTGGTTTGATGTCCTTAATTGAAAATTCTTCATCATCAGCTCTTCTAATATGAATTCTGCCCCATTATCTCTCTCCTATGTGTCTGGGATCTCAAACACATACATATTAGATGTATTAACTGTATCCCTTATGTCTCTGGTGCCATTTTCAATTATTTTCCCTTTTTCTCTGTGTTTAATGAGTTTTGAACAAATGCTCAATATTTTGTATAAATTTTAAAGATACTCCATATGATGTTATTCTTTCATAAGAGGTTCAGTCTCTTCTCTGCTAGGCATGCATTGTGAGAGATAATAATCTCATTTTAATCAGGTACTGATGTGGTTCAGTTACTCTGGTTTAACCCCTCCATAATCCATTGATGTTAACTGAGAGCTCTGCGTGTTCAATAGTGCCTTTAATGGTGGCACATCATGAAGTCTTTATTTTCTCCTCAATGGTACAAGTTTAAGCTTTATTTTTCAAAGGTTTTCAGCTTGGATTTTTAGACCCTGATATGATACATCTTCAGACTTGGAAAATATTTTTAAAAGAAAGCTGGCTAAGTCCCCTTTAGTCTCCAATTTTGTTCTTCTAGCAGTTGAGACTCACAAAACTCTTTCTGAGCAAGGAGTAGCTTTTCATTCTCTTTCTATGTGCACAAAATTGATTTATGTCCCTAGGGAAAAGCAGGATCAAGAGATATAATCACCTTTCTATGATTCCCTCTTTAAAAGAATCTTGGGCTCTTAGTACATTTGGTCTTACTATAATAGAATAGCAAAGACTGGGTAATTCATAAAAAAAAATTATTTTTTATAGTTCTGGAAACTAAGGAGTTCAATATCAAGGTGCCAGCCTCTGCTAAGGGCCTTCTTGCTCATCATCCCGTGGTGGAAGCCAGAAAGGCAAGAGCACCTAAGAAAGCCAGAGAGCAAGAAGGTGCCAAACTCACTGTTACAAGCCCACTCTGGCAACAACTAACCCACTCCTGTGACAATAACATTAATCCACTCATGAGGGCAGAGCCTTTGTGACCCAATCACCACTTATTAGGCTGCACCTCTCAACACTGTTGCATTGGGAATCAAGTTTCCAACACATAAACTTTAGGGGACACATTCTAACTGTGGCAGAATCTCTCTTTAGTTTCTTAAACCCTGGATGAAGCAGTAGTTTCTGGTCTTCTGGAATTATTCCTGCGATGTGGATTCTCTGTCCTGGGGAAACAAACTGGGGAAAGTTATCTTTTTTCAATAATTCACATTGCTGATTCTGTTCTTCATAAAATTTAACTATCTGTTCTCATAGAGATAAAATTTTCACTAACACCTGTCCCTGCAATAGCCAATGCACTTTAGAATGATATGGCAAATCCACACTGAATACCTCATGTTCAACTTTAGCATGTTGTGAAACTGATGATGCCCTGTTGCATTTACATGAATATAGTTAACAATACTTATAACTTGTTGCAAAATGTCTCTTAAAATAGTAGCTTTAGCATAGAGATTTTGCTGATGCAAGATACAATGAAAAGAAATGAGAGCATCTGGATCTGTTAATAGTTTTTTAATCTGTGCAATAAACCCTTAAGGTCTTCCTGTCATGAAAAGTGCACTGTCTATACATACACTCACTAAATTTACCCAATTCAGTCCAACTTCACAACATTGATCTTGAAAGTTGTTGAAGGTATCTATTCCCCGTGTTCTGTTTGCAAGAGTGCCCAAAGCGAGTAACTCTTCATAGCAAAGAAAATCTTCTGTTACGACTCATATAAAAGCTACGGTGCAGCTTTTATATGAAATATAAAAGCTGCACCAACTCAGTAGTATCAGTTGATTCATCCAAAGTGATTGAATAATATATATGTTTCTTTTGGAGTATTGCATGAAATTGTTCTGTTAAGTTGCAGGCTAATTCATGCTGCCTATCGGCTCAAATTAGCTGATTAGAAATGTTATTGGGGTCATCTTTTAATTTCTGCAATACAACCTTTTGTGCCTCTCCCTCTAATTTAAAATATTTGTGGTCCTTATGAGTGTTAAAATGCTGATGAGCATTGAATTTCTTTAATGTTGATATTGCAGTATCACAGAGCAAACAAGTCACCTGACCTTTAACAGAAAAAAGATAATATTGCAATTCCTAATCCTCATTAAAAAATCTGTTTTCTTCCTTCAGAGTTCTGTTGGTTTTTGGCATGATGGGCTGTTAAGCAGACAGAATTAAAAAATACTGTCAAACTGTGATACTATTCACAAATTCTACTTCAAACAGAAACACAATGCACCATTGTCAAAAGCTGACAACAGACTGGTATATTCGAGCCCCATAAACTCTCACCAACCAGCCTGCCTCGTGCGGTAGTGGCACAGTCAAGCAGGGGAAGTTAGAAATAAATCATGAATGTAGCAACCACCAATTTAGTCCTTATGGCTTACTAATATTTGAATTGTGTTGGTCAATCTGGGAAGATTATTTCATTGAAGCTTATTTTATTCTTTGGTATTTTAAATACATTCATTTTAAAAACAAAATAAAAATATAAAAGATGAACAAAAATGTATAGGGACTTGTTCTGTAAAAGTTGGGTTCAGCAAAAGGCTGCACTTAAGGACCTAGAAGGCCACAGCTTCCCCATCCCTCATCTAGATGAACCAAGAAAAAAGAGAAAAGTAAATAAAATTAGAAACACAAAAGGAGAAATTACAACTGATACCACAGAGATACAAAAGATAATTAGAGACTTGTTGAACAACTATATACCAACAAAGTGGAAAACCTAGAATAAATGTGTAAATTCCTGAACACATGTAACCTACCAAGATTGAACCAGGGAGAAATAGAAAACTGGAACAACCAATTACAAGTCTGAAATTGAATCAGTAATAAAAATTCTCCAAACAAAGAAAATTCCAGGACCAACAGCTTCACTGTTGAATTCTACCAAACTTTTTAAAAAGATCTAACACCAATTTTTCTCAGACTATTCCAAAAAATTTTAGAAGGAGGAAATTTGTCATAACTCATTCTATGAGACTGGTATTAACCTGATACCAGAACCAGAGAAGAACACAACAACAAGAAAAAACTACAGTCTAGTATTTATCATGAACTTAGATGCAAAAATCCTCAACAAAATACTAGCAAACTGAGTTCAACAGCACATCAAAATAATAATAATAATAATAATAATAATAATACACTGGGACCAAATGGGATTTATCCCAGGGACACAAGTATGATTTGACATAAACAAATTAATAAATGTGATGTGTCATACAACAGAATGAAAAACAAACACCATATGATCATTTCAATAGATATTGAAAAAGCATTCAATAAAATTTAACATCCTTTCATGATAAAACTCTTCACAAACTAAGTATAGAAGGAACACACCTCAACACAGTAAAGGCCATATATGACAAATCCACATCTAACACCATACTGAACAGGGAAAAACCCGAAAACCTTTTGTGTAAGAACTGAAACCAGACAAGGATGCCCATTTTCACCACTCTTATAAAATATATTACTGGAAGTCCTGACAAGAGGAATTAGGCAAGAGAACGAAATAAAGGGTTTTCAAATTGAAAAAAGAAAAAGTAATATTGTCCCTCTTTGTAGGTGACATTATCTTATATGTAGAAAATCTAAAGACTCCTCCAAAAAACTCTTAGAGCTGATCAACACATTCAGTAAAGTTGCAGGATACAACATCAACATACCAATATCAGTAGCATTTCTATACACCAATAATGAACTAGCTGAAAAAGAAATCAAGAAAGTAATCCCATTTATAATGGCTACCAAAAAAATACCTAGGAATAAATTTATCAAGGAGGTAAAAGATCTCTACAATGAAAACTATAAAATACTTATGAAAAAATTATAGAGAGCACATAAAATAGGAAGACATCCTATGCTCAAAGATTGGAAAAATTAATATGGTTAAAATGACCAAACTACTCAAATGATCTACAGAATCAAAATACCAATGGCATATTTCACAGAAATAGAAAAAACAAACCTAAAATTTGTATGCAACCACAAAAGACCATAAATAGTAAAAGCTCTACTGAGCAAAAAGAACAGAGCTGGAGACATCACACTACTTGACTTCAAAATATACTATAATACAAGCTATGGTAACAAAAACAGCATTTATACCAAGAGGCACATAGATCAATGGAACAACATATAGAACCCAGAGATAAATCCATGTGTTTACAGTCAACTGATTTTCAACAAAGGAACCAAGAACACACACTGGGGAAGAATAGTCTCTTCAATAAATGGTCTGGGACAACAAGATATCCATAAGCAGAAGAAAAAAACCAGACCCCTATCTCTCACCATATACAAAAATCAACTCAAAATGGATTGAGGACTTAATATAAGACCTGATATGATAAAAAGTAGAAGAAAACACAGGAAGAAATGCTTCTGTATTCTGTCCAGGCAAAGATTTTATGGGTAAGACTTCAAAAGGACATGCAACAAAAACAAAAAATAGACAAATGGGAATATATCAAACTAAAAAGTTTCTGACCAGCAAAGGAAACAATCAACAGAGTGTAGAGACAGCCTATAGAATGGGAGAAAGCATTTTCAAACTATTCATCTGACAAGAGACAAATACCCAGAGTATACAAGAAAGTCAAAGAAGTCAACATTAAAAAAAAATGGTCTCATTAAAAAGTTGGCAAAGGATATAAATAGACATTTCTCAAAAGAAGACATATAAATGATCAACAAGTATATGAATAAAAAATGTTTGTCATCACTAATGATAGGAGAAATGCAAATCAAGTCACAATGACATATCATTTTACCCCAGTTTGAATGGCTATTCTCAAAAAGACAAAAAGTAGCAAATGCCAGCAACTATGTGGAGAAAAGGGAACTTATGCAGTGTTGGTGGGAATGCAAATTAGTACAGCCATTTTGGAAATCAGTATGGAGACTTCTCAGAAAACAAAAAATAGAACTACCATATAATCCAGCCATCTCACTGCTGGCTACCTGTCCAAAGAAAAGAAAATCAGTATGTTGAAGAGATAGCTGTACCCCCATGTTTATTGCAGCTCTATGCACAATAGCCAAGCTATGGAATCAACTAAATGTTCATAAACAGATGAATGGAAATAGAAAATATGATATGTACTTAATGGGATACTATTGAGCCATTAAAAAAAGAATGAAATCCTGTCACTTACAACAACATGGGAAAGTCTGGAAGACATGATACTAAGTGAAATCCGTCACAGAAAGATAAATACCACACATTTCACTGAGATGTGGAAGCTAAAAAAAATGAGCTCAGATGGGTAGAGAGTAGAATTGGGGTTAATGGAGGCTGGAAAAGATAGTGGGAAGCGAGGATAGGGAAAGACTGGTTCCTGGATACAAAATTATAGCTAGAGAGGAGGAATAAGTTCTAGTGTTCTATGGCACTGTAGGGTAAATATGATTAATAATAATTTATTAAATATTCTCAAAAAGCTAGAAGAAGGGATTTTGAGTGTTTACAACAGAAAGAAATGATAAATATTTGAGGTGAGAATTATGCTAATCACCCTGGTTTGATCATTACGCATTATGTATATGTATAGAAATATTATTCTGTCTCCCATAATATTTAATTATTATGTGGGAACTAAAAATATTAGGAAAAAAATATATATTTATTGAGGAATTATGCTGCTAAGCACTGAGATAAAATCTTTCCACGTATTATATTTCTTTCATATTTACAATAATACCACAAAGTAGGAGGGAATACTGTCCCCACTGTGTGGATGAGCAGGCTAAGCCCAGAGATGTTCAGTCATTTGCCCAAGTTTCTTTAGGTGCCAGGCCTCTGATTTAAACCCAGACTGATTTATGTGAATAGTCACGATTTTAACCACATCATCATGCCTGCATCCCATGCTCTAATACTATGCATTAAGAGGTAATTCTAAGAATGAGGGGGAAAAAACGTGACTAATGTATAATACATATTCAGTGCCCAGGTTTTTCCATGAGTGGGTTGCCCCCAAATGATGTCTGTGGAATTTGCCTGTGTGGTGAGAACTTAAATGGCTGCTGGGCAACCCAAGCCAGCTGCTGGGAAACTGGGCCCTTGTTGGAAGAATCACGTTCCTTTTTTTTCAATTCCCGTCAACAGTTTTCAGGATTTCTATATTCTGAGTTGATTCTGCATTTAATGTATAATTGCAATACGAGATTGAAAATGTTGTTTACAATGTAATTCTAAAGTAGTTTATACTCTTACATTATTGAAATGGCTTGCTTGAAACAGCTCACCAAACCCAGAAAAGCCTGCTTAGTTAAGTAGGAAGACTTCCAAGTCCATTCTTTACAAAATGCTAACAGCAACCAGATGAAGTATATCCTGTTGCTGGCTGATTTTTTCTAAATTAGTGCATTTATGTTAAAGTTTTTCAGTTTGAGGTAATCATTCCTTCCTGTTCATTAGAATAATATTGTGAGGAGTGCATTTACGGTTTTATTAATGAACACAGTTCCTTGATTGAAGACAGTTGTAAAAGTGTGTCATAAACTTTAGAAGGTTTTCCAAATGCAAGTTTTTATCTTTTCTCAAAGACAACACTGAGAGTTGATATTGTTCAGATAATATTGATTATCTTTGCTAGGATGAATTCTCCAACTTTAAGGTACACTTTGTGAAAATTAGTGATGTGAATATTCTGCTGTCTTCTCTAGTTTTATTTTTCCATAAGGTTAATTTCCATGAAGAGACATAGTGTTAGCCTCTAAGCTTCAATCAAAAAATATTTCTTGGTCACCTATGATTTATAGGACACCATGATAAGCACTAGGAAAAATACTGAAAAAGTATACAACATTGCCCCTTCCCTCCAGATCACTAATGTATGCCTGGGAAGAATCACATGACATATTTAAAAGAAGTAGAAAAAGTTCGAATTCCAGCTGTATGTAATACTAGCGATATGACTTTCAGCAACTTGTTTAAACTTTCTGAGTCTTAGTTTCTTAATCAATAAAATGACGCTCATAATATTTATTTTGACAATTTTATGAGGTTTAAATGAGGTAATTTATGTATTATAAATGCCAGCACAATATGAAAGAACATATACACACATATATATACACAGCACACATACATACACACATACAGAAAGAAAAAATGGATACTATGCAATTTCAATGGCAATGTCAGACTAAAAGCTAATTTTAGGTTCTGAGTATTTAAGTGTACTTATGCATAAAACTATTAATGATAAGCCTCAATATTTTTAAGTTGCCAAATAACACTACTCGTGAGTGAAAAATCTTGCTGGTGTAAATCAATGCATCCAACTTTAATTTACTAAATTAACCAGGAGTTAATCTAATTGCATATCTGAGAGTCTGAGGAATGACTGTGGAAAAAACAGGGTGAGTCCCTTGATATTTACCAAGACGGAAAAATCGTAAGAGGAGATAAAGAATGGCAGTAGAGCTGAAGTTTGTTTCAGACAGTATCAAACTTGAATTTAGACTCTAATTATTTTTAATTGTATGACTTAAGCAAATATCAAACCTTCTTTTTTCTTCAGTTTCTTTGTCTTAATAAAAGGGTATAATATAGATATAATACTTAGCACAGAATTTGGAAGAGAGTAAATGCTCAAAAAATGGAGATTATTCTTTTAGCTATTTTTAAAAGTATGAGTTGAATTGAGACATGGCTTCCATTTCTGACCATGAAAAGCATCAGTCCAAAGAAATTCCTGGGTCCAATATGTTCAGGAGGTCAGGTCAGTGATAGATCAATACAGAAACTTGGATTAGTTGCTAAACAGTATTCCTTCATGAAATTTCCAGTGTAAGTAGTTGAGGCAGATTCCACATAGGAGAGAAGTTGCAGTTAAGTTGCACACTATATTTTATATCACTATGAAAGTGGTATGAATGACCCATGGCCACTGTAAAAGCTAATAATAACACCCAAGAATGTCCAGCAGTGAGGGGAGCACAGGCTTTTCAGGGAATAATACTGCCAGGCTTCAGGAAGTGCTGAAACTGCTGAAGAAAGAGCCTATATTTGCTCTCAGATTCCCAGACCTTTTACCTGCTTTCTTCAAAGAGACAACAGGATAAAAGGTATAAGCCAATTTAGTACTTAGTGTTTGTGAGGCTAGATAGAGAGAAATATGGTTGGCAAGTGTCACAATTGAATGATTTCCTCATGCTATTCCAAGACCCAGGCTGGTATGTGAAATGTTGGGGCTTTTTAATATGGGTTCATGTTGCATTTTGTACTTTTGGGGTATGTTTTGATTGACCCAGAAAATTCCATCTAGAAATATATTTATTGCACACATACATACACACATACTCATATATATAAATGTAAATATATATATGCATGTATATATGGGTGGGTGCATGTGTATATATCTCAAATGTTAAATTACCCAACCATTTGGTTTGTAAACTTGTGGTAGGCAGAATTCTAAGATGACCCACAATGATCCTCACCCTTGTATTGTCCCCTCCCAGTGAGTGAGTGGAACCCGTGACTATGATTAAATAGCCCTCCCATGATTATGTCACTATATATGGCAAAAGGAATTTTTTAGATGTACTTTAAGTTTCTAAATCAGTTGAGTTAATTGAAAGGCAGATCATCTGGGTGGGTCAGACTTCATCACATGGTCTAGGGTCAAACACAGAGAAAATCAGAGATTCAAAGCAGCAGAGACATTCTCCTGCTGGCCTTGAAGGAGCAACTGCCATGGTGTGGAGAGGGCCCCATGGCACACCATGGGAGGCAGTCTCTGGGCATTAAGAATAATCCCTGATCAGAGCCAAGAATTAAATAGAGACCCCCTACAGTGGCAAGCCACTGAATTCTGCCAAGAACCTGGATAAAATTGAACGAGTACCCTGAGCCTCAAATGAAATAGCATCCCCAGCTAGTCCCTGATTTCAGCCTTGCAGGTCCTGAGCAGAGAACCTATTCCCACCCTGATAGACTCCAAATCCACAGAAGCTTTGAGATAATAATTTTGTGTTGTTTTAAGCCATGAAATTTATGGTAATATTTTATGCAGTAATAGAAAATTAATACAAAGCCTAAGACAATTAACTGCAGATGTGCTGCCTTGAACTTCATGTTTAAAGACCTGAATAGTGCAAATGTACCATAACTGAGCATTTTTATGCACATTGTATATTTTTAATTAGAACATGAAGAATCTCTTATGTGATTAATAAACAAAGGCTTCAAAATGTGCATAAATGTGAAACAGGCTTAGCTTGTGCCCTCAAAGAAGCTAACATGTTAGTGAATAGTACAGACATGTTTATAAATTTAAAAATACAAGGAATGAATAATGAAGATAGGACAAGAAAAAGGAGCTACATGTATGCTAAAGATAAGAGTTTTATTTTCCCAGCTCCTATTTAAAGCATTGGATTTACAGTATAAAAGAGAGGTTTTAAAGTCCTATTCCAGAGACACTGGGGCTATTAGAGGCTTCTCTCCTGGCCTTTATCTTGATTTCGGCAGAAATCACTTATACCACATTTCAATTTAGAAAAAGTACATCTTTGTTCCAAGTTTTTAGATTTTATCCAGTAAATTTATTATTGGTTTGAAATGTCAAGATTAGTAGGTATTTTCCCCAACCCTTTTGGCTTTCATCAAGAGCCCAAATGCAACAGAATTTGATATCATAGAAAAATTTATGTAAACAGTAGTGAAAAAGCACTGCCCATAGAGAAATAATTAAATGACATAAGCAGACATGTGCAGAAAATGCTGTTCCATTTCTGAAACTCCTTTTTTATTCTCCTCACTTTCAGTGGGCTCTAGGCATTCTCAAAAGGGTAGAACATGGCAATAAGCCTACCTTGCACTAATGGAAGCAATGCATGTTTAACCTCCTCCCCCCCCACCCTGATTAATTTCCAAATCCTGAAGTTGCAGTAATTTATGGTTATTACTCTACAGTTTGGTGCTGCTTTCCCATGCCTTAGCAAAATAGTCTTCCTAACCCCCTTTGCTAGGGTGAACACAGAGAGAGGGCTAACAATCCTGAGTGCACATTTAATGAGAGTGAGTTACCAATCCTATTGGGGTTTCCATTTGACACAAAGAACTGAAATTTTCATGCTAAGAAAAAAAAAAGTAAAGTAACAACAATTCATTTGGAAGTATTCTATGGTTTGGAGGAGGCAACAATCAATTTATTTTTTAACTGTGAAGAAAAGGTCAAGAAGTCAGCTCATTCATTCATTCATAGTTCCATCCATTTTTACACACAACACCTGCTGAAGACCAACTGTGCTGCGTGTTGAGAACATAAATATGGCTAAGATATGTTTCCTGTCGTAAGGAGTCCTCAATGACGAGGAAGAGAATTATGTGCTCAAATCGCTTAGGTCCCAAATGACAGAAGCTATGAGAGATTTAGGGGCATAGGAGAGGCATACGTGATTCAGTCTGGGAATGGAAGGGAGGGCTATTTTGTATGGAATGTGCTCAAAGGGAGCTTTGCTAGTAACCTAGAAAACCTGGGTTACAATTTTAAAAATAATGCGGGGAGATTATCAAATTATTCTACAAAGATTTCAAACATTTTAGAAGTTTATTTATTACAAATTGACGTGCTAAATTGTGCATCTTTCTAGTCTAGTCTCTAAAGCAGGACTTCTTGACTGTTCATCTTTTTTCAAATCTTTGATGTAGGCAAGGTATAACATTGAAAAAAATTGTATATTCTCTAAACATATATTTATATATGTTATATATTTTTATATATATATTATATAAATGTATAGTCAGCCCTCTGTATCCACTGGTTTGCCATCAGCTGATTCATGGATCAAAAATATTAAATATTAAGAAAAACCAATTAAACAACAATAAATATAATACAAATAAAAACAATACAGTATAACAAGTATTTACATAGCATTTACATTGTATTATGTATTATAAGTAATCTAGAAATGCTTTAAAGTATATAGGAGGGTATTCATACATTACATGCAAATACTATGACATTTTATATAAAGAACTTGAGCATCCACAGATTTTCTTATCTGTGGGGAATCCTGGAACCAATCCCTCACAGCTACTGAGGGACCCCTATACATACATATATATATATAATTATATAGATAGTTCCATATATAATTATCTCTATAGATTTTAAACTATATAAATATGTATGTGTATATATGTATGTGTTCTCTAAAACAGATAATTCACATTAATGAAATTTGGCTTAAATATGAAAGAAAGCTTAAAGCCTCTTCACAAGACTGATTTTGCAAAAAATTAGAAGTTTTCATCAAATAAATTTTCACTTCAAACCTCAAAAATATTCCTGTCTTATGTTTCTATTATTCGGCATAGCAAGGGTCAAATGAACCAAGATTATTCACTTGATAGGTTAATAAATGGATGGGTGGATTGAATGACTGATTGTTTGCTTAATTCATTTAGTAATTAATACAACAAATATTGAATGTCCATTTCTAGATTCAGATAAGTTAAAAATGATTGTCTCTGCCATGCCTTTACACAGCTCCCAAAAAGTGGAAAAGGTAGATGTAGAAAGAGATAAAATATAATTAGCTGTGTTCAATACTAAGTGGGCAATGTGCAACATGAGCACAGAGGAGGAAATATTAATAGTTACCAATTAATTTACTACTATATGCAATAATAATTATGATTCAATGAATTTTTACTGTAAGTCAAAGCTAAATGCTTTACTTGAATTAATCTCACATAATCTGTACAAAATCTATGGATTTAGCTGCAGAAATTAAGTAAATTTGGCAAGGTTAAATAACTTAAAGTCAAAATACTAGTGTTTGTTGGAACCAGCATTTGTTATAAAAATAATTCTGTCTGCTGGAATTATGGAAGACTTCTTGGAGAGAAGATATTTGATCCATATTTTGAAACATAAATAGAAACATTTCTAAATATAAAGTTAGATTGAAATGAAGACTGAATAAAAATATATTGTGAGCTTTTAATTTAGCCAATCTGGTGTAATTATTGATGCATTTAGTTCTTTATTCATCTTAAGTCAGTTTTGGTAATTTATATTTTTCTAAAGAATAACCATTGTATCACAATTTTAATTTTTGCATCATCTTGCATATTATTCTTTTTAAGATTTCAAAAAACTCAACTATCTAGAGTTTTACTTCTTTTTTTCATTCTTAATTTGTTAGTTAATACATTCACTTTAACTTTTGATCAATTTCACCTATTACATTTAGTATTTTTCTAAAGAAACAATATAATATTTGATTTATCATCTTCTGCAAAGTTTCTTTACTTTTTGTTTTGTTAAATTTTACTTTTTTGTTTATTTTTTTCTTCTACTTCTTTGAACTTACTGTGATATTCTTATACTTCTTTAATTTTAAAGATCAGTAACTTTCTTGTTTTCTAATGTTTTACGATTTAGGATTATACACCTTTTTACAAATATTGGTTTGGTCATATTCTAAAGTTTTTGTATAGAATGCATTTATTATTTTAATGATATTTTCAAAAATAATTTCTATTTTTGAGACTATGTTTTGGAGACTATGACTTATTTAGAAATGTATTGTGACATTTTTCTTTTTCATTTTCAAGTAAGATTATTTATCTATCTTTTCAAATTAATTTTTCCTTAAATAGCATTTTTGTCACAGCACCTGGTTAAGAATTAGATTAATTTTTTTTTTTAATTTCTTGAGACTTCCTTTTAGACTAACCATTTGGCTCTAATACATGGTAAATTTTGCAAATGTTCCATGTGTACCCAAAAAATGTTTGTGTAAATGATAATGTCCACGAGGGCAGAAGATTTGTTCACAATAATGGCACCTAATATACAGAAGGCTTTAAAAATATGTATGTCTAATAAATTTGCTACTTGCTATATACACATTTGCCATGTTATATTTAAAGAGTATAAAGTTTATCAATATTTTTTCCTCCTCCCTAGAAAATATAAGCATGGCTTTGCTTCTAACTCTCATCTTTCATTTTATGGTTGCCTAGTACTTTAGTCCAACTTTGTTTTTACTTTATATTTATACTTATATTTAAATGTGTATTTAATTTGCATTCCTATGTTGAAGCCCAAGGCTCCAATTTTTATTTCATGCTATTCATTTCTCATCACCAAATTGTACACAAATGTAAATCAATATATAACTTCAGGGTGAGATTTATTTTGTTTTCACTGGTTAGTAGATTTATTTCATGAATATATATTAACAAATCAAGTTTATAAGATAAATTCTATGAACTTTTATTTTTATCCATTTTAAATCAAATTTTATTTTTCTTAATTTATGCAGATAGTTAAAAATGTTAAATAATACACAAAAGCTTATAACAAATATAGCTTTTCTCTTTACTCCCCTACTGTGTTGTTTGGAAATTCTCTTCTCAACCATTTCTTCTTTTCTTTACTTTCAAAATTGTGAACACACACACTGATCTTTTGAATACTCAAATGCATTGACACATTATTAGGATATATAAAGGTATAACTCTTTTACCTTTCTTTTTTTATTTAAAAAATGTTTTTTTATTTCATCATATTATGGGGGAACAAATGTTTAGGTTATATTTATTGCCTTTTCCCCAACCCAGTGAGAGCTTCAAGCATGTCCATCCCCCAGACAGTGCACACTGCACACATTAGGTGTGTACATACCCATCCCCTCCTCCCCTATCCCATCTGCTCGACATCTGATGAATGTTATTACTGTATGTGCACTTAAGTGCTGATAAGTTAATACCAATTTTATGGTGAGTATATGTGGTGCTTGTTTTTATGTTCTTGGGATACTTCACTTATTGGAATGGGCTCCAGCTCTATCCAGGATAATACAAGAGGTGCTAGATCACCACTGTTTTTTTGTGGCTGAGTAGAACTCCATGTTATACATATATCACATTTTATTAATCCACTCATGTATTGATGGGCACTTGGGTTGTTTCCACATCTTTGCGATTGTGAATTGTGCTGC
>CM052438.1:152014128-152030686 GCA_028533085.1 Varecia variegata | reverse complement strand
TATACTACTTTCCATAGAGTTTGTACTAATTAGCAGTCCCACCAGCAGTGTGTGAGTGTTCCTATCTCTCCACATTCAGACCAACATTTGTTGTTTTTGGACTTTTTGATAAAAGCCATTCTCACTGGAGTTAAGTGATATCTCATTGTGGTTTTGATTTGAATTTCTCTGATGATTAGAGATGTTGAGCATTTTTTCATATGTTTATTGGCCATTCGTCTGTCTTCTTTTGAAAAGTTTCTGTTTTTGTCCTTTGCCCACTTTTTGATAGTTTGATTTTTTTCTTGCTGTTTTTCCTGAGTTCTATATAGATTCTAGTTATCAGTTCTTTATTGGCTATGGAGCATGCAAATATTTTCTCCCATTCTGTAGGTTGTTAGCTCTGATTATAATTTTCTTGGCTGTGCAGAAGTTTTTTAATTTGATCAGGTCCCATGTATCTATTTTGATTGCTGATGTGATTGCTTTTGGGGTCTTCACAAATTCTTTGCCTAGGCTGATGTCTATAAGAGTTTTTCCTGAGAATCAAATCAAAGATTCAATACCTTTCACAATAACATCAAAGAAAATAAAATACTTAGAAATATATTTAACTAAGGAGGTGAGAGACCTATATAGGGAGAACTACAAAACACTGAGGAAAGAAATTGCAGAGGATGTAAACAGATGGAAAACTATACCATGTTCATGGATTGTCAGAATCAATATTGTTGAAATGTCTATACTACTCAAAGTGATCTTCAGATTCAGTGCAATCTCTATTAAAATGCCAACATCATTTTTTGTGCAACTAGAAAAAATAATTCTACTCTTTGTATGGAATCAGAGAATTCCCCATATATCCAAAGCAACCTTAAGCAAAAAGAACAAATTAGGAGGCATCAATCTACCAGACTTCAAGCTATACTACAAGGCTATAGTAACTAAAACAGTATGGTACTGGTACAAGAACAGAGACATTGACTAATGGAACAGGACTGAGAACCCAGATATAAAACCATCCTCATATTGCCATCTGATCTTTGACAAAGCAGACAAAAACATACACTTGGGAAAAGAATCTTTATTCAATACATGGTGCTGGGAAAATTGGATAGCCACATGTAGAAGACTGAAACAGGATCTGCACCTCTCACCTCTCACAAAATTAACTCATGATGGATAACAGACTTAAACCTAAAGCATTAAACCATAAGAATTCTAGAAGAAAATGTTGGATAAACATATATTTATTTAGATTTTCTGTTAAGGTCTGTCTCCCCACACTAAACCGAAGCTTCATGTGGACAAGAACTATGGTTGTATTTGTTCACCATTTGTATATGAATGCCTAGAACAGTGCCTAACATATAGAGAGGTACTAAAAGTTGTTGAAAAGTTATGACTAGTCTTAGGACCAACACTGACTTCTTTTCATTCTACAATGAAGAGCCATAATTTGGTTTGTCTATTGACAGCGTAGTTTGAGTGCCCACTGTATATGGAAAAGAATTAGGCTACTGAAAGGCAATATAGGTTTCAAGGTTCATGG
Organism: Varecia variegata; assembly: GCA_028533085.1. Lineage (NCBI taxonomy): Eukaryota > Metazoa > Chordata > Mammalia > Primates > Lemuridae > Varecia > Varecia variegata. Next base: position 152,029,155 of record CM052438.1, on the reverse strand, counting down.
GAAAGATTTCAGTCTTGCCTACATTCCATTCAAATATTTCATTTTTATTGAGATCTGGCTTTTATTCAGAATTATTAATTCATTAATTTATGTATCCATTTGAAACACATTGATTTAGCACTTACTATTAATAACTGCAAAACATTTTACCAAGCACTAATTAAATTTAACTGTGCTTTCAGGTTGAGTATCTCTGATTCTTTGCTTTTGAAAAGAGATTCCACCATCATCCTTGTTACACTTTTCATATGGCCTGCCTGAAACCAGTACATTAAATGTTCACTCCACCTTTGCCTCACAGAAGCCTAGATAAACATTTGGAATGGCAATGGTGTAATTACCTTTGATTAGTGACTGAGCTAACTAACATCCACCCATGCCCACCCTTTATTTTAGACAACAGAAAGAGAGGAAGTACATGTTGATTATTAGGCACTAATGTAGAGCATTCATGCACAGCTATAATTCCACTCATGAATATGCATAGGTTATGCATTATTTGTTATTCTCAAGAGCATGGAAGGTACCCCAACCAGTGCTACACTCATTTAGGATTAGACAACAGACAAGGATACGGAAAGCAATTCTGGGGAGAATATTGGGCAGGAGCCAAGCACTCTTTCTTGTGCTCCATATGGAAGTGGTCCCTAGGCCTTTCATCATATAAATTGAGACTGTTGATTTAAGATACCAACAGAGGAGCTATAGCACTCATCAGTGGCAGCTTGGGATAATGCTGATGTTAGGGATATAAAACAACAACATTTAACAGCAACACAGTACAGTGGAAAGGTTCTGGCTTCAAGCAGCCCTAACTTTAAATTCTGCCTCTGTTGCTTTCTAGCTGTGTTAACCTAGGTAGATAATTGGCCTCTTTGAGTTTTAATATCTTCAACTACAAAGCAATAATAACAATGTCATCTCTTAGGTAGTTTATCTAAATTAAAATAAAATAATATATACTTTTTAAAATGCTAGTACACAGGTAGTGTTTTCAGAATGAAATTTAAATCAACTATATTGATGACATTGCCTCTTTCAATCCATCTTATCAATTATTAAAAATATATATCACTTTAAAAATTCACTTGGTTGAAATTATTTTTGTTCTCTCTTAGTCAACTGGCATATATTTTACATATTATCTGAATGATAATACATTTTGGCCTCTTCCTTTCCATAAGAACCAAAGTTCTCTCTCTCGTTTACTTTATCCTACATGCAGTAGGTTACTTTACATACATTAAGCTCTACCCTTCCTGAGAATTTTCGTACATCACCTAGTTACCTAGAAGAAGTGTAAGCCCATCCTTTGTTCCATCTGCTATATCCCATGCTTACGACAACTGATTGGACCAATAGAGAGTACCTTACATGGGGTGAATAGATAAACTATAGGGCACCCAGTAACATTTGAATTTAAGTTAGGCAATGTATAATTTTTTAGTATAAGTATGTCCTGAATCTTGCATCAGAAATATTTTCACTTATTTGCTACATTTGGTAAGCTTAACCTAACCCAAAATGGGCCAATCAGATTTTCTTTCCTAGGGACAGGGAATTGGGACATAAAATTCTAGTTAGTCCACAATGGGTGCTGAGATTGGTAGATCCCACAGATCACTCTGTGTAATCAGAAATAGAGAACTATGATGTGCAGAGACAGAGAGAAGAATGACACAGACTTCAGAGGTGCAGAAATGAGAGACCACATGGCCACAGAGAGATGGATAGAATAACCCCAGTTTGTAACTTACTATTTTCTTGATTCCCTTCATCCTGAATCCAGACTATGTATTTTCTGCTGTTGCTTTCCATGAAATGCCCCTGTATCCAATAAACTTCCTTTTTTGACTAAGGTAGTTTGAATAAAGTTTTGAGGCTTACAAGTACTATTTCTGTCATGAAAGGATCAGTTTTCACTCACCAGCTTTGCCCCACCGCACCACTTCCAGTGTGGTTCAGAAGTGCCAGTATCAGAAACTGTTTATGATCTAGCATGCAAGACTGCTTGTGCAGGCCCGTGCACTTACCTGGGCATAGCAAACAGACTGTGAAAATTACAGTCATTGAGAATTAGTGAAATCTTATGCATTCCAACTAAGAATGTTTTAAAATACTTTAGAGTTTGAGAAAAAAAGACATTGTTTTGGGAGAAGTTGAAATCTGGCTTTCTTTAACAAGCATTTCAATATTAGAATATATTACTCTTGGGTTTTATCATTCAAATATATTTAAACGACAGTGAAAAACTGAACTGGTTTCAGCCAAACTAGCCTTTCAGTTCCTTGTCAAATAGCCTTTCAATTCAGTTCAATTCCTAGTTCTTTCCCACTTCAGGTCTTTATAATTGCTGTTCTACCTCTTTTGTTGGGTCTTCCTAGAGAATAATGGTCAAATCTGAAAACTTTAGCTGCTAATAGATTAAGGAACAGTTATTGTCCATGTCCTTTTGTTTCTTTTTCTCCTCCAACTTGTATTGCATTTTGCTCTGGTGGTTTCTCTATTTCAAGAAATTGGCAGTACTAGCAGCTGTATCAATACAGAAAGTATTTAAAGGATAGAAAGTTTTGTTGATATTTGTTGTATTTTTTATTTTGAATATAAAAATAGAAACATTGGTCAAGTGCAGATAGATTGCATAGTAATGAAGGATAAAGTAGAAAAATAAATTGAAATGCCAATGATAACATTATCCTATATGTTATTTATTTATTCACTTTATATACATTTTTGGTTATATATTCTTTGCCAAGCATATAATTTTTGTTAAAAATTAGACAGTCACATATAAGAATTGTTCCTATGTTAAGATAGCAGATGCTCTAGTGATAGAGACAGGCAAGTAAGCACAAAATGTAGGCTTTGCTAAGAAAAGAATGATGGAAAAAATAATGCTTCAGCTGCCGATAGAAATGAAAAAAGCACAGCCTGTAAGGAAAGGATAGGAAAGTGTCTTCCAAGGAGGGACAGCAGTGCTTTCAAACTCTTAGAAGCGTGAGAGAACATGGAAGAGTTTGGAAACTAAAAATCGTTTGATATATTAGAATGAAAATACTCATTGATTTATTCATTCAACAACTTATCTTGGGAAAGAGTAAAGAATCCCGGAGTGGAAGCACAAAGCCAGATCACATGCTACTTTGTATACCATGATAAGTTCAGGACCTGTTCTTTAGGAGAAGGATTTTAAGCAGGAGATGTATGAGTTGCCTACAACAGGATCACTCAGGTAGGGAATGAGAGAGTTTTTAAGGAGGAAAGAATTTGGTGTAAGGATTCTGATTATTTCAGTTATTCTACTGCCTAAAATAAAACAATATGAGAGGTAGCAGTTGTGTATGTGCGGGAGGATAGATTTGAGTTTTTAGGGAATGGAATGGACAAGTCTTAGTGATTTACTATTAGTAGCAGAAAAGAGGGAGGATGGAGTCTGCCATGCCTCCCAGAGTTCTGACTTGGATGACTGGGCAGATGTTGGCACATCTCTTTGTCTCTCTCTTTTTCTGTCTCGTTCTCTCCCTGTCTCTGTCTCTCTTTTGCTCATGAAAGAAAGCAGAACTCTGGAGTACAGTATAAGTACATTTTAGATAATGTGTAATTAGTTTATCATTTAAAAGTATAAAGGGCAGATTATTAACCATGCTCTTCTTTCCTTCTTCCCATTGTGTCCCCTTCTCTCAGTTTTTCTTTAATTCTTTTGAAATTTTTTATTCACCCTTACATCCTTACTTTTTTTCTCCTTTCCCTTCTGTCGGCACCATTAACTCTTCACATTATCTACATTTCAAAATAATAGCTGATGTTAATAATTTGGGAGAAAGAATAACACTTGCACTTGTAAACTCCAAAAGTTATTGGAACCTCATGGAAAACTCTTAGATGTGTCAATGTGATCTCCTTTCATCTCATGTCTTATGTTGAGAAGGCAACAACACGTCAGTGAAGGGCAGAGGAAAGAAGAGAGAAGAGACATATTCAAATTCTGGGCTAAATGAAAATGAGTCTCCTATTTCACAGTATCTTTCAGGATAGTTCCCACCTCACCAATTTAAACCCTGAGGCTAGATCATGATAGCAGTCAAAGAAATCACTGTGCCTGACTGACATAATTTTTTTTTTTCATTTCAAAGTATTCCCAGGGTATAAATGATTTTGGTTACATGGATTGCTTTTGTAATGCTTAAGTCAGACTTAAAAGTGTTCCTGTCACCCAGATAGTGTTCACTGTACCTGTTTGGTAGGTTTTTGCCCCTCCCCTCCTCCCCACTCCCCACTGCTTGATTGCCATTGAATTTTACTTCCATCTATGCACATATGTGCTCATCAGTTAGTTCCAATTTAATAGTGAGTACATGTGGTGTTCGTTTTTCCATTCTTTAGATACTTCACTTATGGTAATGGTCTCTAGTTTCATCTGAATTGTTGCAAAAGGCATTAAATCATCCTTCCTCAGGGCCATAAAGGAAAATGTTCAAAATATTTAAAAACTGCTAATTCTGAAAGAGTGAGTCATAGAAACTTCAACTCAATTTTCCTTTCCTGGCCGGGTGCGGTGGCTCATGCCTGTAATCCTAGCACTTGGGAGGCCGAGGCGGGCGGATTGTTCGAGCTCAGGAGTTCGAGACCAGCCTGAGCAAGAGTTAGACCCCATCTCTACTAAAAATAGAAACAAATTATCTGTCCAACTAAAAATATATATAGTAAAAATTAGCCGGGCATGGTGGCACATGCCTGTAGTCCCAGCTACTCCGGAGGCTGAGGCAGTAGGATCGCTTGAGTCCAGGAGTTTGAGGTTGCTGTGAGCTAGGCTGACGCCACGGCACTCACTCTAGCCTGGGCAACAAAGCGAGACTCTGTCTCAAAAAAAAAAAAAAAATTTCCTTTCCTTTCTCCTTGTCCAAGGCCTGAAGCTATTGTAGAAAGACTAGATCATATTCAAGAGTCTCTTTCAACTATAAAAAGAATACCCCACAGTATCTTCTCCTCTCAAAATATTTCTTCCAGCTGTCTCTGAGGCTTTGCAAAATCAAAGCGAACTTTTAGCTCACGAGTGGGCACACAGGCATTTGAAATTCACGTGTCTTTTTCCAATGGGTTGGTTTGGGGGAAGTTTATAGTTTTCTTGCCCTTAGGAAAGTCCTGGCCCTGACAAGATTCTATATCTTAGTGGAGAAGATAAAAAAGAAAGGGATAGTGAAAAGGATCAGTATTTCATGAGCACACTTTGCAGTCCAGGCACTTTTGTGCTTTCACCTTTAAGTCTGTCATCTCATGAAGTCTTCAGGCTTACACCACCAGGTAGGTTGTACTAGCTCTAGTTTAAAATGGAGTAACCTAAGTGATTGAGAGTCAAAGTTACTCATCTCTGGTTAACTCATCTTGTTTAGTGACAAAACCAAAATTCACATCCATCTGTGAGTGCCTCTGAAATGTTCCGACTTCCCATGTCTCTGTGCTGAACAGTTGATGCTGAACAGTTTCTTTCTCTCTAAAGAAAACATCATCTCGAGTAAATGGATCTGTGAAACCCATAGTGAACCTCATTTGAAAGAATTACTGAAAATATGGAGAAAACTTACAAAAAAGATGTTTTTCTGTTTAGCTGGCAAGGCAATATTGTTGTGGAAGACTAAAGACAAGTTGTTAACAATATGGCAAGGACTTGTTGAACAGCAAAAAGTCTAAACTGCTTTCTATTTATCATCCATAAAGTCCATAACTTTGGCATTAGGACAATTGAGAATGTTTTGGAATTAACTGCCTCAGCCTGGGAGACTTAACTTTCTTTGTGTCCACCAGCTGGATATTTTTAGTTCCGTGGGAAGGTGATAACTTTCTGGAACCATTATAGTCAGTGGTGTAATGGTGAATGCCTAACAATAGGCTCTGTGGGAAAAAAGAGCATCCTGATCTGTGTCACTTATCCATTTCCATGGTGTAAATACTCCCACTGTAGCTAATTTCAAGGTATCAGCATGTTATTACTAAACATGGGGTTGGAAAAAGAGCCTTCATAGCTAATCATTGTATAGTATTTCCAAGTAAATAATTAAAAGATTTAAATTAAAGAATTAAAAGATTTAATTTTAAATTAAAAATATTAGTAAAATTAGTAAAATAATTAGGAGGTGATGAGTTTTGAGTATTTATTAACTTTATTTTTAATGTGATTTTTATCATGATTTTTTTAAAGTTATAAAAATAATGGCCATGTTTAAAAATTGGCTCTCAAAACTCCTGAAAATTTAACAACTGGCTTTCACAAGCTGGCATGAAACAGCTCCAACGCCACACTCTGATACCTTCATTACACTCTTGGCTTCTCTGGGTTCATTTCCTCTCTGTCCAAGTCACTGCTATACTCTATTGACCTATCTGTCTGCCTTGAGTCCCATTAAAATTGACCTGTGCAGTGTCCCACTCTTTCACTGTCCAGAGTAATAGATAAGTTTGAGTAGATTAATTATACCAAAGACATTTATAGGCTTAACACATTCATAAGAATAATTTTTTTTATTATAATTAATGGATGGCTGGTGACAGAAATTTCAGGGACCATGTCAGAACAGTGGGTAAATATTTTAGGCTGATAGAATTTCTCAGTAATCTGAAAATTACAAGGACCACCTCATTATCAATGCACAACTCAGGCTCCGAATCCATATATCCTAATGTCATTGTCATGTGACAGTCAAATCATCTGGTTTTTCTTCTGATATAAAACCTAACCTGAATATATACTAAACCAAATTCAATAGTTCTGATGATCTCTCTGGGATTCCCTAAGCGAAGCAGTTTAATAGATAGATTATTGCTTTCATTGAACTGATATAATGCAAATGACATCAAGGATTTAAACAAATAAAAGGCCTAATCTTAGATCTAGAAGGGTTGTTGCCAGGTTATTGAGGTGAGTTGAGTTGAGATCTTCCTTTGAATAGGACTGTGCTTTCATCATCACAGACACAGGAGGGTGTCTTTCTTTAAAGTTGTCCAGAGGAAAATATTTAACAGCTCCTCTTGTTCAAGTTCAGGGAGTAAGCTTTTATCTTTAGAAATCTATTATTTCTATCATACCTTAGTCTCTCCTGTTGCACTCTATATTAAATATTCTTCTGCCATTGACAGAATTGAGAAGGACTGGACACTGCCATCCATGGTCGTAAAGCAAAGCCATCTCTTAAAGATTGTTAATTAAGCTGCCCCCTACCTTCCCTTTCCATATTTGAACAAATTCAATCCCTTTAACTCTTCCACGGAAATCTTATTTTCTGGTATCCCTCTGTATAAACATTTCAGTCTTTTTGCAACTAATTACATGGTGGGGATTTATCAACACTCCCCTCCACACTTATCCATATCCATTTATTTTGCTAACTGCAGTGGTATTTCACTTTGGGAATTTCATGAAGGATAGTAACCTGCTACCACCAAGGAAACAGAACCATTACCTGAACTATTTAATAACTACATCTTCTCTTTGTTGCCTTTTAAACCTGAAGAGAAAACTTGGATCCCTGGTGCTAAGATGCCTCTGTCAGGAAAACAATGACAAAAAGAAATTTCTGGCAATAAAGCCCAAAAGGAGATCTGTGGATTTCCTTACAATAATGGTGGTAATGGTAATATCACCTAGAATTGTTCTAATCCCATTATTAACAATGTTGCCATTTAATAAAGCAAGCTCCTAACTGAGCTTAGTCACTAATTAGCAGCATATTTAATGAAATGAGTCCTGTATTATAGGCCAGAAAATTTGATTTAATCTTGGCTCTGCCTTGATTGATGACTTGAACAATTCAATTCCATAAATGTTATTGAGCACCTACATTATGTAGAACAATATGTGTGGTACTATGAATCAAAAAGAAATGTCTCCTGCCTTCAAAGTATTTATGATCTAGTAGGGCAAATCAATTAATCTCATTTCCAAGATTTGTAAAATGGAACTATGACTTTAGATTGCATGATCCCAAGGGTCACTCTGAGCTTTATATCATCAGTATTCAAGGTGCAGAATCTTGAATATCACTTATTAAATTTAGTTTCTTTTTCTTTTTTTTTTTGCAAAGTAATATAGAAATCTATAAGTTTCTTTCACCAGCAATCTTACAACTGATAAGCTGTGTGACCTTACAAAGTTTTCTAACCTTCAGAATCCTCACGTTTCTCATTAGCGAAGTCAGAATACTAATATCTACTTCTCAAAGATAAAAAGACCAAAGGAAATAACTTAGGTAAACTCTAGAACATAGAAAAACTCAATAAATTACAGTTATTATTATATTAGTTAATAGATTTTTCACAAGCATGTAATAAGGTAATTTATATAAAGTTCTTAATATAGTGTTTGGTACATACAAAGCTCTCAAATACAAGTTCTAATATTTTTAGATTATTATTGCTCTTGTTTTAAACCACACGATATTATCTCATTCACTAAAAATTTACTACAAATTATGAGATTAAAATGTTAATATATATTTAGAATTAGACTCATAGAAGATAAGCTACTTTTTCAAGATCATATAGATTTCCTTTTTTAAACAAACCCTAAGATATAAGAATATAAACAGAAAATATTGAGTTTAGAAAGAATATGACACCTTCAAAATTATTAAAATGCAAAAATCCGTTTGGCTAAATCAACATTCGGACTCTAGAAAACCAGAGTTTTGTGTGTGGTCACAGGTAGTAAAGGCATGTGAATGTTATTCTCTTCGCCCCTTCAATAAATTCTTGGACACTAGCATGAGTCAAGCACTCTGTTGGTGGTGGGAACACAGCAAAAACAGACATAGTCTCTATCTCCATGGAGCTGACAGTCTAGCGGAGGAGAAATTTATCAGCCAAGAGGTTACGCTCAAATTATCACTGGGCTCCAAGAAAAGGTATGTTGAGAAAAGCAAGAAGGATTTGGCCAACAGATGAAGGAATTTTCCCATGAGAAGTGATGACTGAGACACCAAATTCTGGGAAAGGAATGGGAATTGTTCGTGTGGAGAGAGTTGCAGAGTTGGACATTCCAAGTTGAGAGAAGCACGCAGTAGAAGGGAGCATTGTGTGTCCAGCAAAAGAAAAACATAACTAGAGCAAGAAAGCAGAGGGCAGCATGACATGAAAAGCAGCAGAGAAAGTAAGGCACCTGGAAGGATCCAGAGTGTAAAATCATGAGCCTCTTGTTAAATATTTGGTTTTGTTATAAAAGTAATGAGAAACCACCTCCTATGGACTGTACTGGGTCCCCTAAAATTTATATCCTGAATCCCTAACTCTTAATGTACTGGTATTTGAAAATGGGGCCTTTGGGAGGTAGAGTTAGAGGAGGTCATGAGCATGAGACCCTAATAATGAGATTAGTGGAAAGAGAGATATTACTCTCTCTCTCTGTACCAGGAGGACATGGTGAGAAGGTGGCTATCTGCAAACCAGGAAGAAGACCCTCACCAGGATCTGAACTGGCTGGCACCTTGATCTTGGACTTTCCAGTCTCCAGAACTATGAGAAATAAATTTCTGTAGATTAAGATATTTTGTTATAGCAGCCCAAGCAGATTAATACACCACCAAAGGCTTAACTTGATGGGTATATAATCAAATTTGTATTTTGCAAAGTCCAAAATTGCTGTGAAGGGATGAACAAATTGGCATGTATAATTATATCACTCAAAGCTCCAACTATTCCTATATTTGACCTTTGAAGTAATAGTATTGTAACACGTAGATGAACACATTACCAGTGTCAAAATCCTTCTCACATCATTAGGGTCTCTCATAACACTGGTACTATAAGGAAAATAAATTTTATCATAGTTTACTAACTCTTCTATTAACTTGATATTTGGCAGGATTATCCTCAAATTTGCTCCAGAGCAGATCCCAATGCCATAATATGTTCACCAATAGCCCTACAATTTTAACTCTGTACTGCCATTACTATAATTCATTCATTCATTCAGAGAATGCCTACTGAGAATTTATTATATGCACAATGTTCTAGGTGATGATAATTTATTAGTAAGAGACAAAATATTTCTTCTTTCAATGAGCTTATCTTTTAATGAGAGTAAGAAGACAATAAACAAAGAAAATAAGTTGAATTTCAGATTATAAATCTTTGAGATTATGATTAGTGCTATGAATAAAAATAGAGAAGTACACTGTAAGAGAAATCTTCACTGAGAAGATTATATTTAAGCAAAGACCTAGAGGAGGATTATCTTGAGAGTGTGTGTTTTAAGGAAAAGAAACAACAAATAGAAAGGCACTCGGTTGGGAGGATGTCAAAGGAACAGCAAGGAGGCCAGTCTGATTGGAACAGAGGCAGTGAAACGTACAATACAGAAGATGAGGTCAGAGAGGCAAAGTGGGATAGGGACTAGATTGTGCATTACCTTGGAGACCATTTGGGGGTTTTAGCTTTTATAACTTATATACAAAGCTATGGATTATTTTTGAGTAGAGGGCTAATGTCCAGATCAGAATTTTATAACAATTACTCTGGTTGTTTGATAAAGCAAAGAATAGAATAAGGGCAATTAGTTAAAAGCTAATTCCATAATTCAGGTAAGAGAAAATGGTTGCTTAAATCAGAGTGGGAGCAATGCAAGGAACTAGAATATTCAGATATTAGATATATTTTGCTGGCAGAGCCAAAAGAATTTGCTGATAAATTAGATATGAGAGTTGAGATTTAAAAAAAATAAACTCTAAGATTTTTGATCTTAGCAACTAGAAAAATGCAGCTTCTATATAGAAACAGAGAATATGATTTAAAAAATAACAGATTCTACAAGAAAGAGCTACAAATTGGTTTGGGACATATTAAGTCTGTGTGGTCTATTAGACATCAAAGTGGCGGTTTTGAATAAGCTATTGGATATATGAGTCTGAACTTCAGAGAAGAAACTCATGTTGGAGATAAGAATTTGGGAGCCATCAGCTTTGTAACTGAGATCCCCAAGGATGTGGGTACAAACAAAGAAGAGGTCCTAAGCCCAAGCGCTGTGTCATTCAGTGTCTTGTGAATGGGGAGACGATGAAGAATAAACAAGACTAAAGACTGGTTGTCAGTGTTGTAGAAGAATAATCAAGGGAGTGTTTTGTATTAAATGCCAAGGAATAACTTAAACTTTCATCAAAAAGGAGAGAGTAATAAACTGTGTTACAAATGATGGGTTAAGAAGATGAGGGCAGAGAATTGACTTACCATACCCTTTAGTGGAGAGGAGATAAAAGGTTTTAGGAATTTGTCCCTTAATGAATTTCTTTCTTTCTGGGGTTTTGTGGCCTAAACCATTCCAGAATTCCCAGTAACTCTTATACAAGCAATTATGTATTCATGTGTATGTTCCCAGGGTCCAAGAATTAAACATTTAAAATGCCGGTGGTGGTACATATGCATTATTTGCCTTTCTCTTATCTATAGTACTTATCAAAATGGGTTATAGCTATCCTTAAGCAAGAATGTATTCACACCCTCTCCTTGAGATAAGGACTCGACATTATGTTGTGTTGTTTTTTTTTTAATTTAGAATGCAGGAGATGCTCATTATGATTAAAAAGATACTGAGTTTTAGGAAAAAATGTCAGATTTATAATGCTAATACCAAAAAGAGCATATAGAAGCAGTGTTATAAATCCTGTACTGTTCAAACTCAAGATCCAGGAGAGAAGAGTCATTCAAAATAAATTAAATGACAGAGAACTTTAACGAAATGGGTAAAAAAAAGAAGCCTGTTTTTTTGCTTTCAAGTAAGATGATAGCTTAATTATTTAAATGGAGGATGCCGAGAATCTTCCCCGTGAGAACAAACAGAGTAACTTCATTTGCAATGGAGCCCATTCTCTTCACTCCTTTAAGATTTGGTTGCCTTTTAATTCTGGACTCAAAATTGATCAGAATTGATCCATATCTCTGACCAGCCCATGTTCTAACTCTGAAAGCTTGAGCATTGTTTCTTAACCAATATGCACTCTAGTTTTCTTATTAGTAAAAGGAGGATAATATAATACCTAAATTATTGGAATTTTATGAGGATCAAATACATGCAAGGCATATTGCAGAATACTTGCCCTAAGAAGTGGCTTGTTGGAAGAGGACCCCAGAAATACACTGGGGATTTAATGAGTAAGACTTGGAAAGGTGATGGTAGATAGGAAAAACAAAAATTACTGACTCTCCAGTTTTCCTTAAGTTCCACCTGGCGCTCAATCATGCCTATCTCTTCAGTACTGCCTTAGGAACTTCTAAATGTCACCTTTGGACTAATTCAAGATTATATAGGGCCTGACTTGGTGCTCAGTGTCATAGAACCAAATTGGGGTTTGCTCACCCTGTGCAGTAAAGCCACACACTGGAGCGGGGAGTTGCAGCAGATGAAAAAGGGTTTATTTGCAGGGCGCCATGCAAGACGTACTGGCAGCTAATGCTTAAGTACCCAGATTCCCCAATGGCTTACAAGCCAGAGTTTTAAAAGCAGGAGTACATTTCAGGCAGGCCTGGTCTAAAAGGCAGCATACCCTGAAGTGGGGTGGGCATGGGTGGATTTAGAAAGAAATGTTAAGATGGGTGTGACGGGTCTCTCAGGGCGAAATTTAGAACAAGAAATGGTGGTCAGGGTGTTCAATTCTTCAGTTCCCCTTAGTTTCCATAGGGAACCCAAACACCTCATGTGACTCTGGCTCTCTTTCTTGAAGGAACATTGTTCTCATCAGGTCACCTATTTACTTTTCAAGGAAAGCCAGGTGCCTGAAACTTCTTCTGAAGGGACTCAAGATTTTCCTTTATTTCTGTGTTGATGGGTCCCAGCAGGCACCTAAGAGGGGTCCCTGCTCAGTCCCATCAGTAGGACAGGCCAGCTACTGGCAATACTCAATAAGGTGTTGACACTAAGTAGAAAGGCTCATTGGCAAATGATAGTGTCCAAAGGCTGTAACAATCTTGACTTAACCGTCAAACAGTGGGAATAAGAGATGATGTGAGGGCTCAAAAGGCGGACAGAGGTACTAAGCAATAAGGTATAAGCGTTATTTGAAAGATCATGAAGACAGGTTGTTCTAATGTGTCATAGGTCTCAGCTATAGGGTTATGGTTTAGTGGTATAGCTGAAGCCCCTACGTGGTGGCTGAAGAAGAGCAAGGCAGGTCTTTAGACTTTTTAAGCATCAAGACCTTGCTTATATTTTCCCACATTTCTGGGTACAGAATATTTAAAGGACCAATCTTTTTTTTTTAAGTTTCCTTGGCTCTCTCAGCTTCATGGGGGAACTTCAAATATGACAGAAGAAACTCAGTTGATTTTTTTTTTTTATTTTTTTGGAGCCGCACAGTGTTCAGTATAAAATATGGGATTCAAATAAGACCCCTGGAAGAGAATCTCAGAGGATAGGCTAAGGCAAAACAAAACATAATCATCTGAATTAAGGCACTCTTTATGGCTTTCAGGAAAGAAAACCTCAGAAGTTCAAGTGACACAGTAGCATACTTGTCAAGAATGGTCTAGCTCAAGCATAATTGTGAGTACACAGAATATACTGCTGAAGGTGGCAGAGACTAACTCAACTGTATAGTTAGGAAAAGGTGGTTCCACTGAAAGGAGAAACAAGGCTACAGAGGATAAGTGGAAACTAATCAGGTCTTTGGTATGAGTGCAACTTATTTTTAATCCATTATCGCAGAGAAAGAGATATCTTTCCTCAAAGCAATTTAATAATCTCCTTGTTATTGGATTAAATATTCTGTATTTTCAGGCATATTTTCCTTCATAGAAAAACCTATTTATCTATGTAGTCACCTATATATCTTGCAAAAATTTTAAACGAGTGTCACTAAGTTTTCTCCAGCAAATTATTATGTAGATATAATAAGAATATAGTAGTAACAGTTTTCTATTCATCTAGAGTCTTGATTAGTTCAAATATATTATACATTTTAACTCATTAAATTTGTAACCTATCTTCAAATAAAGAAGCCAAGGTTTTTATTACCTTTCTACAGCCGGAGTCACAAAGAGGTCAAATGCATCATCCAAGGTCATATAATAAAACAGATTTCAGCTTTGCTGAATCTTTCAATTAAGGTTACAATAGATAGTGTTTCTTTTTAAAAAGATTTTTTCTTTTCCTTCCAAGATAACTACTTTTTGCAAGAATGATTTCTTTTTTGTTTATTATCTCAATGATCATGGCATGGTTGTTGCTTCATAAATATTCTCTAAAGATCCTAATATGTGCGTGTGTGTGTGTGTGTGTGCGCGTGCGGATGCACACGTGGGTGCGGTGGGAAGGAGAAAATTACATTATAAAAGTGAAACTGAAAAGTATTATCTCTTTTCCACACATCTGTGCTATCTTCATGAGGTACTGATAAGTTAATTTTAGTAATGAGGAAATAAGAACATTAACTCAACTAGATACTTTACCTGAAAAGATAAGGGAACTAGTTTATTGGTAGCAATGGTAGTGCTCGGTGGACTAACTTCTTGCCAAGGTTTAAATTATTGTTCATTTTTTAGAATATTACATCTTGAAAATATAAAGGAATAAATAATTTTAAAATGAGGTTATATGTAAGGGATTTAATATCTAAAAAACTATAGAACTAGCAAGATTGAGAACATATAATCAAATATAATTTTCAGACTATAATATTGAAATTTGAAAAGGCAGAATTCAGAACAGTCCAGGAGAAAAGTGAAAAGTTCTTAGGTCAGAGGCTCATCAAGCAACACAAGAACACTTCAGAGCTATCTCAGGCATTTTCTGTGGTATTAAGCTTATCTTCTTGTTTCCCTTGCTATGAGTTCTTTGGTAGCTGAGATACTTCTACTTTCTCTCAGGATTTAGCTTAAAGGCCCTATCCTCCTTTGCTGAGTCCCTTGTTTCTATCAGCATCCCTGAGCAACTTCAAAAAATATATATGGAAGAATCTTAGGTGTTTTTGGAGCCACATAACCATTTTTTATAAAACAGAAATCTGATAGCATACCCATGCAAGATTTTCCCAAAGATGTACAAGCCATAAT
>CM052438.1:151988434-152013628 GCA_028533085.1 Varecia variegata | reverse complement strand
TAGGGTGTTTTCTTAGCATGAGACTTTGGAAAAAAACACAAAAACATTTATTGAATGATTCTAAGATACTGTACTTAGAATCATGTTTAATCACATCTTTAGAATCATTGTTTATGGGACAGAGTCCTAGACAATCAGCTTTAAACCATACTATATGTGTTCCTACCCAAATCTCCAGTTCCTCATCACCTGGAAAAGTGAATTATTAACACACTTAGCAAAGAATATAGATCTGACCTATTTTAAAAATGTTTTGTGTCTCATTCACATGGATACCCTGGACCTAGTCCCTTTCATGATGTCTTCTTTTTGCAATAAGACTTCTAGTACAGTAATTTGTTCTTAGTCATTTCCTGTTAACTCACAGAATAGCTGCGTGCTGCTAGAGCACTGTTTCTTCAACTTGAGTACTTTAAACCTATGCTGTCTTTGGCATCTTAATTCTCTTTTAAAATCAGAATTAATTTTGCATCCCATGACCTCTGATCTCAGTCTCCTTCAATGCTCCTCTGCATATATGCACACACGCATGCACACACACACACACACACACACATTACATCACTTCAGACCGAATATGCACTTTTTGCTTCCATTCTTGCTGCAAACTTATTGCCTATTGGGCAGAAACATGAAAATATCAATGCCACAATACCTGCTAATACTACTACTGCACTTACTGTTCTCTGGGCAAGAGTAGTTCAGGGAGTTTCTGCTTAATCACTTCATGCCTAACATTATGTGAGTTTTGCAAGGCTGAGCAGAAATCTCCACTACACAGTAGAGTTCAGGATGCTGAATTTGCCGATGTGCATCTTGCAGAGAGTAATTTTCTCTCAGTGCTGGATCCCAGTCTTCTAATTGGGTCTCACTGATAGAAAGATAGAGTGCTCCTTCCTACAATGTGTTCCGAAGGGAATTTTTAAAACCCATATCAGGCAAAAGACATAATGAACAGAAAATATTATCTGGGGTTTCTGATGCCACTGCCTTTTGATTTCCATTTACTTTGGTAATTGGAAGGTAGAACAGATGGTGACAATCTCATTGAATATGTTGTGCCCATTATAACAGCCCATCCTGCGAAGCAATTCTTCACTAGCAAAAGATGCATTAGAAGGGATTGTGGCTTTCAAAAACTAATGATGAGCTCAGTGGGACAGATGATTGTGCAGGGGATAGAGTGGGCAGTTTATGGCTCTTAGGTGCAGCTGTTTTGTAAAATTTGTGACACCTGTTGCAAACTACAAAGGAGGAAAATGGAGACATAAAAGTGGGCAGTTGGATTTGCCTAGATTATTAGCACCAACTCTAGTTTAGAAAAGCTCCCAGACAGTACCCCAGTGAGGCTAACCTCTCCCAAAATAGTGCCCTATTTCTGTCCTCATCTGAGGGCCAAGAAGACCAACTCCAAAATAAATGGTTACCTCATATTTTGAAAGGCTATATAAGAAGCAAGTTCAACCACATACAACATCTATACAAAATATCCGTGGAAATAGTTTTGTTCTGAATAACGAGATCACTTTCAAGATCAGGCAACAGGTAGTTAGTTGTTGAACTAACTAACATCTACAGCTTTCTACATATACTGTCTCATTGTAAAAAATTCTCTCCAATTATTTTAGCAAATGCCATAATGTAAAATGAAATTGATATAATACATAAAATGCTACAGGTGAATGAAAATCAGGTGCATACAAATACTATGCCTCTGTACATTTTCCAGTTTGTTTGAAGTCTTATAGAGACATAATTAAGCACTCCAGTTCTGTTTGGTAATGTGGCATTCGTTATCAATTTATAGGTTTGAATTTGCAAGCCAAGCAATCAAGAATCTGTTTATTTCTTTCTGTGTGTTTGGCACATAATTGGAATAAGTAAAGAGAGGTGGAAACAGAATTCTGCTGGTGTATGTAAAAGAAAAACTATCTTTTAAGAATATAACTGTTCTACTTCTAAAAAACAACAGCAACAACAAAATCTTCTCTGCTCCCCATTAAATATCTGTTTGAAACTTATTTGTATTGCTTACATGTTCCCATTAAATGTAAGCTGTGATTCTCAGCAGCTTTTTTAGCCTGTCTTTTCTTAAGGGAATCATATTTTTTTTCCATCATACATCCAACCTTATCAGAAGTTTGTCTTTTTAAATAGAACCAAACACATATTTATTTAATTTTTATTTTCTTATTATGCAAATAGTACATGCTTATTAAGTAAAAATGAGACCACAAAGAAAAAGAAAACACAGAAAAGCAAGAATTTGCAGACATCTATCCATGTTAATATTTTGATATATTTTCTGGTTTTTTAATGTAAGATTTTAAAAAATATTTAAAAATTGCTCTTGATATTTTGAAATTAAAAAAATCATTATGGAGATACAATTCTGAATGTTTTATTTTATAATTACTTGGTAACATACACTTTGTGAATGAATGTTTAAATTGTTGAATAAAATTCTGTTGATTAGATATTATCAAAAATTTTGAAAGTTCATTATAATTTTAAACATTCAGGTTGTTTCTAAATGTTTTGATGTTATAAATAATACTCTGATGGAGAATTTGTGCATTTTATATTACAATGATATATTTAGAAAAAAATGTCAAATTCAGCCTTTATATTTACAACAGTAGTGCCATTTTATACCCCAGTTTATGAAAGCAATTATGGATATTATAAGGGTTTCTTTTAATGTTTGCTTATTTGATAAGCAAAGATGGTATCTCATTTTAATTTACGTTTCTTTGATTACTATGAAGTTGAGTATTTTTCCATTTATTTGTAATCTAATTTTATTTTCTCTTTTATGAATTGTTAATGTCTTTTGTATATTTACATGTTACAGGCTTTCAATTCTTTGTACGAGTGTTCTCTACAGTGGAAATGTACTGTCATACTTGATGTGCTTTTAATTCTTGACTTGCCTTCTTTTTAATTTTGGCTATTCTTTCTGGAAGAAGTTTTTACTTATATGTAGATAAATGTTAGTCTTTTGTCATTTATTCTGTGGCTCCTGAAGCTTAGAAAGTCTTTACTAGCACCTATATTCAGAAACTCAATGGTTTAAAGAAAGATTATACGGATTCTTTTCATGTATTTAACTCTTTAATCCATTCAAAGTTTATATTCTGTAATAAGCTGTGGCAACCAAAATTGATTAATTTTTCTGAAAATTTTAATCAACTGTTCCATCAGTTACTGAATCATCTTTTTCTTTGTCATTGACTGGGAATGCCTCGATAAATAATACACACACACACAAAAAAAAAAAAAACTACAAAAAACATGCACACATACGCGTATGCATCAGACAGGTAATTTATTTCTGCTCCCTTAACAGTTTTACAGTGAATTTTATCATAGGTCTTCACTTCCCCTTGGGCCCTGCATATTAGAACTGCTCACTACCTAACCCACTTAGTTCCTTAAACTTTGCCATGCCATATCTGTTCTCAGCTATTGCTTGTATTTTTTTTTTTTTTTTTTTGACAGAGTCTCGCTCTATTGGCCTGGGTGCCACCTCAAACTCCTGGGCTCAAGTGATCCTCTTGCCTCAATCTCCTGAGTATCTGGGACTACAGGTATGTGCCATGACTCCCAGACTAATTTTCTATTTTTAGTAGAGAAGGGTCTCACTCTTGCTCAGGCTGGTCTCTAACTCCTGAGCTCAATCCTCCCAGACAGAGTGCTAGGATTACAGGCCTGGGCCACCGCGCCCGGCCCCTCCCCTAAATTCTCAACAATGCTGGCCTTTAAAGTGGCAGCACACCTTCCAAATGAGCCCCCCAAACCAACACAAGAACTCAGAGACTTGGAAACGCACAATATAGACTGCCTCTTCTCCCCTGCACCCCTACAGAAGAAACCTAAGGCTATTTATTTTCTTCTTCCATCAAAATTAGTAATGATTTTCCATTCCCTTAGGGCAAGACGAGACTCTTTACTAGCCCAAGTAGCAGTTAATCCATCAAACCAAACTCCTTCAAGGCTGACACTACATATGCTATCAGAGGCCACTATACCTGGCATATTAGTTTCCTATTGCTGTTGCAACAAGTGTCCCCAAACCACAAACTTAGTGACCTAAAACAAAACAAATGTATTATCTTAGAGCTCTGGAAGTCAAAAATCTGAACTGGGTTTCACTGGGCTAAAATCAAGGTGTTGAGAAAAGCTGTTTTCCTTTGAGATCTAGGAAGGAATCCTTTCCTTTCCTTTCTCAGCTGTGGAGACTCCTACATTCTTTGGTTCATAGTCCCTTACTTCATTATCTAAAGCAGCTCTGTGGCAACTTTAAATCTCACTTTCCTGCCTTCTTTCACTACCTAAATAGTCCAGGATAATCTCCCACCTCAGGATCTTAGATATCCTTTTTGCCATGTAAAACAATATATTCTCAGGTTCCAGGAATTAGGATGTGGACATCTTTTGGGGGGCTATTATCCTGTCTACCACACTAGAGTTGAACTAAATGAGGCAAACAATGACTCCATAGAGGTGGAGATTTCATGTCCAAAATAGGATTAGTGTGGTAATAATCAAGTGTGCATTTGTGTGTTGAGTGGGTATTTTGGGCCCAATTTTTTTTTTCATTAATTCCTTATTTACTAATTCAGGAGAGACAGCATAAAATAGTGTTTAATTAAGTATTCACTGAGAACAGAATGTCTGTTTAGATTCCTAATAATGAATCTCAGTGCCTCGCAAGTTATTTAATAACAACTTTGTGCCTCAGTTTTCTCATCTATAAAATGGGGATAATAATAACATCTATCTCATAGAGTTATTGTGTTCATAAAATGAATACATGTAGAGAGCATAGAGAAATTCCTAATATAGAGAAATGCTCAAGAAAAATTAGCTGCAGTCATCACCATTATCATCATAATCACTGTCATCATCATTCTTGTTATTCATTCATTCATTTAATAAGCATTTTCTGAGCCCCAGGTTGTTGTATGCTTCTTTCAAAGATCTCAAAACCTAAAAGAAGAGACAGACATGTAAATAAATTATTGAGTTGCAAACCACACTTTGGTAAAGTTAAAACATCTACTGGCATGCAGAAAATTGATCAATTGATTCTTCTGTGGAGGCTATTACAGTGACAGGTGTAGGGGTAGAGGAAACATTCAGTGCAGATGTACCCCTTACGTTATACATTTAGGAACATGTAGGAGTTTGAGGGATGAAGAATTTAATATATGCTTAAGTCTTTTCCCTCAGCATAATCCATTTGGTTCTACATTGGCTCACAAAACACTTAAAGATTTTAGCTCTTATCCTGACTCTGTATGGAGTGGGAGAGAGACATAATATAAAACAGAACAGAATTGTTGTCACCATGGACAGTGTGGGACAAAGTTCATATCCTCATGACAATGAAGACATATACACCTGGATACTTGTTTGAAAATAATCAAAAAATGTCTAGGGGACTAAGGAGATTTAATTTTCATAAAATATTAAAAGAACTATTTCATAGTATCCAGGTGAAGCCTTTTTTTTTTTTTCATTCTGTGGATGAAGAGACTGAGATCTAGATTTATCTAAACATGCAGCTGTTAGAAGGAGGACCAGAAATAAAATTCTGGTCAGATGATTAATGATCAAGAACTCTTTGGGAAAGATTTGAACTATAACCATTACCAAGTTTTTTCTGTCCTCCCCATTTTTGAGTAAAATAATGTATATCTTCAATACAACTTCATTGTCTCAGTTAAGGATAACTGCTTTTCTGATGGCCTAAGGAAGTGGTTTTGTATGTTCAATATTGAGTATTTTTGTTTTATTATTTAATAACCGATAATAGATAATAGGTGTGCACACTCAAAAAATGAATGGCTCTTTCATATGGGTCTCAGGAGAGCCTCTGTGATAAGCATGATTAACACTTTATGTAAGAAAAGTCAGAGACTTAAAACAATTAAATAACTTGCTTAAAAGTACATTACCAGTAAGTAGAGGAACCAGGATTTGAACCCCTTGGCCTGTTTGAAGCACTGTGATCTTACTTCATTTGGGATTATTTTCTAACTTATCATTTTTCAAAGTTTGACTTGGGCACTGGAGATGAGAAAACCACCAACACACTTTGTTGATACTTTGAAAAAGTGGCCACATTTTCCCAGCAATGTCCAGGATAGAAGCACTCATCAGCTAGACAAAATTTAGGTGACATGAGAGACCAAGGAAAACAATGATTAATATGCTCTTCATTGGTTGCTGCAATTGGTATCTTCCTACCAATCTACTCTGTAGAGAGATACAGCTGGAAGAACGTGTTACTGACTGGCCAGGAAAAGCCTACAGGGAATAAAGGTCATGTCATCAACCATCTCCAACAGCTTCTCAAACAGCTCACCTTTGAGAACTTAGTGAAGTTTTATGGGTGGAAAAAAAGTCTTTAGATTTGCCGATAATTTGTAAGGCATGATCCTTTTTAAAGACATTAAGTGGAATTTACTCATCATTTTTCTTGAGCACCTCACTAATATTTTCCCAGAGAGAGCAAAACTAGCAGTAATGTTCCACATTATTTCATTATATTTCTGTCTGTAGTTAATTTTGTTTTTTCCCAAGCCATTCTTTCTAATGCTCTCTCCATTTGGTCTAGAAAATTATTAAGAATGGTGGTAAACTCTCTGGATAACTTTTCTTCTTAGAGTAGGCATATTATAACAGTATTATAATGGTTAGAATTTTTGTCATTACAGTAAAGAAAAGACCAAAGAGGGATGTGATTTCTGCCTTCCAATATTTGAAAGTCTGTCACATGAAGAGGAAACAGATATGCTCTCCTTAAACAAAGCAAAACAAGTGAAAGGATAGAACCTTGAGGAGAGTCAGGCAGTCAGAGTATGTTATGAGGAGGCAGATTTGAGGTCAAGAGAAGAAAGTATTAATATTTAATACTTTAGTGTTTAGTATTTAGTACTTTAGTATTTCTGACAAGATGTACTAATCTAAAATAAAATGAACTCCCTCATGAGGTAATGAACGTTTCATCATAAGACATGTGCACTCAGAGGAGGAAAGATTGCTTGTGAGACAGAGGGTATTTCTATGCTGATAAGAGATTAGAATAAAAGACATTTGGGGCCCTTTCGGCTCTGAGATTATGAGTCTATTTATAGTAAAAAGACAGCTACTGCTGCTATGTAACTAGCATATCCAAGATCTGTTAGATAGATAGATGGTAAGCAAAGTTGCTGAATTAAGCATTTGCTCATTAATGAGTAAAGGAACAATTGGTAATTTCTTAAATGATAGTTTTTGAGAATATAGAGAGAAGTAATCATTTTGATAGAGATTGCTTTCTTTTTCATCCTTTTTCTAAGCAATAGATGTAGGCAATATATTGAGAAAATGTTTTTTCTTTTATTTTTTTAATTTTTAAATCCCTTTATTCACTCCAGGAAGTTCCCTTGTAAACACTGAAAAGAAAGAAGACAAGTCTGTATAGTCACTGAATTTACCAGACCAAGATTTCATGTTGGTAACAGCCAGTTATTCATACAAAAAATTTTAGAAGAAATTTTGGAGTTGGAAACTAACCGCCCCCCCTCTGTTGCCTTTGTTATTCCACAAAAAGTTATCTATTGCTGTATAACAGCAATAACAAAAACTCAGAACTTCATGGCTTAAAACAATAGGCTTATTTAGTTCACAGCATAATTTGAATTGGGCTTCGCTAGTGTCCATTAGACTTTCTCACTAAGGTCAGCTGCCAATCAGCTAAGTTTCTCTGCTTATGAAGGCTGGCTGACTGTCAACTTGTCATGGGGGCAATGAGCCATTTGTCTCTCATTATCCAGCAGGCTAGTCCAAACTAGTTCCCCTGGTGGTGGTGACAGATTTCTAAAGGCAGCAAGAGAACACAAGTCCCAGAGTATAAGCCTTTTTTAAGCCTCTGTTTCACTAGATTTGCTATTAATATTATCTCATTGGTTAAAGAAATTTTTATGGGTGGAATTATGCCCCCTCCTCAAAATTCATATGTTGAAGTCCTAACCTTCCAATACCTCAGAATGTGACTTTATTTGGAATGAAGGTCATTGCATATATAATTAATTAAGATGCAGTCATACTGGAGTAGGGTAGTTCCCTGATCCAATATCACTGGTGTCCTTACAGAAAGGAGAAATTTGAACATACACGCACACAGGGAGAATATCATGTTAAGATTAGAGTTATTCTGCCATAAGCCAAGGAATTGCCAAAGCTGGGAGAGAAGCCTGGAACAAATCCTTCCTTTAGTGCATAAGAGAGCGTGGTCCTGCTGACACCTTGATCTCGAACTTCTAGTCTCCAGGATGATGAGACAATAAATTTCTGTTGTTTAAATCACCTAGTTTGTGGTAAAGCATCCCTAGAAAACTAATACAGCAAGTGACATACTAAGCTCAAGTCAGTACGGGAGTGGACTACCTAAAGGCATGGATACAGGAAACATAAGCAAATTGGGGACCAATCCACAATAATAAACCACACGGAGTAAAGAGGTAAACCAATAGGAGACTATCTCTAGTGTATACAACTAAGTATGTATATTCAAACTGCTGAGTCATTGCATATATAATTAGTTACGATGCAGTCATACTGGAGAAGGGTGGCCCCCTAATCCAGCATAGGTCCTCTGTGTTGGTATGCCATTAATTTGACATCCAGGTTCATTTGTTCATTTTTCTTTTTAATTTTAGGTATGAATTTTTTTATAATTTTGCTTCAGCATTATGCAAATTATGTACATTGTCCTGAATTCAAACCAATAAAACAAAGTACACCCAAGGAATTGTAACTTTTCTAGCTATTCCTACTCTGGGGGCAGATTTGATCTGTATATTGCTAACATAAAAGAATCCTTCCCTTCTTTGTACCTACATTTATTATAGCCCATATCACACTGAACTGTAATTATTGATTACAATATTGTAATTACTGATTACAATAGAACATATTTCTATTTCTTTACTTAAAGTTCTTAAATAACAGAAATCATGCCTTATTTTTCTTTCTATCCTCAATGCATAGCCCCGATATTCATTCATTTCAGTATTTATAAGTTAAGAAAAGGTTTATTTAGTGCGTAGGTCTTGGGGACACAATAATGAGGAAAACAGACAATGTTCTTGTACTTACAGAGCCTAAATTCTCACACAAAAGGCAGACCTTTTAAGGATAACTATGATAAAGTGATAAATATTACAGCAGAGGAAGAAAGTGCTCTATTTGCCTATTCAAATTAATGCTGTTTTGCTGCCAAAGCATTGCTTGGATGATTCTAATTATTTTACCTCTGTAAGGATATGACTTGAAATAGGACTTGAAATTATTAGTCTAGCTGAATTTGAGTGTGCCAGATTTCCTAATTTTTTCCCCTACTGAACTAACAATGGCCAATCACACAGTCGTTGTCTTGAGGAGAAGAGCTGGTTTGGAGACTGGAGAGCTTTTCAAATGACACTTTCTGCAATGTTGCTACACAAGTCAATCACATGTAAGCAGCAGAAAGAATGTCAGATTAGACGGTGACAAGGGCCAAGAGTAATGAACATGGAAATTAACCAAAAAAGCCTGCACCATTCAACCCATTAAGTCTGTTTATTTCATAGAGGAGGAGCCCAGGTCCCTTCAGTCACAGAAGTTAATTGGGAGTGAGAGCTAAGCAAGACTCTTCAATTATTCATGGACACACATCAGTAACAAGCAATTACTGCATTTGGTTATAGGGTTGCAGTTGGCATTGAACATGGAACCAGATGTCTTTACAGTAACCTCTACAACCTCCAGAAGAAGATAACATCACTGTCTAATTACCAGCCATTGCATCCAATCTGCATATCCTGCCAGTGTAATCCAGCATTTCTCGATTCTTACTGCACATTAAAATCACCTGTTATATATTAAATAAAAAAAACATGGCCTCACCCCTCAAAGATTCTGACTTAATTGGCCTAAGGTAGGGCTTGAGCACCATGTTTTCTAAAAGCTCTTAATGGGACCCTTTAATATGCAGCCGAGGAGAATAACTGAGGTAGCTAGTTGGGATCATCGTTACATAAAAACAATAAGCAGAATCTTATTAATATTTATTTAACCTCTTTGCCATTTGTATTACAATGATAGTAAATCAAAAATCCCACTGGAGGGTCATTGTTGGAGTCAGAACTCGTGAGTAGTAACATGAACCTTTATTGTTAACTCATTCTGCAACTTTGGGGGAGGTGTTTTACCTATGAGATACTCACTTTCCTTGTCTATAAATAGGAGGCGTTGGTGTAGATCAGATTCACAAACATAAATGTCTACAGACTGTGCAACAACAGCAGAACATAAAAGAATATGGTCTGTGGAGTCAGGTGTTCTGGATTCAAGTACCTACCTGCATTGTTACCTACTTACTACCTATATGAACTCTGTCAAGGTATGTAATTTCTTTCCACCTTAGTTTCCACTTCTATAGAATGGAAATATTTATATTACCTCATAGTGTTGTTGTGAAAGATAATATATGTGAAGTTCTCAGTACAATGCCCAGCTAGTGTTGTTTTTGTCATTGGCAAGGTAGTATGGCTTACAAGCTTATAGTTTATAAACATAACTATGGAAATAAACTTCTATTGTGTGTGAGCCATGATAATTTGATTTATTTGTTCCCTTACCTAATTTACTCTGATTAATACACTCCTCATAGCAGAATGTGAAGGTTAAACAGTTAATATACGTAAAGCACTTAGAATACTGGAAAATACCAAAATTATAATGTGGATCCATGTAACAAAACATTTGTACCCCCTTAATATTTTGAAATAAAAAAATAACTGAGCTCAATAACTTCATAGATACCACCCATTATATTATTACTACATTCAGGGCAAAGCAGGTAGAGTAATTATTTCAAATGGCAGGAAGGTTTACATGCTCTCTAAAAGGGGGAGCTAATACTCAGCTTTAACTGGTTTTTGTCATGCTAGATCTTCTGATCTTTTCCAGAAAAAGATTTTTATCTGAAATATTTGGGTTGACAATATTGACAGCTAAATCAAAATGTTAAACTGGTGTTGAACAATTGTCAGGTGTCATCAGTTTGCAATGATTTATCTAAATTTACGGTGGGGGGAATCCTTTTAGCTACAGAAACACTTTGGTTGTAGTTTTTAAATTCTTTCCAAATGGCACAAAACAGTGGTTCTTAACATGTGGTTTCTGAACTGGCAGCATCAGCATTACCTGAGAACTTGTTAGAAATGCAAATTCTTGGGCCTCACTCTAGACCTACTACTTAACCAGAAACTCTGGGGTTGGGGCCCTGTAATCTCTGTTTTAATAAGCCCTCCAGAGAATTCTGATGCTTGCTCAATCGCTAAATCACTGGCATAGCAGAAAGAGCATGGACTTTGAAAGAGATTCAAATCCCAGCTCCATAACTCAGTAGCTATGTGACTGTGGTCAGATTGGATGGGGTAAACTGAGGTCAGCTGTGACATACCTCACATCGGAAGATTAAATATGAATTGCCCCTTTCGATTTGGCCCCTCCTCCCAATCTTTCCTCCTCTATTTTCCTTACTTTTAGATAATAAATCTGTCAATTAAAATGTTCAACTGTTGTCTGCTAGGAGCCCAATTCAATTGCAGTTCATACTTGCATAAAAAGAATCTCTCTTAAAAAAGAAACTTTACCCTCTCACGTCTTCTGGAAAACTCTCAAGACTCCAGAGCAGTTAAATGTTGGTACCTTGACTTATCTCTTTCCAGACTGTTATTTATAGTGGAATTCCATCTGTAATTATTAGGCTTCTTATCGGTAGACCCGCAAAGCACTTTCTGTCTTCTCTGTTCTTACTTTTGGGACAGATTTTGTTTTATTTTGTTTCAAAACACCAAAGTAGTAAACCAGTAAATGTATTCAGATAGTAATTTAAACCTTTTATTGTCTCATAAAAAAAACATAAAGACAAAGAACAACTCTGAAATCGTGGACCACATGGATGATACAAAAAAATGGAAGAAATCATACTAATTTTCTTTTTCAGTCCTGACTTCCCTCAGTGTCCTGCTCTTGGGAGAGGAGCCCCACAGTGCGTGGAAGGCAAGGATACAGGTACTGAGAACATAGACACTATGAGTCTTTTAGTCCTGTCATTCCATAAATATAGTATCTGAATGAACTGAAAAGAGCTTTCTTGTTAAAAAAAAAAAACAAACAAACAGATTCCTGGGTAATACTCTAAATTTACTGAATCATAGACTATGAAACTGGGATTTTAGAATCTGAGTTTTGTTTTTGAGCTTTGATACAATGGAGTCATATTTGGAAATCACCAGTCTGGCTATTCCTGCTTACTTAATGCTTGAACTCCTCCAAACAGTTTTCCAGTTTCCATTTGAATAGTCTTAGAGAGAGGGAACTCACTACCAAGAAAGTAATATGGTCTCGTATTTATGAAGGTTGCTTCTGAGCCAGATTGCCTGGTCCCCAATCCTGGCCTTGCCATTGTAGCTGCATTTATTTGTCTCTCACTCTGTTTTTTTCTCCCCCCACCCCCATATATATTACGGAAACACCTTTTGCCTTTGGTTGAAACAGAGAGGTGGAATCCAGGGCCTCTCCCTACTATGGAATCTGATGGAAGTTCAAGTATGGGTGAGGTCATGTGCCCTAAGCCGCAGATGTTTTTGCCTGAGACTGCCAATGAAAACAAATGCAGGGAGAGTAAGACATCTAGGAGGTTTGACAGTGAGAACAGTGGCGTTGACACCAGTAGAGAGTTCTACCCACTGATTCAGTAGCCTGACTTTTGCTGTGTTTCTCAGCTGCTGCTCCATTTCCCAGCCTCATTCTCTAGTCTTCCCATGTGTTATTTGGGTTGCCCTGTGCCTTTTCTGCTTAAGTTGGTTAGAATTACAATGTAAGTATGTAATTTGAAACTAGTAAATAAAAGTTGTTATTCAAAAGGGAGCAAAAGGAGGGTCTCTGATCTAATTCAGCTATAATTAGAAACAATTAATTTTTAGCAACTATTGCATTAGCAGCTGTCCTCCCATTGGGAATTTGCATATGTGGGGAGTTTCAAGACATTTTGTTTAAAACTCCACCAGGAAATAGACTTAGTTAAAATGGCTCTTTATCGATCCCCATTTTCAAGAATCTTAATTCTGTAGGACACGCATGATATTCCCATCAAAGTTTCTTTTTTTTTTTTTTTCAAATTTCTTTTTTTTAAATTTCAGCATATTATGGGGGTAAGAAAGTTGATATTGAATTTATAGTCTCTCATAATTTGAAGCACAGATTTGAGACTGCACTGCTTTGAGTCCTATAGTGAAGACTAAGTTACGATGCTAAAGCATCTCAGTAAAAAGTGCAGCCAGCCGACCTTGCTGGAGCAAGCCCGGGACGGTATAAACTATGGAACAGTGCAGCAAAGCCTCAAAATACAGCACTTCGATAAGCCACACGTGCACATAGAGGGCCTGATGGTGTAGGTAAAAGAAAACAGAGGTGAAGGAAATATGCTCAAGCTCCCCCACATTTAACTCATCTGTATTCTAGGAAAATACTGCATATCTGAGGAAGTTTTAATATTTACTATCACAGAGTAATTTGTAAAAATACATTCATTGAGATATGGATAAAGAGAGAGTATGTGTCCCCTGCAGAAATGAATGGCATCACAAAACCATCTTTCACGCAATCTCTCATTTGTCCCTGGTAGTCAATGTAAACATAGCCAAGTCTACTGCATTTTTGTAAACTCCCTTAGTAAATTCAAGGTCATTGCTTAGGTTATAGAAAATATTTATTTATTTTTTTTTTTACTGACAATATGGCACAGAATAAGTTCTTTACTAAGGCGCTGCATGAACTCTTTAAAAAAGCTTCACTTTGACATCAGGACTGGGGCACTAAGTCTCATTAAGATAGTCAAGAATTGTTCTGGCAGTTCAGGATAACAGTGAGATTTGAAGCATCATGAGGATGGACCCTGCTGTGCTAACAGCAAGCGGGACCAACTCAGCTCTTCCAAGAAAGCCTATTGTAAAATTGGAAGTACAAGAGAAAAGCATTCTGGCCTTTTAGAACGGAAGTTCAAATAGGGTTGGAAGTCAAAGAAAGTCAAAGAAAGAAGCTCATTATAAAAATCTATACCCCTTGGGGGATGCTTTTGTATACATTCATCAGCTGCATACAATATTTAATTAAAAGTGTCCTCTCACCTCTAGCTACTTTTTATACAAAATTAAAACTGCTGGTAGAAGAGTAAAAACTGTGGACTTAATTTAGGGCCCTTATATCGGGAACTATGTGTTGTATAAAGTTAAGTACTAGTAAGACAGGCTGACCCAGAAAGTCCTTTCTATCATATGGGGGAACTAGTAGGCAGTTCAGGCTGCAGAAATCTGCAGGACAAGTTAGGTGGTAAAGATCATGGTCTAGAATATGATAAAGCGATCCATCCTCAGGGTGAGGAGGGAACATGAGGACAGATGCAGCTTCACATAATGATGAAAATAGTGTCAATAAGCCTAACTCTTGCTACAGGTGACAAAATAGGGTAATTCTCCCAGAGGCAATTTCCCTGCCTGTCCTGAACTAAGCAATGTTCTCTTGCTATGGTACCAATTTAGCAAACTGTAATTCCCCTATAACTCAGATTATTTTGTCATTTAGAAAATATTCTCTCAACTCCCTCGAATGAAGGCAGGGATTACGTATACAGTACTCTGATCTTGTATTCCTAGTGCTTGTCACAATTCCTTGCTCATAATAGACACTCAGATAATTACTGAAGAAAGAAGAGGCAGAAGGAAAGAAGGCAGGGAGGGAGGGAAGGGGAAAGGGAGGCTAGAGGAGAATCCCGAATGTATCTAGGTCTGGAGTCAGCTCAGAAAGTTCCAGAAATCAGTGGGTTTTCAAGAGGCAAAATGAGTAGATCTCTGGAGAGATAGATAGAAAGGCAGCCAACAACATAGTGATTTGGTTGCGGAGCATGGCCATTTATTAAGATTGAGGAAGAATCTTTTCAGGGTTTGTCAAGGATAATGAGAGATAAATTCCATCCTCAAAAAGAAGGAGAGAGTGGGTGAGACAATGCCTGTGACTGACACTAAGAATAAAATAGCAGACCAAGTATTTGAACAAGGACATGGGGAAGAATGCAAAATAGGAAAAAAGTAAAAGATGACTGCTTTTATTTCTACAATGTTTTATTTTTTCATATCCTTTAAATCAATTCACTTCCCTTTTGTCTACTAAGGCATTAGTTATACCCAATATAATTCACTAATTAAGAACTTCTGCTCTTCAAGATACTCTCTTAAGAAAATGATAAAATCAGCCAATGCTCAGAGAAGATATTTGAAAATCACTTACCTGATTAAAAAAAAACCTGTATTGAGAAAACATAAAGAGCTTCTAAAATTCAGTAATGAAAAAGTGATCCCATTAAAAATGGTCAAAATATGAATAGACATATCTTCAAAGAAGACATATGGATAGCAAGCAAGCACATGAAAAGATGTTCATCATCCATTTAGTGTTTATGAAAATGCAAAATAAAACACAATGAAATACTATTACACACTTACTAGATTGTCTGAAATTAAGAAGACTGAACATACAAAGCATTGACTAGGATGTGGATCAACTAGAATTCTCACACATTCTTGGTGAAAATGTGATATCTTGTAAAACTTTGAAAAATGATTTGATAATTTCTTAAAAATCACCTGCCATATGACCTAGCCATTCCACTCTTAGGTAGCTACCTATAAGAGAAAAAAGTGTACATAAATATCCATAGCAACTTTATTTGTAATAGGCAAACACTGGAAACAAGTGTCTACTAACAGTTGAATGAGTAAACAAATTGTAATAAATTCATATAAAGAACTATATATGGAATGATAAAAATGGACTGTTGATGCACACAACTAAGATCTAAAATAATTATGCTGAATGAAAAAAGCTCAACATAAAAAATACCTACTGTACAATTTTATTTATATAAAACTCTAAAAAATACAAAGTAGTCTACAGTGATAGATCAGCATTCATTTGGGTATGAGGAAGGAGAAAGGAAGAGTTGGACGGATGGATTAAAATGGGCAGGAAGAAATTTGGGGGCGTGATGAATATGTTCATTATCTTTCGTGGAGACATATATACACATGCACAAATATATATCAAATATCCACTTGGACACTCTGTTATACCTCACTGAAGCTGTTAGAACATAAAATTAATAGGAAACAAATCAAAGGGAAAAACATATGTTAGGTAATAAGTCTATAATGTACTACTGTTCTTTAGTGATAGAATAAGGGTTTGAACCATCATCTATCTGATATTCAAAACCGGTACTTGTTCAATTTGCATGCTGCTTTGATTGTCAGGGCGTGTAGTACCTTGGTGAATATTGGCAATCATTTCTATTGCTACTGTAATTATCTTGCTTTTATAATCTCTTATTGACTGAAATGGTGGGTCTATACTTATAAAATTTTTACCATACTTCTGATTAGTTTGTCTTGATATACCAGCACAGAAATGTTGAAATATCTTTAATTATAATCTTAAGTATGATTATCTATAATGTATTCAAGGGAAATGGAATCTGAGTCAATATGCTAATAAGTATTAATATCTTCTAGGTTGTAAAATAAGTTCTAATTGACTTTGCCCTAATAGAGGTATAGCTTCATTTGTCTATCGTAATTAAGAGGAGTAAGTGTCTCAGTCCATTTTGTGCTGCTATAACAGAATACCGCAGACTGAGTAATTTATAAAAGAACAAAAATTTGTTCTCTCACAGTTCTGGAGACTAAATCCAAGATTAAGTCGCCAGCATTTTATGAGAATGTTCTTGCTGCAGCCTAAGATGGTGGAAGGCAGAAAAGCCAAAAGTGGTCAGACTCTGTGTTCTTACAAGGTGGAAGAACAGAACAAAGAGAGAACTCACTCCTGCAAGCCCTTTTTTAAGTGGCATTAATTCATTTGTAAACATCTCCCATTAAAGCTCCACCTCCCAACACTGTTGGATTGGGGATTAAGTTTCCAACACATAAATTTTGGGGAACACATTCAAACCATAGCAGTAAGTAAAAGATCATAAGCTAATAGCATTTAGACAGCAACTATTTGGAGTTTTTAAAGAATAGCAGATGGCTGTTAATTCTTTCGGATAAATAGAAAAGTTCTTGGTTACCAATGTAAATTGGGAAATGTGACGAGATAAAATTCCAAAAGCAAGGACACTTGTATCAACATAAAGCTG
The DNA here is from genome assembly GCA_028533085.1 of Varecia variegata. Taxonomy (NCBI): domain Eukaryota; kingdom Metazoa; phylum Chordata; class Mammalia; order Primates; family Lemuridae; genus Varecia; species Varecia variegata. Next base: position 151,996,338 of record CM052438.1, on the reverse strand, counting down.
TAAAACAGAGCAGTTCAACTTTTTTAGTCTCTATTTCACTCTCCTGTTACTCTGAAGAAGGCAGCAGCTTGATCATGGAGAAAGGAAAGTTTATTTTTTGCTGACTTAAGCATGTTAACTTTCTGTTGACTCTTGGTTTTATCATATGTGCCTATACTAGTGAGAAAAATGCAAATGTCTTTAATCCTATTCCTCTAAGAAAAAGAATAAATTATTCCAAAGCAAACAAACAAAAAAGCTGTGGGATCAGATGATCCGATCAGAAGTGTAACTATCAGGAATGAATTGGAGGGCACCATTTGGATCAATTAAATTTTTAGTGGTGAAGAATACAGAATTAAAGATAACTGCCTAGATCTGAATCCTGATGCTAGCACATATTAGCAGTGTAAGCCTTGAAAAGTTACTTAATCTTTCATGCCTTACTTTTATCATTTATAAAATGATACTAATAATATTTTCTACCTTATAAATGTTTTGTGAAAACTATATGATTTATTATTATATGGTAATCGTGCTCATATGGTGTTTATTATGCACTAAACAGTGTTCTGCACACTTTACAAATATGAACTCATTTAATCTTGACACTGCATATAAAGCACTTACAATAGTGCATGACACAAATTATGTGCTTAATAAATAGCATCTTATATTCTGATTCTGATTGCACAGGCTCATTTTAGAAAACTTAAAAAGTACATACAGTTGTAAAGGAGGACAAAAAAATCCATATTCTCATAAATTCAGAAGAAACTATTGTTCATATTTAGGCATATTTCTTCATCTTTTCCCTTTATTGTTAAAAGTATTCTAATTTTTGTGCATTTTATCATGCTTTTGATGTTTACTTTTCATTTATTTTTAATTTTAACTAATTTTTGATGGATTTTATTTTTAAAGCAGTTTTAAGTTTACAGAAAAATTGAACAGAAAGTAGAGACATTTCCCGTATACCCTTTTCCCTCATGTAGACATAGCCTCCTCCACTATCAACATCCCACACCAGAGTGGTGCATTTCTTACAATTTCTGAACTTACCTTGACTCATCATTATCACCCAAAGTCCATAGTTTACATTAAGGTTCACTCTTGGTGTTGTACATTCTATGTGTTTTAAGAAATGCCATATGACACGTATCCACCATTACAGTGTTCTACAGAGTGGTTTCACTGCTCTAAAATTCTGTGTATGATATAGACAATAAAAGTTTTTTTAACCATTCACCTGTGAAGAACATCTGGCTTGTTTCTAGTCTGGGGCTATGATGACTAAATCTATGAACATTTGTGTAACAAGTTTTGTGTGAACATAAGAGTACATTCCTCTGGATAAATGGCCAGAATCATAATCACTGGGTTATATGGTAGTTATATGTTTAGTTTTTTAAGAAATCACCAAATTGTTTTTCAGAGTGGTTGTACCATTTTTACATTCCCATCAGCAATGTATGAGTAATCCAGTTTCTCTGAATCCTCACCAGCATTTGGTATTATCACTGTTTTTTAAAATTTTTAATCATTGTGATATCTATGTGGTGATACTATTGTTTTACCTTAAACATTTTTCTAATGGCGAATGAAGTTGGATCTGTGTGTGTATATGTGTGTGTTTTCCATCTTTCTATCTTCTGTGAAATGTTCTTTCAAGTTGTTTGTCCATTTTCTACCTGATTTGTTTGCATTTTTACTGTTGAATTTTGAGTAGAGTGTGTGTGTGCATGTATATACACACATACACATTCGAGATTCTAGTTCTTTGTTAGGCATGTAGTTTAGAAATATTTTCTCACAGACTATAGCTTGTATTTTAATTTTAATAGAGTCTTTCATTATAGAAAATTTCATATAGCAAATCTTTTTAATATTTTTAAAGTCAAACTTACCAATGATTTCATTTATAGATTGAGATTTTGGTGTCAAATCTGAGAACATTTTGCATAGCCTTAATTCCTGATAGTTTTCTTCTGTATTTTTTTTCCTAAAAGTTTTACAGTATATAGTGTGTGACTTAGGGTGAGGTCTTTATCTCTATGCATGCTCAATTGCTCCACCACGATTTGTTGAAAAAATAATCCTTCTTCCATTGAATTGCTTAGCATCCTTGCCAAAAATGCTGGGTATATATGTGTGAGTCTAATTTTGGATTTCCTATTCTATTCCACTGACCTGTGTGTTTAACCTTCAATCAATACCACACAGTCTTGATTATTATAGCTATATAATAATTCTTGAAATCACATAGGCTGATTTCTTCTTTTTGAAAATTATTTTTAGCTTTTCCATTTCATCTGATTTTCACATACATTTAAAATAATATTATCTATATTTACAACTATCTTTCTGGGATCTTGATAGGAATTGGACTACACCTGTATGTCAATTTGGGATGATTCGACATCTTTACTAGGTTGAGTCTTTCAATCCATAAACATGGTCTATTTCTAAAATTATTTAGACCTAATTTGATTTGTCTCATTAGTATTTTTTAGTTTTTAGCATCCAAGTCCTATAAATGTTTGGTTAGTTTTACATCCTTTTCTTTTTTGAGCAATTATATTTTTAATGTTTGTGTCCAAATGTTCATTGCCCATATGTAGAAAGGCAACTGATTTTTATGTGTTTATCTTGTATTATACATGGACATTGCAGAATTTACTTATTAGTTCTAGGAGGTTTTTGGAGATTCCTTGGGATTTTATATGTAAACTCTGTTGTCATCTGCAAATAGGGAGAGTTTATTTTGTCTTCTTTGAAATTAATGTTTTATTTGCCCATCTTATTGCCTTTTTGCCTATTGCCTCTTGGCTAGAACATTCAGCCCTTTGCAGAAAAACAGTGATTTGAGTGGACATCCATGCCCTCTCCAGATATTACAGAGAAATCATTCACTCTTCTGCCATTTAGTGCAATGTTAGCTATAGATGCTCATTATCAGGTTGAGGAAGTTCCTCTATTCCTAGTTTTCAGAAAGTTTTTCTTTTTTTTATCATGGATCAGCACTGAGTTTTATCTGATACTTTTTCTGCCTTGACTGATATGGTCATGTGATTTTTCTTCTTTAGCTTGTTAATATCCTATTAGCATGATGGATTACATTTATTGATATTCAAGTATGTAACCAGCCTTACATCTCTGTAATAAACTCCACTGAGTAATAGTATACATTTTCTTTATATATTGCTGAATTCTATTAGCTAAATTTTTGTAATTTTTGCATCTATATTTGTGAGGGATATTGTTCTGTATTTTTGTTTTGTTTTGTTCTGATGTACTGTCTTTGTTTTGGTTTCAGAGAAACAATAGCTTCATAAAATAAAACACAAAATGGTATTCTTTTTTCTCCTAGCAACTGGAAGAGACTATGAAGAATTTATATTATTTCTTTTATAAAAGTTTGTTAGAATTCTCCAATGTAACCATCTGGGCCTGAGATTTCTTTTCTTTTTTTCAAATTTTTAAAAGTTATGAATATAATTTACCTAATAGTTATAGGGCCATTTAAATTATCTTCATTTTGTTTCAGTTATGGTAGTTTGTATTTTTCAAGGTTTGGTCAGTTTCATCTAAGTTGTCAAATTTATTTATTATCTATTTTGATTCTACTTATCATTTAGGTATCTGCAAAGCCTGAAGTGATATCACCTATTTCAATCCTGATATTAGTAATTTGTGTATTCTTTTCTCTTTGTCAGTCTTGCTATATGTTTGTCAATAAATATTTTCCTAATTTCGGAATATTTGATGACAATTATTTGGATGTGGAATTTCTAGGTCAAAGAGTAACAGCCTTATTATGATTTTTCATAAGTTTGCCAAATTGCCTTTCATAAACATTGAATAGTTCTACATTCTCGCTAATAACATCTGACAGCCTGTTTAAGCTATATTTCTTTACTGAAAGTGAATGCTGTCTTTAAAAAAAAAATAGCTAATCTGTTAGGCAAACAACAAATATATTATCCATATGACATTTATTGGATTACAAGCAAGATTGTGAAAAGTGTGAGAATACCATTGTGTGTGTATTCATATTATTTTATTTCTATTTCTCTTAGATGTCCTTTACTTATTTTCATACTGTGATAATACTTCCTCACTTGGTTTAATTGATATATACAGGTTCTTTATCTGTTAAATATTAATCTTAACTAAACTTTTGGCAAATAGCACATCTTATCATTTGTTTTTTATTTTGACCCTAAACTTTTAAAGATACTTTCTCATGCACAGATGTTTCATTTTTGCTGTTGTAAGACATACTGAATTTTTTCTTTGGTAGTTATTTTATTGCTTGTCTGCAAGCAGAATTCTCCATGCAGAGAGAAGCTAAATAATTATTGATTTTTTCAAGTGTTTCATGATTTTATTTTTAAAATTGAATACTTTGAACTAATAATTATCAAGTATTTTGTTATTAAAATCATTTTATACTTCAAGAATTATCTAGGACTTCAGAGATGTTTATGAGTTATGTCTTGCTATATATATTGTATTAGAAATTAAAGGTTAGACATTTAAAAATATTTGTTCTTAAATTATTTTAAAAGTATTATTAAATAACAGTTACAATAATTTACTACTTGTTAAAATAATTGATACATTTTTTAAAAAATGAGTACATTTTTAAAACAAATTATTGAGAAAAGTAGTATTGCTTTATATTTTTGCAAATCTCTTCAATATCTAACTTAATAGATGACAACTAGATTTCACACTCTACTTCTGCATTCAATCAAAGTGGAAAATATCTAGTCTCACAAAGATATATAGTTGGAAAAGTGTGGAGTATTTTCATGGCCCTTCCCGAAAATGTTGGATATTTTTCTTTTATGCCACAGAAAAACTTGGCAAGTCAGTTTCTTAAATGTCAATGCAATGTGGAACCTGAAACCATATCAGTTAACTTTTCATATGCTGTTACATTAAAATCTGTTAGTCTTTCTTGTACTTTGAACGGAGGCTTTACTCATGGGTGATTTTAGAACATAATGGATTACTTGCTTGGAAAATATTAGTCACTGAACTATGTAGATCTTACAAGTTTTGACACATTTAATTATACAATATCAAAAAAGTTACATTCACTATTATTATCATTGATCTCATCAGAAAAATCCTTAGGTATTTGAGCACTGTCAAGTTCATGGTGGTGGATACAAGTTTTCCAAAATTCTAATTTTTGCTCGAAAGCTAAAATATTATCATTGGTAAAACACACAGCAGTTGTTTTCCTTGATGTGACAGGCCCACTTTATTCATTAGCCACAGTTTGTCTACCAGCTTTTCTTACAAGTAAAAACGATGTTTCGTAGAAAAAGCAGCTAGTTCCACTCCTAATTCAATCACAGGTATAATTTTTTTCAAGATCTACATTATACTTCCACACTGGGAAGAATGTTTTATGCTTTTTTTTTCCATTTTGTCACACAGGATATTAAAAAGTCTTATTAAAAGGTCAAGATCAGATAAAATTAATAACTTTTATGGCTTTCATCAAGGACATTTTTAGGTGAAACTGGCTTTTTTTTTTTTTTTACCTGCTGTCACATGGCAGTGAAGAATACAGTGAATACTAGTACAGTTAGCACACCAGCAATTGTGCCTACTATTGCTTTTATACCATCAGTACAAATGTCAACTTGGTGAAAAAGTCTACAAGCGACCTTTATCATTATAATTTGGAAAAATCTCATGGATCCCTGAAAGAGTCTCAGAGAGCTCCAGGGTTCAAGTAACCACAATTTGAGAACTGCTGCTTTAAACTATTTGCAATTTTTGTTATATTACTTTATAGGAAGACTGTATTTTTCTTTTTATTTTCTGAATATGTTATCAATTTTTCTAGCTTTCCCAAGTGATTTGTATAAATTACAAGTAATTTATTAAATATAGAGAGAGAAAAAGGGAAAGAGAGAGTCTTTTTCTTTGCTATTAATTGATTTGGTTACTATTTTTCTATCAGTATTGCACTTTTGATTACTTCTCATATGTTTTAAAATCTGGTGAGGCAAGAATCCAATTATAATTCTTCTTTTTAAAAATGTCAAAGTGGTTTTGTGTGCTTAATCATCCAGGAGAAATTAAAAGTTTTTTCATGCCCACAAAACAAAAAAAATAATAATTTCAATTATACTTGAATGAAATTGACTTTTGTGTAAGAAAATATTTAACCCATACAATTTGCCAGAAGCACAGTTTTTTATTAATTTATTAAGTGTAAATACATCTAAAAATTAACTTGAAAATAATTTAAAAGTTTATAATAGTTGGTTCTTTCCTGAGATGATTGCTTTCCTTTTATACAAGTCTATCATTATGACTAATAAGTAGCTATAGTTTTCAAAATACAATTCTTATATGTTTCATATTACCATTATTTGGATTTCTCTGTCCTGTTGTCAGGATTATTAATATTATATCTTTTAATTCTCTACTGCTTGTGAATAGTAAAGTCATTTTGGTTTTGTTTCTGTTTTTAAATGTAGATGTTATTTCACTCACAGTATTGAAAATATTATTATTTTTCCCCCTGTTGGTTTTATTGAATTTTATAAGAAGACAATTAAACCTACAAATAATGATATTTCTGTTATTTTAGAAAAGTTATTATAGAAAAAAAAAGATAATTTTGTCTGCTTCTTGTTTCATATTTTACTTTACTTTTTAAAACTTCTAAAAGTTTAAAGTAAAATGGTTATTCTTTGTGATTTTACTGGGAGAGTTTCAAGGGTTTCATTATTAACTATGAGATTGATAGTTTCAGGGAAAAATACCCACTTTATTCCACTGTGGAATTATCTCCAGTCTAAAAGTAGAGATTTATATTATGTTAACAAATAACAAAAAGACAATAGAGTATGTTTCTTGATATAGTCTAGCTGAATCTTTATTACTTTGAATTAAAAAAAAAATCCCTGAAAATTAATTAGGTTAGTGTTGGATGGAACTCAGATTTTTCCCATGCAACACAATCTGAAGACAAAGGAGCTCCATTTACAGAGCTATGAAGGAAAAACGTGTGACTCCACTATTCTATAGCTAGCTAAATGGCTGTTTATGCAGTTAGCAATGCCCTTCTAGAATGCATCAGATATTTTCTAAATATCTTCTTTCTAAATTTGTCTTAACTTTTTAATTTTATGAAATAAGTCTATTTCAGTGTAACACTACTTCTTTGAAGGTTCAGAGAAGATTCTGTGAACCATGGACTTTTGTCACATTTCTGGAATTTTCCCCTTACAGATAGATCTTTGCCCTGTAGTAGCTGATAGCAAACTAGAAGCTGAATTTCTTTCTTGTATAGGAGTCTGCTAGAATCTTTCATCTGCCAATTCAGATCAAAAGGAGGGGACATTTAGTCAATTATTAATGTAGAGAACCAGGAGCTGCAGGAGTAGAATAGTATGAGCAATTCTCAAAGAAGGCTGATCCCTATTTGGCTTAGTGTGGCTGTTTGTACCAAAAGCAAAACTCAGCTGCTATCCCGTGCAGTTGGCAACATCCCAGTTACATGATATGCACAACAAGGTGAACTCCAAGAGATGGATGAGATACAGCAGCGCCAAAGTTTGCTTTCAACTTGAGTCTGCAGCTCTTTCCATTTAGGTGATGTCATTGGAGATGTGCTGTAGCCTTCTACCACATACTTCTGAGACACATTCCTACCTTGGAAGGGGAAATCACAGATCAGGCCCTAGTGGATTTCTTCAGCGTTTCTATTGATACAACATTTAGTAAATTGTTTTTTTGTGTTTTTTTTTTTTTTGAGACAGAGTCTCACTCTTGTCACTGGGCCTACAGTACAGTGTGTCATCATAGCTCACTGCAACCTCAAACTCCTGGGCTCAAGCAGTCCTCCTGCCTCAGCTTCCCAAGTAGCTGGGCACCTAGCTAATTTTTCT
>CM052438.1:151954458-151987934 GCA_028533085.1 Varecia variegata | reverse complement strand
ATTTAAAATACTTCCCTCGATTCTGTAAACTAAAAGAATAGCTATTTTACAGTTCCAGGGATTGTGAAATAAATGTTGCTTTTTTTTAAATTATGAAAATAAATACTCTTGGTTTTGCATTGTGAATTTTTTTGTATTGTCCGGCAAAGTATAATATATCTACAGACCTTCACATTAAGGTTTTTCAAGCATTTATTATACTGCCTAACTTGCAAAAAATTAAATCATTGCTGTGGTTAAACACAGTAATATCCTCTGGATATATCTTAACATGTAATTTCAGTGTCTAGTGGCAGGATATCCCTTTTATTATAAAGACTATAAAATGATGGCTTGTGTAGTTGTCTAAAATCTCAAAAGAAGGGATAAAGGTTGTGTACCACATTTTCTTAATCCACTCATATATTGATGGGCACTTGCATTGTTTCCACATCTTTGCAATTGTGAATTGTGCTGCTATAAACATTCTAGTGCAGATGTCTTTTTTAGAGAATGTCTTTTGTTCTTTTGGGTAGATATCCAGTAATGGGATTGCTGGATCAAATGGCACTTGTAGCTCTTTGAGGTGTCTCCATACTACTTTCCACAGAGGTTGTACTAGTTTGCAGTCCCACCAGCAGTGTATGAGTGTTCCTATCTCTCCGCATCCACGCCAACATTTATTGTTTTGGCAGTTTTTGGTAAAGGCCATTCTCACTGGAGTTAAGTGATATCTCATTGTGATTTTGATTTGCATTTCCCTGTTGATTAGAGATGTTGAGCATTCTTTCATGTTTGTTAGCCATTAGTCTATTTTGTTTTGAAAAATTTCTGTTCATGTTCTTTGCCTACTTTTTGATAGGGTTGTTTGATTTTTTTTCTTGCTGATTTTCCTGAGTTCTATGTAGATTCTAGTTATCAGCCCTTTATGAGATGTGTAACACATTGCTTTGTGGGAAGTTTTGAAAACAGAAAGTATGAGTACTGGAACTTTGTTCTTCTTTTTCAAGATTGTTTTGGCTATTCTGTATCTCTTGAATTTCCATATTAATTTTAGGATTAATTTACCAATTCTTGTAAATCAGTCATCTTGGATTTTGATAGGGATTGAATTGAATCTGTAGATCAATTTGGGGAATATTGCCATCTTAACAATATTAAGTCTTCTGATCCATGAACATGGGGTGCCTTTCATTTTTTTAGGTCTTCTTTCATTTCTTTCAACAATGTTTTATAGTTTTCAGGGTAAAGTTTTACACTTCTTTTGTTAATGTTATTCTTAAGTATTTTATTCTTTTTGATACTATTATAAATGGGATAGTTACTTGCTTAATTTCATTTTTTATTTGCTCTTTGCTAATGTGTAAAATGCAATGATTTTTGCATATTTTTCTTGTATCCTGCAACCTTGCTGAATTCATTTATTGGTTCTACTAGCTTTTTTTAGTGAATTCCTTTGGATTTTCTATACATAAGATCATGTCATCTGAAAATGCAGAGAGTTTTACTAACTCCTTTTCAATCTGGATGCCTTTTACTCCATTTGCTTGCCTAACTGCCATAGTTAGAATCTCCAATACAATACTTAACAGCAATGGCAAGAATAGAAATCCTTGTCTTGTTCCTGATCTTAGGGAGGAAACATCCAGTCTTTCACTGTTAAGTGTACTGGTAGCTCTGGCTTTGTTTTAGATGCCATATTAGGATGAGGAAACTTTCTTCTGTCCATAGATTATTGAGGTTTTTTTTTATCATGAACAGGTGCTAAACTTTGTCAAATACTTTTTCTGTATCTTTTGAGATGATCCTGTGGTTTTTGTTCTTTGTTGTACTGATATAGTATATCACATTAATTTTTCAGATATTACACCAACCTTGCATTGCTAAGATAGACTCCACATGGTCATGGTGTATAGTCCTTTTTTATATATTGCTGAGTTCAGTTCTCTAGTTCTGTATTGAGGGTTTTTGCATCTATATTCATAAGAGTAGACTTATAATTACACATTTTGACATTGAAGAAAATTCTAAGTAGAGAATCACCATGTTAAAATCTTTGGCATATGGTCTAAGCCGAACAGTTTAAACAAATGGAACTCAAATTACTTCTTAAAGCTGGTCCTCAAAAATGTTTTAAAAAAGGCTTTTTCCAAGATAATCTAAATTTCCCCCAGCCCCATGACCTATGTTTTAGGCTTCATTATAATGGGTGACTGCCCTGCAGAGAGATATGGGCTATAGCCATCTGGTGATGTCAGAGGTAGAGAAGAAGAAGAATTAAAAGCAAAACTTTCACACTAAAACATCTAGATTTGAATCTTGGACCTTACAACTAGTATCTATCTAACACTGAGAAATTTCTCAACCTTTAAATGTTCAGTTCCCTCACCTATGAGAGTACATGATAAAATTCATGTACTCTCTAATAATTGGGGGCTAATCGATGGACACACACAGGCACAAAGAGATGGAAAGGTCATTGGACATCAAGAAGGAGGGAGGGGAGAGAAGGAGAGGGGTAAAAACTTAACTATCTGGTACAAAGAACACTATTCGGGTGATGGTCACACTAAAAGTCCTGACTTAAGCGTTATAAAAGGTATCCATGTAACAAAAACATTTGTACCCCCATATTTTGAAGTTTAAAATAAAACTCAAGTCATAGTTTTGTTGAAAAGATTAAAGTTTTTAAAACAATGCCATATATATTATATATGTTACATAAATAATTTAATACATATAGAATTCAATAAATATACATAAAGTATTTAATAAATGTTAGTGAATATTATGACATAAGCCAAACCACCTGTAACACTTGTGATCCTTTAACTTTAATAATCTGAGATCTAGATCTGGGAGACTTAAGAGTATATGTGAAAGAATCATAGAAAATTTATTCAGAAAGAATCCTTATAGACAAGCAAATTCAATGCCATTATAATTAACATGTGGAAACTGAAGCCTAAAAACAGGAAATGACATGTCCCAAATAATACAAGTTTATCATAGAACTATGAAAAAAATAAGTTTTTTTGACCTTTGAGTTGCCCCATTTATTAACACCTTTATATTTGTGATCTCTAATCATTTATCTTTAAACCAAACTAACATACCTAACCTCAATATACTTATTCACAAATTAAGACAAATCATAATCACCTAAGTAGTATTAATGAAATTGCTCAGGAGCTCCTACAGATAGTAGGAGAACATGTGATTTTACATGAAACAAATCTAGAGAGGAAGCTGGGTTTTGCTAACTTAACAACTGCATAATATTTAGGCAGATTATTAACTTCTCTAATTCCCAATTTCCTCAGCTATGAATTGGTCAACCCTAATATATATATTTGTCATAAATTTCCAGAGAGGATTAACATATGCTAATGTGTGTATGTATTTAACATAATGACTCACGTGGAAAAATTGCTTTTGGTTTTTGTTGCTTTTGCTATTTTTAACCTCTCTCTAGATTTACTATTTTTGATCTATCTTTATGGTTTTTGTTTTGTTTTGTTTCACAGTCTTCTTTTTATCATCCCCATCTGCCTTTTAGACTCAGTGCTTGCTACCAGCGTCCCCTCTCAATTTCTCAGCTTTCCTTAAAATCTTTGGGGCAGCTTCAGTTCTTCAGCTGTCTTCATTCTGGTTCATCTTCTGACTTCCCTGAGACAGTTCACTCCCTGAGGTGACCCACTGACTAATGCTTTGACTAAGCACTCCCTGCCCCTTGTAAAAAAATGACAACGTCATGGAGAAAGTAAGACACCAATCACTAAATCAAGCACTTTTTCTGTCCTCCACTAAGTCTACCAAAATAGAGATAATTATAAAGTTGGGTGGTCTCTATTCATGTTATTAATGAGGTGCTTCTTCACAATGCTATTGCTTCCATGGTCAGCTTGTAAAATTAAACTGAATTTTATTCCTTTTCTCCAATCAGTGATAGTACAGATGGTCTATTTCATTCCAATTATTTTTCTTTTCCCCAGGGAGACATTCTGGTTAGATCTCAGATGTTTCCTGTGTAATTAAGGCACCTCTCCCTTTCTTCATGCCTCTCTTCTGCATAACTGCCTTGATCATGATCTGGAGTCACTCAGTCTAATGCTTCTCTACCTGCATTGCGTTAGGGAGTGATGTGAGCAATTTTCAGGCAGATAGACTTGATTGCTCAGGGCTTCCCTTTTTGGCTGCGGTTATTGAAGCTGGGGAGGGTGTACTGGAGGAGGAGGAACTTAATTTTTATACATTATTTAAAAGTAAAACCCAAGGAACGTGGTCTCTAATTCAGAACCAATGACTGTTTCCTTTCTGACTTGGTGGACTGATACACAAAACTTAGAAGATCAGCTGGAATTGAAAAAAGAAAAAAAAGACCTTCATTTTGCCAGGTCAGGTTTCCCACAGTGTGACTGCCAGATGTAAACTTGTAGAAAGCAAAGAGAAACATTAATGAGCAAGCCTGAAGCCCCCATATTACTGATTGCGATACCAGGTCGTATCAACTTAATTACACACATCGGGTTGGCTACCGATCCCACAAGCCTTTGCAAATTAAATAAAGATGATGATTTAGTTTAATCATAAATAACTAAATATGCAAATAATTGAGGAAGGACTCTTGATGGTGACTGAAGTAAAATCACCCAAGAAGCAGGAAAGACTGAGTAACAACCAAGTATTTTAAAAGAATTGAACCTTTATCTAGTGAAATTTAAAATTTAACTGAATACGCGATTGACTTCCTTCCCTGGAGAGATAAAATTCACAAAGAAAGGGTAAGAAATGATCAATCCAAACATTAAAGCAAACTCAAAGATATTTCATCTTTGGAAACATTTTGTTCAGAGCGATAGTTGGCTTAGTGTATGCATCAGTTCACGGTGGCATCAGGCGACAGACTGGAACGTGTAAGGGCTTTGCTGCCCCCAGCTATGTGACTGCACGCAAGTTATTTGAACTCCCTGATATTGAATTGTCTCATCTGTTACCTGGGTATAAATAATTCTTTTCTCAGTTGTTATTTTTAAAACATATACAATTCAGATAGCAAATCTTCAATAAATATTTGCTCCTTTCTTCTTGTCTCACCCTGTTCCTTTGGGACCAATCTTCCCCAAATAAAATGTTTCTATATGGCAACATCTTTAGGTTAACTCAGCATTTTCTCCTTCATTCATGCCTAAAATATTATTAAAGATTACTGAGAGCCAAACCCTCTGCTCAGTGCTAGTGATTAAAAAAAATAAATAGAATATTCCATGTTTTTAGAAGCTCATGTAATAGTAAACAGATATACTAGTAACCAAATTTTATTTAATTCATCATTCATTCAGTATGTATTTATAAAGTCACTACTGTATATCAGTCATTTTTCTAAGCAGTAAAGATGGAGCAGTGAGCAAAAAGCCCCCAATCCCTGCCTTCATGGAGTTTACATTCTGGCATGGGGACAGGCAAAACATAAAATAAATACATAAATCTTATATGCTAAAGGTGACAAATGCTAGGGAGAGAGATGAAGCAGGGAAGGGCAATAGGGGTGGGACTTGGAAGTAGTTGAGGAAGGCCACCTTGAGGTGTTGACAAGTGAGCAAAGACTTAAAGGAGGCGAGGGCACAGGTCATGTCCACATTTGAAAACGAGTGTTCCACCCAAACGGATTGGCCTGTGCGAGCACCTTGAGTAGAAATGTCCTGCAGTGTCCTAGGAACAGCAGGAGTTCAGTGTGGCTGGAACAGAGTAAAGAGAGGTTAGAGGGGAGGAATAACAGGAGAAGATGCTAAGAGATAAATAGGAGCCGGAAGATGTACAGCCTTAAAGACCACTCTCGGGTGTTCGGCTGTTACCCTGACTGAAGTGGTGACCTGTTGAAGGGTTTTCAGCAGAAAAATGTCTGATTTAGGTTTTTTTTATTTTTTTTAATTTTCAAAACAGATTTTTTTATATTTATTTATTTTTTATATTATTTATTTCAGCTTATTATGGGGGTACAAAAGTTCAGGTTATATATATTGCCCATGTCCCTCCCATTCCCCCGAGTCAGAGCTTCAAGCGTGTCCATTCCCCAGACAGTGCGCATCGCACTCATCATGTAGGTATACACCCATTCCCTCCCTCACCCCCCACCTCTGTCCGATACCCAATTGGTGTTATTCCCAAATGTGCACTTAGGTGATGATCAGGGAAACCAATTTGCTGGTGAAATAACAGTGATATAGAATCCCTTTTGTTCTCCTGGAGAGAGTTGGAACCCATTCTATTAAGTGAAGTATCCCAAGAATGGAAAAATAAGCACCACATGTACTCACCAGCAAATTGGTGACTTAGGTTTTAACAGACTCATTCTTGCTGTCGTGTGGCAGACTGTAAATAAACCAGGATAAAAGCCATCAGACCAGTTAAGAGGCTGTTGCAATAATTCTGGTGATGGCTTAAAAGAGTTGCTATGATGAGATGGGGGGTTGTGGTAAGATTCGGGAGGTATTTTGCAAGTCAGGCCCGGAGGAAACGAATGTGGGGAGTGAAAAAGGAATCAAGGAAGACTGAATGTTTTGGTCTAAACAACTTTAAACACAGGGTTGTCATTCATTAAAATGAGGAAGGCTGCAGGAAAAATGGGTAAAACAAAGAAAGGGACTCTCAGGAGTTCAGTTTTCAACATGTTAACTAACTAATGTTAAAGAAAAATTACAGTAGTTTATAGTTGATGTATTAGGGTACAAAAAAGCAAACTTTTTCTAGGTCAGAAAAAGCAAACTTTAGTGAAGTAGTTGTCCTAATGAAAGTCATTGTGAATGAAGCTGACTCTTAGTTTTACATTTCATCAAACATACTCTGTTTTTGTTACCCCACCTCCTGGCCAATCTGACTTCTGTATTTCATTAAAGGTCTTCTGCATAAAGCCATCCTATATCTTCTCTTTCTCTGAATTCCTGCAGAATTGCCCTTCACTTTGTACTCCTAGAACAAACAATCGGAAATTGATTTAAATCTTCTTTGCTAGTATTTATTTTCTTAGCATCTTCATTGATGGTTTCTTGCACCCGATATCTCTCCTTCTGACCTAAGCTTCTTGAGAGCCAGTGCACGTATTCAGTATCTTTTCTACCTGCTTGGGGTCCCCTTGCCATCCTCCTGTCACTGGTTTTGCTTTATACCAGGCCTCTAGCATGTGTCACAAATGAAAAGGGAGTAAAACAGGACAGACCTTTCTCAGATCCCCTTGCCTGGACTCAAGCTTCTCTCTCTCAGGCCTTGTCTTGGTTAGTCACTGCCTCTGTGTGCAGTCGTGGGGGCTGCACACTGGCCATGCTGTTCAGTCATCCCAGGCCAACCAGCTGCAGACCAGCCTCTCCACTGGCTCCCTTCATGCAATATCACAGGGGCAGGATCTGGCTGCCGCTTATTGCCAGGGTAGATGATGCAACCCTGAAATGCAGGGCAATAACTCCCTGGGAGGAGAATGTTGACCAGTGGGAGACAAGGATAGGAGGAAGCCAGAGATGTACATTCTCTCTCCTTCTTCCTTGAATGATCTGTTCTGAGAACACAGTTTCTCAGCGTAACACTCCAGACATCATTCCAAATGACTTGGATGGATGCATTGGCCAAGGGACCAGCTGATTTTCTTATAGTACTCAAGTATAATACATGTCAATCCATGACAGGCTCTGAGGGATTCCACCATTATAAGACCTATTTAACCTCCTATTACCCGGAATTTTCCAAACTTCTAGGACCACTGGACTTCGGAAAGCATTCTTTGTCACATGACATCTAATACTACCCAGGAGCACAGATTTTGGAAAATTTTGCTCTACATTACTCTCAAAAGTCAGAGCTTAGCCATGTGAGAGGAGTAGTCTGGAGCCTTCAGCTCACCCCTGGGTCCTGGACTCTCCTTGTCCCTGTCTGCCCAACAGCAGACCTGCAGGAGAGAGAGGTCTGCAGCAGAGCACGGGCTGGCCTCAGCCACTGCAGTTGTGAATCTTGCAAATTCTCCACTGAAGCAAGGCACTTCAAGGAAATATTGCCTGGGGGCACAAGGACAAATTTTTAGACCTGATTTTTTCTTTTTTTTAACTCATCATAAACAATTATCTTTTACTTGCATCATTAGGATGAGCAAAAATAAGAGCTGTCATTCTATGCAGTTCTGTCTTCAAAAACAAAACCAAAAACCACATTGCTCACCCATATATGTGTCTTAAGTTATAGTTAAAACAATCCAGAAATATAGAAACCTTGGAAACTTTACATTCTGTGTTCAGTTAATTCAGCTACATGTGGATACAGTGTAGACTTAATAATATAATAATAAACTGCATGCTTCTTTCTAACTGATAGTTGCTGTGGTTGTGGTCATCACTCAGGGAGTAGCAGTGAAATTTCTGGGTAAGAGCAGGGATTCTGTGTGCTTATTTCAAGAGTTCTGTACCTTTACTCCAACCACTACAAATAGATGGATTAGGATGTGGTGTGCATGGGAGCTCCCATAAAATGGTTTTGTGGCACCTTTGGCCTTGTTCCTGGTTAACATCCAGGTATGGATCATTTTTTCACAGTCTCACCTACCCTGGTTGACAATCTGCAGCTCCTGCCTGCAACACAGAAATGTGAACACAGAGGAGTTTCAGCCACAAAGAACATAGGAGATGCCTTCCTGCTAGACTATGGACTAGCTTGATGGTCATCAACATTTTCCACAAGAGCCATGACTTATAGAAAAACCACTCACCTTTGAGGAAGCATTTCTGAATTATTCCATCACAACTACTCTTTCTCGCCTTTATGGAATTCCATCGCTAAACATTTGGTTGCTGATTGGAAGTAGATATGTAATTTTCTGCACCTCTGGGTTTGGATAACGTTAAATATTCTTCCTCAGTTCCCCAGAAGGCACACATTTTGAACCATGAATAGTTTTTAAGGATGTTTTAAGTTTTCTGAGTACAGCATGATGAAATGTGCATGATTCATAGCATGGTACAGAGAGCATCTAATAACAGGTTTCATCATGGAATGTTTTCAAATAATTGATATAAATAAAGCATTTTATGGAAAAAAAAAACCCAGAAACATTCTTAAGGCTCTGCTCACCAGATGGGAGGAGATAGAAAGAACTCTGAGGGTACCAACCTGTACCCTTAGCCTGTCTCTTAACTTGGTTAGAACAGTAGCAGCAGCAGGGGTAATTACAACTGCTAAGACCTTACTCTATGCCAGGCACTGACATAAAAGCTTTATAAGTATGTTCTTATTTATTTCCAAAAGCAATAATGACCAACATTTACTTGGTGTATGTTTTCTGGAATTGTCCTAAGTACTATACACAGGGGAACTAATTTAATCCCAGTGATAGTCTCATGAGATGCCATGATTATCCCTATTTTGCAGATTAGGAAACTAAGCCACTGAGAGGTTAATGGACATTGCAGAGCCAGGATTCAAACCCAAGTGCTGTGACCCAGAAGCTATGTCTTCTCCCACTATGCCAAACCAACTCTCTGGTAGCTGGGAGTGGCTTCTTACAACATATAAAACACCTGATGTTAAGCAATTCATATAATCTCATGAGATTGGACAAGGGTGCTATTCTCCCATTTTATATAGGAGGAAAACAAAGATCAATGTAATTTAATAACTAGCCTCAAATTCCCTTAGTAATAAGTCTTTAACACCAAAATTGGTGTCTTGTGTGGAATTCTATTAATTTCTTGGCATGTCATTCTGCCTCTTTTTTTAAAAAAAAATAATCTTCCAAGTTCTTAAATTCTTGTCAAACAAAGGGTCAGCATTACTATGGACTCTGATACCCTCGAGCTCTTTTCCAGGACCACAGACATTCTTTAATGCGCAGCCAAGAAAGATGATTGGAAACTTGCCTCAATGTGGAGAAAAAGTTTGAGGGTAGAGATCATATCAAATACATCCTAAAATGAGATAGAAAAATCTAGCTCTACTAGCAGCAAGGATATCAAGATATCATATAACCAAATGCTGTGATGTGACGGGGAAAATAAAAAAATGCTGTAGAAATGTTTAAAAGGGAAGGTCCTTGTGAGCAGAGATGACCAATGATGACTTCACATGGGGGATACGGAATGGTATGTAAGGCTCAGCCTGTGTGCAAATAAGAGGTGGAAGGAGAAGCATTCCACCTGGGTGCTTGCTTTTGCTAGGCTGGGTTTCCAGACTGAGATGTCTTACACACGTATCCTCTTAAAATTGTAATTGGACCATTCATGATGGTTCAAATCACCCTGAAACTCCTTGGTCCTCAAAGATTGGGGCAGCTGTGCACGTGGCTCTAAATGTGACAGCTGCATATGAAACAGCTCCAACATTTTTCAGCAGGTAGAAGCCACCATGTGGGTCATGGACCGTAGCTCTCACACAATAGTACAATAATTAGCCTCTTTGTGTTTCACTTAAATAGGCCTTTTCTCTTTGCGTGTTAAGCATTATTTCATATTCTATTATCATCGTCTGTTTGCATTTGGTGTAGTTGTTTCATTATTAATGTAAAGGAGCAATTCAGAATTTCAGGATTAATTTTAATGTAGATCTTCCTTCTGTAAATAATTGATGAGAAAGATGATCAGAGCGGTACCCAGTCAAAAGCTGATATTCTTTCTGTCAACTCTTATCTTCTCAGTTGCACTCATTTTCAAATCCCCCCTGAGAATTTTCATTTGGTTGCAGTTGTTTTGTATTCCCCAACTCCTTGTCACTTAGTTCTTTGGTTATATGGCCACAGATTCTATGATAGCATCATAAAGAAAACACTATTGTCCCATTTTTCTCCAACTATCTATCGGAAGAAAACCTGAGGCAGCAGAAATAAAGTTATTTCTATCCTCTTGAGGTGCTAAGACCAGTGACAAATGAGTTTAGAGAAATGTAAGAAAGGAAAAACAACTTGCTTCTACACAGTGCTTTTAAAATTAAAAACCTAAATGCCAGGGCTCATATCTCAGTAAATTGTAAAATATTTCTTTCACTTTTCCTGTATTCCTTGGCCATGTCCCATCCTCTGTTGAATTTGCAATCACTGGTACATGTTCTTTGCCTAGAGAGTCTGGTAAAGGCTCTGGCATCACCATGAGAAGAAAAAGGAAGACTGTCAGCTTCTCAATGCTGCTTGGCATGATACCCTTCAAATGCATACTTTTATTTCTCCAGCAGAAGATTGAAGTAGGTTAGGCATCAGGAGCCTCACTCCTTAGGAGCCGGTGATGGGAATGACCTAACAGGTCTATAGAAGACAACTACAATACCTTACCTGGGCTTCCCAATACACAGGTTTCTCTCACTCGCCATTGGATTGAAACCACTGGGCCTGAATTCTGCAAATGTATAGGCATAGTTTATATAAAACCAGCCACTGTCCTCTAGTTTGCTTTCCTATAATTGCTACTCAGGAGTCACATATGGTCATAAAGATTCTTTAAAAAAATAAAGTAGAATAGGAGAGAGGAAGCAGGAGCTTTCCTTTCACAGTAGTGAGAGGACAAAAATAGAATTACGAGAATTATGCATTGAAATTGGTGTTGAAAGGAGGAAATGAGTTACAGAGTAGGGGTTGAGTCCCACTTTTCTCTGGCTTTGGATCTGTTTGCAACAATTAATTCTCCCTCCCTCTTCTACCTTTGCCTCTGCATCCATCTGGACCTACTCATGTTAGTTGTGAGGATTCTGGCTCCAGGCCAAAATCCTGTGTGTGCTCCTTCAGGCCTGACCACAGGCAAGGACAAAGGCTTTGCCTGGCAGCCCTCATGGGGGGAATCTGGTCTCCCCACATCAGACTTAGACCACACACAGCTGGGGTACTGCAGCATTTGGGAGATCTCAGGCCCCCAGGCCAACCCTGTGCATAAGAATATCTGCATCCCCAACCCAGCTACCTTCCTTCAGGGAACTCCTTCCTAGGCCCCTCCACCAAGACCTCCTCATCAGGGGCCTTGACCTTGGCATTTCCCCTTACTCTGACTCAGTTCCACTCCTAGCCCTTTACCCTGTCCTGGCCTCCCTAGTCCCTAGAGAGACAGAAGCCTTTTACTGGTGCCCTTGGCAGTGAGATGAACGCCTCCCCGCTTCCACACACACTGCATGTCATCTGCCCCTCGCCCCCTGCCTTTCCGTGGGGAAAATGGAACACTGAGGAGCCAGTGACTTTGTCTTTTGTCTGTATTGTCACACTAAGTGAATAAAGGCTTAATTGTTGCTTTCAGTTGGTTCCTTGTCCTAATTGACTACTTCCTCACCTTGACAAATTGGCACAGTAAGTGGGACGGTAATTGAATAACACCAGGTCATTTTGAAAGAGCAAAATGCCAGAGAGTTCCACAGAGTATTTCAACAATGTCTTGGGAGTGCTAGGGGATTCCGTGGACACCTTTCCAGCCACACCGGTGCTTCTTACTCGGCCCATCTCTAAAGTACCAAGGTGTGGATTTGAGGGACCAGCTCCAGGCCAGAATTCTTGGTGTGATCCTTCGGTCCTCACCATCATCCATACAAAGCTTTGCCTGGAAAGCTGCGTGGGAGGAAGCTGCCTCCCCACGGCAGATTTGGTACAGTGTACTGTGGCTTTCTGGAGGAAGCTGCGGTTAAGGACCCAGCTCCCCAGGCCAGCTGTGCTCATATGCCTACTCGCAGGGGCACTTCTCCACTCTGACTCAGTACGTTAACACTCCTAGCCCTTCCCATCTCCCTTCTCATGCCCCTTGCTTCCCAGGTCCATGGAAAGACAAGAGCTTTGTTTGGTGCTCCTCAGTAGTGACAGGCCCCCCTCCACACCAGTCTGTGCTTCACGTCATCTCAAACTCCCCTAGTGCTGTTCTGTGGGGGAAAGATGGAACAGTGGGGAACCAGAGCCATTTCCTTTGGCCTCTTGCCTGCACTGTCGCTGTAAGTGAGCAAAGGCACAATTGTTACTTTCAGTTTGGCTTTTTATTCTAATTTACCACCACAATACTTGACCACATTATAATTTGCTCCCAGTTTACAACCCGCATCAATCAAAATAAGGACATATTTTATTTGAAGGAGTAAACCTAAATAATAATTTTTGAATCAACATGCATTTATTGAGCAACTATTATGTTCCAGACACTGACAAATACTGGGAATTTATCAGTGACAAATTAGACATTACCAGAGTAATATAAACGAGGAAACAGTTTATATACTCTGGTTATATAACCAATTTATTTCGATTATAACCAGAAACCAATATAATAGCATACAGAAAAGAAAAACAAGGACTCTGCAGTGAAATACAAAAATGGACTCGGGATAAAAGTGCTTCCGGGATAAAGTAATATCTGATTAGAGCTGAGAGAGGATAGAGTTAGGGTGGCATGAAGGCAACATAGGTATTGCTCTGTGCAGATAAAAAAGTGGATGTGAAAAGTGAGACATGAAAGAGAATGTGACATTTTATAGACCTAAGATATATGTTTTATATGCCTGTTGATATGTATTTTTTATAAAATGTCATGTTCTCTTTCATATATATGTGTCTTTAAGGAACATAGAGTGCAAGAAAGAAAGCAATGAAAGCTGAGACAAGTGAATATGAGAGAGAGGGGTGCATATCAGGAAACATTATACCGTGATCAAGATTTCAGTGTGGCATTGCAATCCATACTGGAACAGAAAAAAAACCTCAGAATTAAAGATATTAGATATTTTAGAATATACTATCTCATTTAATCCTCACAGCTTCCCTTTAAGAATAATAGTATAAGGAATTGTATAACATATTGTAACAGAGACAAAAAATTATGTATCCAAGAAAATGTGTAATCACATGTCCTACCCACAGTAACACAGCTAGTATATATTAGAGCTGGGAATTCAGTCCAAGACACCATAATTCAAAACCAGTATTTATCTATTACCCCACATTAGATTAAATTCCCCAAGTCTGACACTGGGGTCTGGAGAGATCCTATGTTTTTCAGGGCATAGAAAAGGGCAAATTTGCTAAATTCATTATATGTCCCTAATTCCCAAAAAACAACCACATAACTCTATATTAAAATTATGGGCCAGGCATGGTGTCTCATGCCTGTAATCACAGCACTTCGGGAGGCTGAAGCAGAAGAATTGCTTAAGGCTAGGAGTTCAAGTCCAGCTTGGGCAACATAGTCTCTAAAATAAAATTAAAAAAAAAAATATGGATTCTGCTGAGATGAAGATGAAGACAGACTTAAACTCAAAGGCTCAGTTGTCTCATCTCATTTCCATTGTCACTTTTGGTTACATTCTGCGTTGGTCTTCTTTACCTCAGTAGCTCCCATTGGACTATTGGGAATGTTAGCCTAACACCAATTAGACTTAATTACCTGGATACTGCTTCCACCTCCTCTTCCCCAGTGGCTGAGTTACCAGAGTGCAATTACTTAATCTCTCTGTGCCCACAAGAGTAGAGTAAAAATTAGAAATCTAGTATCAGAGGGTCATCAGTTATTTGCAAATTCAGTATTTCCTACTTATAAAGGAGGCAGATAGTCAAGGGAAGTGGCCTTCAATTTTTTTGACCACGATCTACAGTAAGAAAAATATCTTAAAACACATCCAGTATACACACATAATAATACTACTAGTTATAATAGTAGTAAAAAATTAAAAATAGTAATGATGATGGTAACTCAAATGTGGTAAGCTATACTATATAGTGGTAAGCACTATATTAAGTGCATCATATACATTAACTCCTTGAATTTTCTTAATAACCTTATGCAGTTGATCACTATTATTAATTCTAATTTATGGATAACAAACCCAAGGCATACAGAAATAAAGTAAGTTACAGAAACTCTTGAAGTTGACAAATGGCAGATTCAGGATTGAAAACCAAGTAATCTGGCTTCAAAGTTTGTGTTCCCAGCCATTACATGATGTTGTTATACACACATATACACATAGGCACAAGTTTATAGAAAACTACTTACACAGCTTTACTATGTGTGATACACTTGGATATTTTCTATTTGCATGTTTTAATGCAAGTTGAGACTCACTGATTTAATTTTATAACCACTCAGGTCCCCTGTACAATGCATAGAAGTGGATAGTGCCCCCTGGAGTTGTGCAGTGCAATGATCCTGACACAAATGGATTGGCACCTGAAGTTTGTAAAATTCTGGATTCACATTTAGGAACTTTGGCTTCAGCATAGTACAGATCTCATGTACACTATAATTCTATGACCTTAAGAAAGTCACATCAAGCCACAAATTTTATGAGTATTTATCCCAGAGATTTATTAGAATAATTAAACGAAGTAATAAAGTTTAAAAACCTAGCAGAAAACCCCAACTATACTAATTCTGCAAAATGGGAGTGGATGTTATTTTGTTTATTGCCTTTAGTTGATATGGTCTTAATTTGATTAAATCTAACAGGGAATTCTAAGATTAGACAAGGCTAAAGGTAGAAGGGGATACCTCAGGATCTGCCCCAACAGCTTGTCAGCCACATGGTGGGGCTGTTTTATTGGGAATTTAAGCATTAGATGAGGGTGTATTTGGACTACAGAGTCTGAAGATACCAGCAAGTCAGTGATTACTGTACCAGTCCAACGTCCACCAGAATCCTCAGCCATTAGTGCGATTTGATGCAAACACGGTAGTATTCTGAGGCGTCTTACCTTGCTGAATGTTGGAGAGCTCCACTGGCATGGGAATGGCCTTGACCCATGAGCCAATGCTAAGAGATGTGAACTATTCTTCAACTTGATTTTGTAATTCAAGAGCAAGCTCCACCACTGCAGTATTTAGTTGGCGAGCCTGAACAAGTCTTAGCAAATTTCAGATTCAGTTTTCTCATATGTAAAACAGCTACGTCAAAACTCCACAGGGCTTTTTTGGGAATTTACAGGTAATAATTATTACAGACAAGGGAACTGAGATAACTGAGAGGTTAATTAGTTTTCCAAAATTAGAGAGCTAGTAAGACAACAGTTATTTATTCAGAAAATATTTATTGAATACCTATTATGTATCAGCCACTGCATTTTTTAAATCACCTAGCATAGAGCCTGCCAAATTGTAGTGAGCTAATAAAGTTTCTCTCCTCTTTTTCTTTGCTGCAACCTTCTTCCATTGCAGCAGGGATGTGAGATATTAAAGCATCCTATGGCTCAAAGACTTGGTGTGGTGGTATATCAGGTGGCAGATTTCTCAACTTCATGCTCGGGGTTGCATTTATATCAGAAAGTGCTCGGGGTCTCCACTAGAAGGAGACTTTTTCATGGGTCATTATTCCTCTTAGTAAAAAAGCATGACGGATTGTGCTTCAATGTGAATTTTATATAAAGTGATACTGTGGCATTTTTCTAAAGCAATTGCCAAATTGTTTTATAGAGGTAGGTGGCAAAATTTCATAACTTAAGAAGATCCCAATCAAGTATGTTTTTTCCCTTTTTAAAAAACTGTATACCTCTAAACAAAGAGTGATGGAGTTTGTGAAAATTAAGACTTTTATAAAATTTTATTCAAAGAAATATTCATCACATCAGCATTTATGGAGGCAAAGCACTTGAATAATTTATTTGTCCAACAATAAGGGATTAATTAAATAATGAGATGTTTTATTGTGTTCCTGGTATATTCAAGATGATCAGTAAATATTCATTAAATAAATATATAAATATTTAAAGACATGAAAAATTTTCTCTTTATGTCTGAATTTTTATAGGAAAACAGAATTTTCTAAAATTGGAATTTATTTTATATTACATATGGTATAATGTATATATATATAATGTAAAATGCAGGTGTATACAAGTAGTAGGAATATGGTTAGTTTTTATGTCTTTATACTCCAGAGTTTTTGGATTTTCTACAAAGAATGTTTATATTTGATATAAAAAAAACCTGCATTTTTAAAAGAAAGGGTACCTTCAAAAACAATCCACTGAAAGCTTTTGCCAATTTATTTGTTCTACACAGTACTTTAGGAAGCATTGATGAATGGGTTGACTTTACATTATAAATATACTTATGGATTTTTCCTCCCAGCTTCATTGAGGTATCATTGACAGATAAAAATTGTATGTATTTACAGTGTACAACATGTTTTGATATATGTATACACTGTGAAAGTATTTTTTTTTTAAGACACAAGGTATGGCAATGCTGTATCTCTCTAACCACATTCCGTATGACTCTTTACTGACTTAAATCAGCTCCTTTACCTGACTTGTCTGGCACCTAAGGTCATGATCCCTGCTGATCTTCAATAACTACTCTGATATCTAAGAAACCTGGAGTTATGCTATTAAAAACCTGAGGTCCTATTCTTCTATAGGACCACAAAAGGCATTTATTATTCCAGTTTACAAAAATGCTGTTTGGCTCAGGTCATTAAATACTTAAAGAATGCCTATAACGTGATAGGAAATGAACTAGAGGGTATTGCTACAATGATGAATAAATGAAGAACTCTACTTTCGAGAGACTTAAGGTCTAATCAAAGAGATATAAAGACATATAGGTGATTTCAATTTACTGTGATAAGTGAATGTAATCAGGAGAGACAAGATGCTACATACACACAGCACGAGACCAGGGTAGGGATTCAAAATAGGCTTCCTAGAGGAGAAGATGCTGAAGTTAAATCTTGCATGATCATAAATAAACAAATAAAATGAATAGGAAAACATTTTGCAACAATAAGACCTTCAAAATATGTTGCTCAACATAAATAACCATCCCAAGACAGGCATGTGGTTTAAGGGAAAGAAAACTAAACTTTGTGAGACTCTTGACCCGTTAATGTTTTATTCCAGTTGGATGTGAAGTATCAGGATCAGCCCCAGAAGCTCAGAAGGAAAAGAGGACACAGACAGCCACAAAGTGCCTGACCAGGTTATGTGGGAAGGAGGATGGGGTGTTGTCATTGCAGAGCTGGACCTCTCTCCAGAGAAGTGAGATGAGGGCATTAGTTACTGATGCCACCCAGGTTATTTTCTGCCCACTCTTTCCTGAGGTCTACAGAATCATGCTGGTGCCTGGTGCCAAAAAGGTTGGGGAACGCTGCCCTAAACCATGGAACCACGGAGCTGTTTTTTTCTTAGCACCCCCCACCCACTTCTCTCTTGGCCGGCATGCATTCAAATCCATTGGAACTACTATTCCTTTCCACTGAGAAACATTGTCCCTGATAATTTCTCAATCATTATTGTTTGGTCTCAGATTTTTAATTCATTTGTTCACTCATCCATTTATTTAACAAATGTTTACTACTCTCCATAGAACTCAACCTATGCAAGACCCCCTTACGTGTGTTGGAGCTAAAGGAATGTAAGTCAAAGCTCTTCCTCTTGGAGAACTTTCCCTCTCATGGCTGCATAGTGTCTAGCATCATCATGATCTTGTGGAGTCATCCTCAGCCATATGAAACAGGGGTTATCATCATGTTTTCCATTGCTGATGATTCTTCAGACCTCAGGAAAGACGGTGCCTGAGACATTTTTTCCGTGGACCAGGAGGGGTTGGGGGAGTCATTTTGGGATGATTCAAGTGCATTACATTTATTGTGCACTTTATTTATATTATTATTACATTGTCACTTGCCAGTCACTGATAGAGTTTTGATATGAGTCTGCAAGCAATTGATTTATTATGTGCAGTCAAACCTCAAACCTCTCTACTAATGGTAATCTTTATTTGCAGCCACTCCCCAGTGCTAGCATCACCACCTCAGCTCCACCTTGGATCATCAGGCATTAGATTCTCATAAGGAGCATGCAACCTAGATCCCTTGCATGCAGAGTTTACAGTAGGGCTTGAGCTCCTATGAGAATCTAATGCCACTGCTGATCTGACAGGAGGCAGAGCTCAGGCCATGATGCCAGTGATGGGGAAAAGCTGTAAATACAGATGAAGTTTCACTTCCTAGCCTGCCACTCACCTCCTGCTGTGCAGCCCAGTTCCTAACAGGTCACAGACCAGTACAGGTCCGCAGCCCAGGGATTGGGGACTACAAGTTTAGGGGGGGAAAGCTGGATTAAACAGAGTTCAACACATTTTTTTTAATTTTAGGAAATTTTTAAAACCTAAATTATTCTTTATACAGTATTTCAAAACTTATTAACAAACAGATTGTATTTTAAAAAGCAGCTTAAAGGGATACAAATCTACAGCACAACTGCTTATACTGGTGAAGGTTGGTCCTCTAGATTAGTGATTCCTATGCAAAATTGTGCATATGAATCACTTAGGAGTTTTGTTAAAATGCAGATTCTGGTTAAGAAGGTATGGCAGGAGACCCAAGATTCTCCATGTCTAACAAGCTCCCCTGATGCAAATACTGTTACGCTCAAGACGTCAGTTAATCTTCTGGAGAACCTGAGAGGTGGGAAAGAGAATTAAGGATCTCTCCCAAGTTTTTGACCTGAACAATCAGGCCAGTGTTGGTGCTGTTCACTCTGATGGAAAACCCAGAATGAGAGATAGGTGTGAGGGGAGAAATAGAGTTTTACTTTAAGCATACTGAGTTTGAGTATTAGATACCTATGGGAGATTTTGTGGTTGTAGTTAGTTATATAACTCAGTGAGACCAGAACTGGATGTATGAATTCAAATGAATGGTATTGAGATGCTATTAAACCACAGTGCTGAATGCTATCATGTATGAATAGAGGGTCAAGAAGAGGCTTGAAAATTTAACAGCGTAGGTACTCTGACCTTTATAGGATGAGGAGAGGAGGAGGTAGCAGTAATGAAGGATAGGACGGATAAATGCAATGAGGGAAAACTACAAGAATGGTGGTAGTGTCCTGAAATCCAAGAGAATGAAAGCATTTCAAGTAAGCAGTGATAGGCTGTCTCAAATACTGCTGAAGACAAATGACCATTGCATTTGGAAAAATTGAAGATGTCGATGATTGCATTAGTTATCTATTGCAGCATAACAACGTTCCTTAAACCTAGTAGTTTAAAATAACAAGCATTTATTATTTTACACAGTTTCCAAGGATCAAGAATCTGGTAGCAGTTAAGATGGCTTGCTCTGGCTCAGGGTCTGATTTAGATATTGGCTGGGACTGCACTCAGTTGACGTTCTCTCAGCAGGGTCTGATGTCATGCTTACTTAAATGACCATTGGCAAGCCTTAGATCTTTGCTACCTGTTGACCTGAATCTTCAGTTCCTCACCATGTGAATAGCTTTCCATGGTCTACCTGAGTGTCCTCTCAGTGTGACAGCTGGCTTTGTTCAGAACAAGAAAATCCAAGAGAAAAAGAGATAACACACATGCCTAACATGAAAGCCACAGTCTTTATAATCCAATCTGAGAAGTGACATGCCATCACTTCCACCATATGCTGTCAGTCACCCAGACCAACCTTGGTGCAATGCAGAAGAGGACATGGAGATACACAATAGTGGGATGTAGGGATTTTGAGGGTCATTTTGGAGGTTAGCTGCCACAGTGACTTTTCCACACCTGTTCAGTGCAATACTGGGGACTAAAACCTAACTAGGTTATGAAAGACAGAGAATGAGATGTGAAGAAGTAGAGACAAATAAAATAGATATATTTTTTATTAAGTTCTACAGAACAGGAGAGTAGAATAATGGGACAGCAGCTGAAAGAGGATTTGGAATCAAATGAGATTTGCTTTCATTTTCTTTTTTTTTAATTTCAGAATATTACAAACACTTTGGTTACATATATTGCCTTTGTACCGCCCAAGTTGGAGCTACGAGCATGCCCAACCACCAGACATCATGCACCATACCATTAGGTGTGAATTTACCCATGCCCTCCTCCCCTCTCCAACCTGCCCGACACCCTAGGAATGATACTTCCATATGTGCATATAAGTGTTGATCAATTAGTACCAATTTAATGGTGAGTACATGTGGTGCTTGTTTTTCCATTCTTGTGATATTTCACTTGGAGGAATGGGCTCCTAAACGCACCCGATCTCATCTGTTTTCACTTTCTTTAGTGTCCTCAGTAGTATTTATCCAGTAGGTAAGTTTCTGAGGTTCTAATTTGGAGGGGGTGAATAGATGTTTCAGAGAGTACTGGATTAGCTGTCAGCAGAGGTGTATTCAAGTTCTTGGTTTGTCACTAGCTACGTGGTCTTAGGCAAATTATTTCACTTCTTGGAACTCAAAAGTTTGATAAAATGAAAATGATAATGCAATTACTTCAAAATGCTCTTATAAGGCTCAGTTGATATTATGTACATGAAAGTGCTCTATGAACAGAAAAGAGCTCTTCCAACATGAGGGGACAAGCAACTATTCATCCATTAGTTTTTACTACTGTTAATTTCCGAAGAGACAATCTGGTTTTGTCCATAGGTACTCCCTGCTCCCTCTTTTCAGCAGTGCTGTGCCTGTCTGTGCAGGTCTGTCCTTGCCATGATCAACAAGTTTTAGATGAGAACATTGACTGTACCCTGAGTAGTGTTAATTGGTGTAGCACATGGCTCTTTATGTATCTTGCAATACAATTAGGTGAGCTTCCAGTACTTTTCATAATTAAATTTCAGACCCACTATGGCTCAATTTCCACAATGTGGCAAAACACTATTTATGGAGCACTGACCAAATGCTAGGCAGTTTCCCCTATTCTTCTCAATAATTGTTGGAAACATATAAGACTCATCTGAAAAGCTTTAAAAAATACCTTTCTGTGGGATTCACCCACAAATGTTATGATTAAATTTACCTGGGAGGGTGTGTCCTCATCAGTATATTTTTAAGCACCTCAAATGTTTCTAATGTGCAGTCAGAACAAGAACCACTGGTCTAAATCATGTATTTTTGGCCTCTGTTCTGAGCTGGATCCTCAGAATCTCATTTTGTTTTCTTACTACATGATATCATTCGACCCCAAATTCTCTTAGGTTAATTATAAGTGATTTAATGTGTTTATAACTGCATGAGGGCTCATAGCCTACGTTGAGGGGCATTATGTGAAACAATTCTTTGAAATGTATCCTGGCTTAGAATAGATGTTGCTCATTATGTTACAGGGTGTTCTTTCTTTTAAAAATCCTACCAGAGACATTTTGTCTTCTTTTGACAATCAGATAAAAGTTGCTTTACTGGACTCACTGGTTCATATTTCATTTTTGGCCACTGTGAACCATGTGAACAATAATATTTCTATATGCCCATTTCTTGCTAGAAAACTTGAAACCAACTATGCTATATGCTATCCACCTCATGTAAGTGAATAAGCAAACCATTACTGCATTAAATTAATTTTTGATCCTATCTTAATTTTCTACCCTCCATTTCTTTCTGTTTCATTTTTCTTCTCTGTTTTAAAGTTCCTGCATCCATTAAGTATATGCATTATTTTAACCATCCTAAATTTTTTGAAGAAGGTGAGCTATTGCTTGATTACAATTCAAATAAATTGATAAACAAGCTTAAGATATATTAATCTAAATAGAAGATTGTATTGTATACGTTATGAGTTAAACTGTCTGATTTGACATTCTTCTTTTAATGTGAATAAGAAGTTCCATCATCCAAACTCAGAAACAAATTTGGATGATTTAAGTGTTTCTAAATTTTCAAGTGTCTAGTCACTTTGAAAGCTCAATGATACCAGCACTGTAGAATGAAGAGAAGCCCCACAACTCAAAGATAATCTACTAAAGACCAGCAAAATCTTTCTTGCCCCTATCTTTCATCTGTACTATTCCCATGAATGTTTCCACTTTAGAGAATATTTTTTTACATCTATGATAAGATAGGATATTGTAAGCAAGAAATAAGTACAATAGAGATCTAAATTTTTCCTATTTTATGAACACTTAATATATTTGCTGTCTCTTTTTGCTCAGGGGATTTTTCTCTCAGAAGTGAATTTTTTAATCTGACCTTAATCCAATTTAATCAGACTACCTGGAATGAAGACTTTGGTTTAAATCTGTTCCAAATTAATGTGGGCAAATAACTGGCTTATTATCAAGTTTCCAAGCAAAGTAGCCACTATGGAGAACCCTGAGTTGTTCTTGGCTAATCTAATTATTAATATAAAGCATAGTAAGTGCGTACTATGTGGTGGTGGGGAGTGGCTGGTGAAGCGGTTAGGCCAGAGCTTTCAGTGTTCTGTTGGCATTTTAATACACATCATTGAAATGATCTACACTTTCAATGTCAACAAAATGACATTGTATTCCCGGAGTTTTTAACACCTGTGTTTATGTAACATGTCTCTGAGGTATGCTGAGATGAATATTAGGAGTTGCAGGAAAAGTAAACCAGTCTTATGCCTAGAACTCTTCCAGAATGGAGGAAAAAAAATTTCTTACCCTGAATCTCACTCTGGCTTTTTGGCAGAATAGAAGGCTGCCTGGCTGAGCAATTGAGCTTAGTGAATGAGCAGGGAATTTCTTACCATGTATCATCTGACTAGTACCTGCCAAGAAAGCTGTGTTTTCCTTTTCTAATTGTCAACCTTTCCTTGTTTCTCCCTGCTTTTGTTGCTCCCAGCTTTCCCCAGCTGTGTCAATTGCAGGATTCCAAGTGCTCTCAACCATGGTGATATCTGGCATGTGATAAACATCTATAAGGGCTGCCGAGTACTTCTGGGGAGTGCCGAGGGCTTCCAGAGCATGCCAGAAGCTGCCAGAACCAAGAGGCAAGGAGATACTCTAACTTAAAATGTCAACCTCTCTGTTGTCCAGTAGTGGGAAAATTTCTTCTTATATTAATATTAAAAGGACATCCATGAAACCAGGTATGGTGGCTCATGCCTGTAGCACTTTTGGAGGCTGAGGCAGGAGGATCACTGGAATCCAGGAGTTCCAGGCTGCAATGAGCTCTGTTTGTACCACTGCATTCCAGCCTGGACAACAGAGTGAGACCCCATCTCTTAAAAAAAAAAGAGCATCCACAAGTTAATCTATTTTCCACATTTCTCTTGTTATCAACAGGGGTAGCAAATTCCATGTGTTTTTGTTAACCATCTATCATTTTAAAGACCGCTTTCAACAACTTTGCCTATCCAAATATCTAATTTTTCCATACTTTCTTATGTCTTATTTACTTATAATTTTTCAATTTAGTTTGAAATTGCACAATTCTTACTGCGTTACAACCAGCGCTAATTCTACGCATTTGTATATGCAATGAACATTATTCCCAATAGGCACAATTCTGTTTTAGAAGAATTCCCAGGGCAAAAGTTGGTACAAACATGTTAATTGATAAAGATCTTACAGGCATAGTTGATTTACACACACATTTATATATATGTGTGTGTGTGTGTGTGTGTGTGTATGAAGAACACATCTGAAACTAGGTAGCAAAGTTTTGTATGTTCCCTTAAATATCCCTTTGAAATAAGATTAATGTTTTCCTATTTTTTTCTCAGTTAGTTTGAGTGACATTCAAGTGTCAAGGTGATGACCACCTTTCCCAGATAGACACAATATTTTTCTGGCCAGAGAAGGACTTTTCAATAAAGTGACATTTGTTTGAGCTACATCATGAATAATGAGAGGAAGCAGCCAGCCATACAAAGATCAGGGTGATGAGCATTCCAGCTGGAGGGAACCATATGGCAAAGCCCCTTAGATGGGGCAGCGTTTCCTCCCGTGAGGGTCAGAAGGAAGGCTGGAGCTTCCTGAGCAAGAGGGAGACGGGTAGATGACCTTGGAAAGGGACCACATACTATGGAGAAGTAAAGGCCATGGGAAGAACTTTGGATTTTATTCTGATAGCCAAAGGAACTCATAGGCAGTTATAATTTTCTATCCAAGAGACCCCCAAAATGAACTCTCTCATTAGAATCCCATCAGGAGGCAGACATGAAGTAGGCATAGCATCACTATTTAGCTCAGGTAACACTTTGGTTGACTGTGATGCTACTATATGCCATGCATTACTAGCATCCCATTTCCCATTGGCAAGGAGCTTAGTTCTTCATTCAAACTCAAAAATATTCCCAAACCAATCTGTGAGTCTGGTCTTGGATGATCTGTATTTTAGTACCCATTTCTGTAGTTGGGAGGGTAGATAGAAATCACATTAGCAATTTTAATGATAATAATTTACTGTAAAGATTATTAACTTGATATAAAGTTAAATTGGTGACCAAAAGGGTAAAAAGATTTTTAAAGCAAAAGCTACAGGAAGCAGCTATCATGATTGGGTTGGGGGACAAGGGCAAGAGGTTGCACATATTAAAGCCTGGAGGAGGGGATGCTTGGAGCTGAAACGCAGAAATCTGAGGATGGACTAGTGCATGGCTGGTGCTGGAAGCTCTGGGTACCAGCAGGGGTTCTGTGGGCCTGAAACTCAGACCTCTGAGGATGGAAGCCCAGATAGCTGGTGTGGATGTGTTTGAGGGGGCTTGGTCAGGCCAAGTCTATGAGTGTTGGAAAAACTGCAAACCAGATCCAAGAGCTCCTATGAGAAGCAGCTGCTGCTACAAGCACTGATGGGGTGATGATCACAAGAACAGGAACCAGAAAAGAACCCCATTCAAAACAAAGAGACAGGAGCAAGTCTATTTTTCTTCCTCCAGCCTTGCAGTACCCCTCCAAGTTCCACAATCCTAAAGCAGGGCACAGAAGGACAGAAACACATTAACTACCCCAGGAATGCAATGCAGAACAAATCAGTGCAGCAGAGGAGAGATGTCCTTGAGTTATAGATTGACCAACCCCTAAGATTCATATGATCCTAAAAGGCCTTTCTGGATATGCTGAGCCTTCTCTCAGTGCTGTGGAAACCAGGCCATCCAGACAAAGGAGGCCCATGCACTGGCAGACCTCAGAATGGCCCTAGGACCAAAAGAGGAACCTTCCCTCTTTCTGACAGCTCCCATTTCCCCCGATCATCGATTTATTAGATTAGAGCTGTTGCACTGACTGCTACTCAGAAATTTAGCATCAGGAAATATTTTTATATAATTAGCTCAGGTCCCTAACACCTGACTCCTCTTTATCTTTGGAGAAAATTTGATAATCCACATTTCCTTTCAGGAGGCCTGGGAGCTACTGGGAACTTCAGTTCTGATCAATGCCAATCTGCATGCTTATGGCTGCATATGTTGTGATTAACACAATCT
The DNA here is from genome assembly GCA_028533085.1 of Varecia variegata. Taxonomy (NCBI): domain Eukaryota; kingdom Metazoa; phylum Chordata; class Mammalia; order Primates; family Lemuridae; genus Varecia; species Varecia variegata. The sequence goes on along the minus strand of CM052438.1, from coordinate 151,961,877 downwards.
GTTCTGTCTTTGGTCTGTATTCAATACCATCACACACGAATATAGCTATAGGAGCCCTCACTTTTCTATGCCTAGATTGCCTTTGTCTTGAGGGGCCCAGAGGCTCAGGTACGAAAGTGTCCTTAAGAAACTTCTCAGAGGTTCCTATGACATTATAACGCACAAACCAATTACTGGTTCACAAAGCTGGTTTCTCTTCATACACAGCTTTCCAGGAGGAAGGAAAGTAAAGAGAGGAGGCAAAGATATACTCGGCCCTTGCTGTTTATCAGAATATAAGCTAGTTATTTTATATACATTTATAAAAAAGAGAAATAGAGAAACTGAGGTAGTCAATGCCTCTCAAAAGAAAAGTATAAGCTAGGTCTTCCTTAGGGTTACCCAGAAAAGAAGTGTGGACCAGGCATTTAAGTCTAACTGGCCAAAAAACATCCACATGCTTTTTACCAGGTCATGCCACCTACCTCGCGTGGTGTGGTAAGTGTGGGAGTACAAATTGTTAGGAGATATCACACACAGTGTGGATACTTGTCTTGGGTCTTATTTTTCTTCAGAACTCATCAACTTTTTAGAGGAAAAACAGCCCAGGCCAGATAAAAGTCTTGGGCTGTATATGATGACTCAATAAGGCCCCCATTTCCCTGTTTAATATTTTTTTAACCACAACAAAAATTTCAGTATACATGACTTTCCTCTATGAGTTCTTTAAAGCTGAGATATTGCTAAATTCCTAATTTGGAGGAGGCATAACTGCATCCTGAATGCCGGTGTGAGTTGTGGTCTGAGAAACACCCAGACCAACAGTGAGTGTTACTTGCAATGATGCACTAGTTTCAGTTGATTTTTTCATGCTGCTCACAGGTAAAGTCTATATTCAATTTGCAAGGCTTCTCTCAGCTCTGCACTGATAAGGAGGCCTGTGATTTAATCTAACAGAATAAGCAAAAGGTCTTCATGCCACAGATTAGAAATACAGCTTCTTTAAAGGATTGGGGAACTCGAAAGATAAGCACCCTGAGATCTCCCTCTGCACAAGGTGCCGAGGCACAGCACCAAGACAGCGGCATGGTTCACCGGATTTGCAGAGGTACCCCGACCCAAAGCTTTCGTCAGGGTGGGGGTGGAGGTAGACAGGGTGGGAGTAGGTGGACATAACAACGAGCGTTTCCTTTTGAAACCTTTTCGATGGTTTCAAAAGGAAACAACTAAAAAAAGTGGTATGATAATAGCAAAGCTTCATTTGTGTTTGTATATTGTATTTTTCACACCTTTTTCTTGTGCCTTCTTCAAAACCTCCCTGGCTATTAAAGATTATTACAGTTAGAGGCTTTCAGTAGAAAAAAGAGCCCAAACTGCTCTCAAAGGCAGCACAGGGTAATTGAAAAAGCTCAAGCCCAGAGATCAAGAGATGTGGCTTCTTGTGTTTTGTGAATAGCTTAATTGTTTTAAAAACGAAACCTTTAGATATGTCATTTCATTTGATATTCACAAAAGTCCTGGAGGTAGTCAAAGAAGAGAGTATCATTCTTGTTTATAGATTAAAAAGAAAATGAAATTCACAGCTTGTGACTACAGCAGATATATTAAGTGGCAAAGCTAAACTTGAATCCAGAATCCCTGACCCATGCTCTTTTCCCTGTATTAAGCTTCCTAAAGGTGAAAAGCATTTATCATCTTCAAAAACATTATTACGTCAATAGCTACAAGGTGCCCAGAGCTCACTGGCAAAGTATCATTAAAAGCACTTTCTCTCTCTCACTTTTTTAATATTTATTTATTTTTATTATTTTTTTTATTTCAATAGATTTAGGGGCGCAAATGGTTTTTTGTTACATAGATGAATTGTAATGAAGTCTGGGCTCTTAGTGTGTCTGTCACCCTCATAGTGTACATTGTACCCAATAGAGCCTTATTTAATCTTCACAACAATTATACATAGGGTTATTTGGTTACCGGGTACATACCCCTCAAGAAAACTGGTTGAATATGATAATATAGAACTGGGACAAGAAAACCCTAGAGGTGCATAGACTTATCCTAATCACAAAATGGTGGTACGGAGCAGAGTTTGGCATCAGATGAACCTGGGTTTGAGCTACAGCTCAGACACTGACTAAGTATATAACAATCTGGTACAAATGCTTTAACCAGTCTGAGCTTTTCTTTCCTCATCTGTAAAATCAGGAAATTATATTATGTTGCTTTGTTTTATGTATTAATATATTACACTTGGCTAAAGCAAAGATTTATGTTTCCCCATATTCCCATCACTATATGGTTCCAGGTTAGAGTTGGCCAAAAGATGAACTTGATCAGAATTAAGAAGGTCAAGTGAAGCATAAGTCACCTCTTTCAGAAGATCACCACTATCACACATGGTGATGGATGAGTGTGGAAATGCCTGGCAGGTTTTAACTTCTCTCTATCTTCCGTTCTGCATCTCATTCATTTTACTCGTTGCTGGACCTGATAACCAACAGTGCCACCAGACATACAACCAAGTGCTTGGCTATGGACTCACGAAAGCAATAGCTGCACACAGGCAACAGTCTCCCGTGCAGTATATAGCTACCCCTTTGCAGCCCTGTTTCAGTGTACAGATGTGCTCCGCTTCCTGCATTTGTTTGCAAGTTCTGCTTTGTCCATCTGTACCAGTGCTTCAGGCTGACTGCTTAGAGATGATTTCTCTGATCCCCTCTCACTCTCTCCTTCCAGACTTGCACTTTCCCACCTCCGCCCATATTTACATAACGTTTAATTCATATAATAAATGCCTTAATTCTTTAATATGTGTAATGACTCTATTTTCCTGTCTGAACTTTGACTAACCAAACTTTCTCTATGTTTGTAATCTAGTAATGATTGAATAAGTTTGTATATAACAAAACCTTTTCTATTAAAGCATAAAATAATAGCACAATAGATGGTACCTATGATTATCATCATCTTAATGTATCAATTTCAATTTACAGTGTTTCTCTCTTTGTGCTTCTGCTCTGTCATGTTCAATCTGTAACTGTCTTCATAACTTCAGCTAGGACATGGTCTTTAGTGGATGCCTTGATCAAACTCTACTTGCAGAAAAATTTAGCTCTAGCAAACAAATAGTGTCTTAGTATCTGAATGTAGCCCATTCCAAATTCCTAAGAAAGGCATTTGCCTGGTCAAGCAATTAGATTCTCTCAAAAAGAATCGTGAATTACCTGCCTAGGTATATAGTCCTCTGAGCTAGCATGAAAGTAGGCAGAACCTGGTGTTTGGATCTAATCCATTTGGATCCAAGTCTAGTGTATAATATTAACAAAAATTTATTTTCTTAAAGAGTAGATAAACAACATAAAGTAAGTATCCTCCAGGAGATTCTATGCAAAACAATGTAAAAATAATCTAAATTGTATGTGTGGTTTTTAGAGATGATTGTGCTTAGACTATCTTGCATAGTAGATAAATTCTTATTTTCTTACACTTTTTATTAAAGTATAATTTGCCTGCAATGAAATGTACAGATCTTCAGGGTGCAGTTTGATGAGCTTTGGTAATTGTGCGCTCCAGTATTCAGTGGTTTGCTGGAACCAGCTTATAAGGACCAATTACTATTCAAACATTTTGCAAGCCAGCTGTTAAACCATTGGCAGTTTAAAACTAGACATAGTGAGAATATTTACAACAAACAAATAACCCTACAAATGCTACAAACCACTGTAAAACCTAGAGCCTATCAAAGTATAAAGCAATATCTTCACACCAGAAAGATTCTTTTTCCCTTTACCTCTCTACTCCAAACCCCCAAACTCAACTAACATGATGATCTTATTCCTTTACATTAGTTTTGCCTGTTTTAGAACTTCATATTAATGGGATAATAGTACCTTTTTGTGTCTGCCTTATTTTTCACAATATAGGGTTTTTGAGATTCATCTAGGGTTTTCCATGTAACAGTAGTACATTTCTTTCTATTGTTATGTAGCATTTCATTTTTTATGAATGCACCCAGAAAATAATTTTACCCACCTCTTGTTGCTAGATACTTGGCTTTCTTCTGGTTTTTATCTATTATGAGTAAAACTGCTATTAACATTCTTATCTAACTCTTTTTGTGGACATATGTTTTTATTTCTCATGGGAACATACCTAGATAAACTATTAATACTTACTCGGTCATAGGACAGGTATATGCTTATCTTTATGAAAAACTGCCACACTGATTGCTAAAGACAATGGGTAATTTTACATTGTCCCTGGTAATACATAAAATTTCCAGTTGCTCACGTCCTTGCCTATATCTGTTGTTATCTTCCTTTTTTATTTTAGTCATTTGCTTAGTGTGTAATGGCATTTCACTGTGGTTTTAATTTTCAATCCGTGATGAGTAATGATTCTTAGCACATTTTTATTTTCTCAATGGCCATTCATATATCTTCCTTTGTAAAGTAACTGTTTAAGTATAGTTCCCATTTTTATTGGGTTCTTTATCTTTTTATTATTGAATTACAGGAGTTTATTTATTCTTAATACAGATAATTTGTCATATATATGTATCATATATATTTTCTCCCAGTCTGTGGCTTGGTTATTTATTTTCTGAAAATTGTTTTTTAAAGAGCATAGATCTTTGATTTTGATGAAATTAATTTTATCATCTTTTTTAATAAGTCATGCTTATATATAAAGCTGAGTCTTGCTTATAAAATATTTGCCTATCCTCAAGGTCACACTGATTTTGTCCTGTTTTCTTCTGAAAGCTTTATATTTTTAACTTTTATGTTTATGTCTATATTACTTTTCAATTAATATTTGTACATAATGAGAGGTGTAAGTTAAGTTTCCTTTTAATAAAATGTAGTTGTTCCAGCATCATTCAGTGAAAAGACTTTCCTTTCCTTTCCCTATTGATAAGCTTTGTGGCCTTGGTTAAAAATCAATTAACCACATAAATGTGGTTCTATTTCTGGGCTCTCTATTCTACCCCATTGCTCTGTTTGTCAATTTTTATGCAACTACCACATGACCTTAATTACCATAGCTTTATATTATGTCTAGAAATAAGATACTGTAAATTGTTCAAATTTGGTCATTTTGTTTAATAGTATTTTGGGTATGCCAGAATTTTTGCATTTCCACATAAATTTTAGAATAAGTCTGCCAGTTTTTACGATAAAGCTTACAGGGATTTTGATTTAGATTATGCTGAATCTATAGGTCAATTTGAGAGTATCTGACATCTTAAAAATACTGACACTCACAACTCATAAAAATGACATATCACTCCATTTGTTTAGGTCTTATTTAATTTGCAAAGTTTTATATCTTTTCGTGTCTCACACATATTTTACAAATCTTAGTCTTAGATCATTTGGGTATTTTGAATCTACTACAGTTTTTAATCTTTTAATTTTTTTATTTTGGTTTATAAGAATGTAATGGATTTTATATATTAACCTTGACTCCTGCCAAGACCTGCAAAGTATTTTACAGAGCCCAGTGCAAAATAAAAATTTGCAGCCATTTGTTCGAATTTCAAGATAGTGACAACAAAGGATTAAACCAAGTGCAAGTCACTTCTGAGCATGATACCCTGTGCAACGACACAGGTTGCATGCCTATAAAGCCAGCCCTATCTCCTTCAAGAGAGAAAGTAGCATTTTTTGGTACATAAATTAGGATTTTCTACATAAATGATATATTGTCTATAAAAAAATCAGCTTTGTTTCTTCCTTTCCAGTCTGAATTACATTATTTCTTTTTCTTGTGTTATTGTGCTGGCCAGGACGTTCAATTAACTTTTATTCAGTATAATATTGAATAGAAGTGGTGAGCATGGGCAATTTTCCCTTGTTCCTGATCTTTAAGGGAATACATTGCTTTTCACTGTAGAATATGATGTTGCTGAAAGATTGTTCAGAGTTGTTCTTGATCGGTTTGAGGATCTTGCTGATATTTTTAAAATCATAAATGGCTAAGAAGTTTTGTCAAATTTGTGTTATGCTGGCCAAATAAAATGAATTTACAGATGTTCTCTCAATATTTATTTTCTGAAAACCTTTGTAAAAATTTGGATAGTTCCCCAAATCTATATTCCTGACACCTAGGCTGCATGGCATTTCTCAAGTCTCATTGCCTGTGAGATTCCAACAATTTCCTTAAGCTTTCAGAGTCTTTGTTTCCACCCCTGTGAGGCAATATTATTACCAAGTGTCTCATATGTCTCAAAAAAATTAGATGAAATAAGGGAAAGACTCTAACATAAGAGATGAAATTTTCAATGGTTCTTAACCAAAAGACTTTTTTCCTTAGTTTGTGCCTTCCCAGGTCAATGGCTGGACTGATGGAAATGATGGGACAATCCTGCTGTCTCACCCCTGCCAAGGTATTTTGCTACTTCTCCTGCATGTGCTTGCAGATTAATTCTTCACTGTTTTTCTATTTTCTGAGCAGGTACATTGCACCAAGAAATATTGAGTGTCTTTAATTAAAAAGACTTCCCAGAAATGCACTCATACAGCTTTAGGAATCTGAAATAAGCTTTTTTTTTTTTTTTTAAGCTAGCACATATATCTCCTTTTGTTCCCAGTATTAGGATAAAGAGAGGGAAAGAAAAATTTTGTAATGCTTCAGAGAAGCAAAATATTCACATACAAGCCATTTAGAAACCTTTTTGTATTTTTTTCTTTTAGAACTCATGGAGTTTGGAAAGAAATTATGCGTTTCTGAGTCATTTTTTTACTTACTTCACACAGCCTATCTGAGCAATAGCTAAAAAGCATTTTTAGAGGAGAGAAAGAGTGAGAAAGCATCACTCCAATAAACAAAGAAATAAAACAACAACTATTGCCACATGAACTCTAGTACATCAGTAGTGATTAAGTTATAACAATGGACAGCACTAACTTGTTTCCAAATTCAAGAGAAAAGTATACACCATTCTCCATTAAGTGTGATATTAGCTGGAGGTTTTTTCATAGATATTCTTTACTGGATTACAGAACCTCTCATCTGATTTGGTTTCCTGAGTTTTTTTTTTTTTTTGATCATGAGCATTATTAAATTTTATGTTCAAAGTATCTTCTGTGTATGTTGAGATAACCATATGCTTTTTCCCCATTTTTTTCTGTTAACGTAGTGAATTATACTATTTTCAAATGTTAAACTAATCTTGCATTTTTAGAATAAACCCCTCTTAGTTATTATGTATTAGCTTTTTTATATATCCTAGGATTTCATTTGTAATATTTTATTTAGGATTTTTATGTCTATGTTTTAACTTCTTGAGATGAATGCTCATTGATTTTTTTTCATTTGTTCTTTTTTTCTAAACTATGCATTTAAATCTATAAATTTCCCATAGGTTCTTCTTTATACTGATATGTCATATTTTCATTATTGTTCATTTTGAAATATTTTATAAGTTTCTTTGTCATT
>CM052438.1:151888265-151946168 GCA_028533085.1 Varecia variegata | reverse complement strand
CCCTGTTTTTTCTGGCTTCTGGGTAGGATGGATTAAAGGGAGGAATCGGTAGAAGACTGAAAAGTAGAAATTCTTGTTCATCTGCCTTGAGCAATGTCCTGGATAGTGGCTGTGCTTTCCCTGTGACTCCAGCTCTCACCAGGATACTTGTTCTTTGTGGCACCTATTCCAGCAGGGGCATTTCCACCTTGGCCCTTACTCTGGCTTCTGTAACACTCCCTCCATGTTTTCTCTCTCAAGGTTTCCAACTGCTGCTCATCTCTGGTTTGCTCTCCCAGCTTAGTTAGCTTCAGGGCTAAGCTTCATGTGTTACTAACCCCCTGTATTAAATTCCCTCTGCTTGAAATATTGAAATATCTAACCTTGTTTCTGGGTTTTTTTTCCCTTTTCTCTTATTTTTTTTCCCTGAAACTCTCACTGAAACATTCAGTGATCAAAATAAAAGGGAGGAAGTGAGGTTGGGTAATTTAGTGGAAAAATAATCCACATGAACAGAAGAAACATAATTTTAAAATGATTTTTCTAGCATGAGAAAAGGAAATGAATGACCAGTTGAGTTGGTGAGTAGGAGGTGTTAACTCCTCTAGCAAATTCGAATTCCAGCTCTGCCTCTTAGGAACTCTACCACTATAGGCAAATCATTTAACCTCTCTCTGCTTCAGTGTCCTCAATAGAAAAAAATGATGTTAAAAATAGTAACATTGTCATAGGTTATTGTGAACATGAAGGAAATTATCAGCAAAGCCTAGCAAATCATTAATAAATGTTAATTATAATTGCCCTCTACTTCTTTAGTGTCTTGATAATACTAGGATTTTCTTGACCATTTTAATGTTTAAGCAATAAACAGTTATCTTCTTAAGAAAGCTGTACTGAATGGAAAGATGGAGAGATAGATAAGCAAATGAATAATGTGAATGAATAGAAAAATACATGAAAGAATGAACAATGAACACCTAAACTGACTCATTAAAGGCAGAATAAATGAATGCATTCCCTGTTCACAGAAACAAACTTAGGAATACAATTCTTCAAGTTCCCTCTTTTTTCTTTATACTCAGAAGACACTGGAGAGATGATATGCACCCAGTCTGCTCACACCTTCCTTGAATATTTAAACTTTTGCTCTACTTTTTCTCCAGTGCTTCCACTTACTCAAAGACACATCCTCTAATTTCACTGATACAATTTTATTAGAGCCTTCACAGCCTTAGAAACCCAAAGTAGCAAGGGTAAGAGGACAGAGGCCAAGGTAGGAAGAACATATTGTAAGGGTTCTTGGTCAATGTTTGTCCTGGGATCACCTGTTCTCTGTCCCTTCCTCCTGCAGTAATGTTATTTCTCCAAGTGAGTTTGATTTAGCAATCTGTGGACTTCCTGGCTCCTTTATTCCTAAAGATTTAATACAAAATTCCAGAGTTCTTAACACCTCTATGGCAGGTGCTAATGGGCCATGAAGTTAGGAAAACTGAAATATTTTTCCTATTAACTTCAAAACTGGGTTAGCAAAATACTATCCCCTATTGATTATTTAAATGTTCTGTATTTTGGCATATTGGTCCCTGCTTCACTCTTCAAACTGTTTCTTACCGTTTTCCCCTATCTCCCATTTCACAATATCAGTATGAAGTCACCTACAGGTGCTACACCATATCACTCCTCCATAAAGATCCTTATGCTGTTCCCATCTCCTGGAATACTCTTTAGTCTTCCCTTAAATATTTACATTTCAATTCAGGCCCCAGGGCTTCCCTTATAAAATTTCCCTCCAAAGTATGGGTTAGGTGCTTCTTTTTCTCCCTTAGCATCTTATGGTGACCTCTATTGCAACTCTTAGCACATTGTTTTTATATTCATTATGACCCTTCATAAATTTTATGCTCCTTGAAAACAAGGGCCAGTATTTTATTCTTTTCCTTCCCTAACTGACACACAATGGGTGCACAATAGATATTTTGGGGTTTAAACCAGGTCAATATGTGTGCCAAAGAACTTAGCCCCAGAGATTCAATCTACAGGTTTTCCCCTTTGGTCTAAATAATTTAAATAATTGTTTTTGTTCTTGTTCTAAATTGTTTTTGTTCTAAATTATCTAGATAATTATATTTGGGAAGGATAATTGCAGCATCTCATGACTGCTGTTTTAATACCATGTGAGTTGCTTCCTCTCCCCCCAAACAATATTATAATGTCTACACTTTATCTAATTGCATCTTTGATGCTGCCTTCCCCTGGGAATGAAAAGAATAATCATTTGTTTATTCTTTGCCTTAAAACAACGAGTATTAGAATCTGAGTGGGGTAGGAAATGACTCGTGTGTTTCTGTCACTCATAGACCACCTTCATTCTGAACACCTGGGTTTTGATTTTTAACCTCTCTGTGAAATATAGTTCAGTTTGGGGCACTCAGTGAATACTGGCAGATTTTGGCTTGATTGGACAACTCCACAAAAGACCACCTGACAGCCCTCATGAACAAGAACACATGGCGGGAACCAGAGGTGGGTTTGCTCAAGTCACACTAGTAGGGGACATTTGAGCCCATTTTCTCAAAGTCTTCTCTATGACTCAAAGTTCTTTTTTCTCTCTTTTTAATCAATACATTTTATTGTGTATATTCAATATTTACAACATGATATGGAATACATACAGATAGAAAAATGGTTATTATAGTGAAGCTGATTGACATGTTATCTCACACACTGTTTTCGGTGACAAGAGAAGCTAAAATCTACTTATCTAACAAAAATATCTCTACTACAATGCAGAGTTATTAATTATAGTCCTCATGTTGTACATTAGATCTCTAGACTTGTTCATCCTTACCTATCTGCTACTCTGTATTCTTTGACTTCCATGTCCCTATTTCCTGGCCCCCGCACCCCGCCCTGCCTGTAACCAGTGCTTTATTCCTTTATTATCTACCTTTGGATATTTGACCTTTTTTTAAACTCCACATACAAGTGAGATCAATATTTTTCTTTCTGTATCTGGCTTATTTCACTTAGTATAATGTCCTCTCAGTCCATTCATGTTGCAGCAAATGGCAGGATCTCCTAACTTTTTAAGGATGAATAGTATTCCATTACGTGTGTGTGTGTGTGTGTGTGTGTGTGTGTGTGTGTATCTTACATTTCATGCATTCATCCACAGATGGACACTTATGTTGTTTCAATATCTTGCCTATTATGAATAATGTTTCAATGAACACATGGGAGTGCAGGTATCTTTATGAGGTGGTGATTTCATCTCCTTTGATTATATATCCAGAAGTGGAATTGTTGGATTGTATAGTATTAATCGTTCTATTTTTAAATGTGTAGGAAACTCCATATTGTTTTCCACAGTGACCACACCAATCTACTTCCCCAATGGGGTTCCCTTTTCTCTTGACAATATTTTTTATATCTTGGCCTTTTGGTAATAGCCATCTTAATGGGTGTGAGGTGATATCTCTTAGTGGTTAATTTGCATTTCTCTGGTGATTAGTGATGTTGATCACTTTTGCATATATCTGTTAGCCATTTTTATGTCTTTGGAGAAATGTCTAAGTCCTCTGCTCATATTTTAATTAGATTGTTGTCTCTTAATATTTTAAAAATGCTGGCAAATATATTGTTTATTCAGAAATTCCCTCCATTTCCTAACTCCACAGAGGAATAAGGTACTCTGCATGTGTATTTCAAAGTAAAATGTTTCTTCTCTTGCAAGTTTTCCAAGGGAAACAATACCCAGCCTTTTCAGCAGTCTAATATTTACCAGATCAAATGACTTCAAATTACCCAGCTGATCTTTACCACTGGATTTCGGTCTTTCGGCCACTATGTAATCATTCCCAGTCATTACCTACTTGCTCGAAACTGCAGGTCTATAATATACCCCTTTATCATCATTCCACTTGTTCATACAGCCTGACAGCAGAATTCAAGTGCTAAAGGATTTTAAGATTTACCCAGCTTGTTAGCAGTTCTTTATCCTTTTAGAACTGCCCGCCCTGCTCAAAGCACTTTCCTATCTTGAACTTGCTCATTCATCTTGGAGGGAAAAAAAGGGATAAGCTGTGGATTTGCTTGATGTCTCACCAATAAGGCTAAGATATTTTGAACTCTAAAGAAGAGCCTGGCCCAATCCCTAGCCAGTGATTTATGTAGTTGCCTTATAGAACGAGGCAAGAGGGAGCAGGGGATCACAAGGTGTCAATATGAGGGGAAAAAATTTTAAAAACCTCTTCTAATAACTATCGTTCATTAACCATCTATGCGGTTTATGTGTTTTGTAAAGTATCTCTTAATCTTATTAATATGAAATCACTCAAGGTATGTGTACTTCTTTTTTCATTTAATAAATAAGGATACTTACACTTAGGCAAGTTAGTAACTTATTCACAATTGACCCAACTGAGAGGTAATGGAATTGGGATTCCAACCCAGCTTTCTCTGGCTCCAAGACTTGTGCTGTTTCCACTTTATCATGTGTTTTCCAGATACAGTTTGTTCTCATTCGTCTTCCACTTGTCACTTTATTCTTCAGTCTCTGTAGTACAGATGGCTTTATTCATATGCCTTACTGTGGCACCAAAATCATATCCTGTGACTTAATTCCCATGCTCTAAACTCTATTGCACACCTCTGACATTAAACTGTATAAGGCTTCTAACCCAGCACCAGAAAATAGTCAAATCTCAACCAATGCCATTTATTTATTTCTGTGGTTGCTGCTCCCTCACATCCTACAATCCTGCTGACTGTCCTCTGGCTGTGCTGCCAGATCTTCAGGAATGTAGGGCTAGTCTAGTCTCAACTGTACTCTGACACCACACCGACCATTGCTTGTACTCTGATTCCTAGAGATCTTTAAAAATAGTGCAGAGTCTTTGCCCTAAACATTATCAAAATGAGTACTCGGCCTTTGGAGTTGCTTTTTTTTTTTCTTTTTTGTAATGTGTTTTTATTAGTGTAATGCTGTGTACTGTATCCCTTCTTCTGGAAGTGATGTGTATTTCCTCCAAATGCTTGTAACATCGTTTTCTGTAGCTTGCTGTGTTCATTCCAGTGTTCCCACATACCATTGTCTAAAATAAGTGTCCAGTAAATAAACATTCAATGTCTAGCATAAATATAAGTTCCTAAGAGATTTAAAGCATAAGAATGAACCATAGGCGATTGGTTTCCTTACACTGAGGAAAGTTCTTTGAACAAGATGTGTGCAGGTGCTTAGTGGAGGAAATTCTCAGGACACCCATCACAAATCCCACCGTCTTTTGTTTTTGTGCTCCAAAGTGTGAGCCAAATACACTAACCTGTTTTATTAGCTCTGAGCCACTTCATACTGTCTGTTTCTCACTTTTGCTAGTGTGCATCACTTGGGCTGCTCACAAAGGCCAGTTGGGCCTTTTTTCTTGGTCTTAGATCCTCAGCATCACTCTTAAATTTTGTCTTTTTCACAATATATCATTTTTCATGCTCCAAACAGTGGACATTTTTAGTAGTTTTGTCCATTGCAGAGTGAAAGTGATTTCTCTTATTTTCTAAGATTGCTATGTAAAGTGACTAGAGAGATAAATATCTCCCCTGAAAAGCAGTGTGATTGAACCATCTAGATCCAGAGTAGAGAGGTAGATGATGAACAAGCTTCTGCCAGGCACTGGACAGCTGGCTGCATTTCACAGCTCGCAATGCAACCCTACTCTTGAGGACAAACGAAGAGTCACAGGTCTGTGAGAAAGCAGCAGCACGATGGTTGCAGACAGCTGAATGTAATTACCCACCTCATTCACAATGTGAAAGTGAAAATTAACAGCTGTTGAATCCTGGGGTGAGAGGGCCTTTCCAGCCATGAATGTGCCAGGCACATACTATTTCATCGAATGCAACATGGCAAAGTCCTACTGAGAATTATAGTAAAAATGGTGGTGCTACAAGAACCAGAGTGTATCCCAGATTTTCTGCAGCCCAGTCCAAACCACTCACCATGACCTAAGAAGATCTGCTCTAATCTTCACTCATCCCTCAGTGTGCATTCTCTTTTCCAGCCTACCTCTTCCAGTTCTCTGCCTTCTTATTCCTGGGAAAGCTGCCTATTTCTAGGCAACGTCAAGTCTTTCTCTGTACATTTTCCCTGGCAACTCTATATAGCTTAAGCTTTAGAATACAGGACCTCTGCTCACAGCTCTGTGTTACAAAGCAAAGTCATTCGCTCATTCTCTCATCAGCAAAATGTGGATTATCTCTGACTTTTAGCAATATTTTAAATATGAAATGAGACACTGGTGTAATGCTTAGTACAGTTTCTATCAGGCAATAGAGTAGTTCTATATGAGTCTTCTTCCTTTAGCTCCAAGAACACAGAGCCTGTGTGAGTTGCCCATTAAACATTGTTTTGATTATTTATTAAAGTGTAGTTTAGCTTAGCATCTACTTCCTGAATACAAAATGACCACATTTCTTCAAAAATGCCCAAAGATGACATATTTGAAACTACTTTTGAATGAAATGGAGTAATGAGTAAATATAAATGATAAACTATAGAGATTGTAAGTTAATGAAATTAATTGCATAATCAAGAGATGACCATTGCTATGGCATGGTGCCATCAGGTATGCTACAGAGAGTTGTTCTTATCTTGGTGGACAAAGGGAGATATTTGCAACAGACACTCATACAAAGGCTAAAAGAGTATAGATCGAAAGCTTTCCCTGGAATGCTGTCAGGGTAAGGAAAACCTGAAATTGACTTTGAAAGGAGAATTCATAAAGCTTTATAGATCCGATTGAAATTCCAGATAAATAACTGATTGACTATATTTTGTCATATGGTCAGAAAGTCTTTTTTTAGAAAGAGAAAGGAGCACTTAGCTCAACTTTCTACTTCTGAATTTTTGCACTCTGCAAGGCTGTAAATGGATGTCACATACTGACTAAAATGTATAAAACGGCAATAACCTCATCATTCACTTCTTAATTTTTATTAGTTCCTCATTAACTCCATCCAGGGCTTTGATCCTTTAAGAACTTAAATTCAAGTTTCTCTAGAAAATAAGAAATTATGTAATGGAGAAGTTCTAGCATATATGCCTTTCGTATCCTTTGCATAGAAGGGCATCTTACCTGTATGGGAGTGAGACTTATACACAGACTTATATCTACTCCAGTGTGTAAATGAGTCTTATGTAGAAAGGAATGATCATAACTTTAATATAGAATGGGATTAAGTGTTAGTTTTCATAATCAATCAAGGTATAGTCAGCTAAATAGTGGGCCCCCTAAAAATTATGCCCAAGTGCTAATCCCCAGAACCTGTGAATGTTACCTTATTTGGAAAAGAGATTGCAGATGTAATTAAGTTAAGGATCTTGAAATGAGGAGGTAGTCTTGAATTATTGAGTGGTCCCTAAATCCAATGACAATTACCCTCATAAGAGACACACAGACAAGGAGACAGTATGACCACGGTGGCAGAGATTGCCGTGATGTGGCCACAAGCCAGGGACTAACTGGAGCCATTGGAAGCTGGAGGAAGCAAGGAAGGATCCTCCCCTAGAGCCTCTGGAGGGAGCTTGGCCCTTCTGACACCTTGATTTCAGACCTCTGGACTCCCGAACTGTAAGAGAATAAATTTGTTGTTTTAAGACAGCAGGTATATGATAATGTTACAGCAGCCACAGGAAACAAATACAGGAAACGGAGACTAGTTTTAATTCTGATATTCTTTACATCACATAGGGGTCCCTTCTCATTCACTTCAATTACAAAATGTTTTAGGTCTGCTTTACCTATATGTATTCTCTGCATTTTTTTTCTTATGACTAAAAACAGGAATGACAAGTACTCCTTTCTCAGATGGACTGCAGTGACCAAGATGCTCTGTTATTGTTAGTAAGAAATTATTCTGTGGTTTCTTTTCTTCACCTCTGCTGAGGACACTCTGAGTCTGCCAGCAGGCCACATGCTTTCTGTCGTCTTATCCTGCCTGGGCTTCCCTTGCCTGCTTTGCTTTGTCTGGTTGTGCATCAGAGGGATGTTAGAACAAGAAAGATATAGGTCCAACTGTCTTGTTCTTCTACCAAGCTGCCATGAAATTTAATCATCATGGAGCACCTGTGTGAATTAATCCATATTTGGGCAATGAATAGTTTTGATAAAGACTAAATCATTTCAATCTTAAACCTTTTGAATGAGTGCATCCTACAAACACACCATTTTTTTTCAGAAGTAGAAATATTTATGGTGACTGATGTCTTCTAATAGGATGCTGATGTTCCACTCAGTTAAGCAAGTGTTCTCATTCTTGCAGAATTGAACTAATCAGTAAAACATCACCATGTGCACTTTACAAAAGCAGACACACAAGAAATTCTGGGGTTTAGGTACCAATAAATGCCATATGATTAAAGTGAATCAAAAAAAGAAGGAAGGGATGCAGTTAAGGTAGGGAGAAAAGCAATTGATCTACTAACCTATAACATTTGAAGTAGTATTTGATAACTTCTAGAGTTTCTGGTGACTCTAAATCAGAAGTCTGTAACAAATTGCCTCAATAAAATTTCCTTTTTAAAAATAAGTTAACAAATCCAGGTATTGAAAAGTTGCTGCAAATTAGGTAAATATCATTTTTTCTGGTAACCTAAATCAATTCTATCCAAATGGTTTGCATTTTCTGGTGGACACAATCTCAAAGAGTTGAATACTACATTCCAGTATTATTGTAGCACTGGCTCCTGCTACTATTTCCAGATTAACCAAACAGATTCTCTTCTTAGTGCTCCATTACCCGTTCAAAACTATAGAACAAGATGACATCATAGTTTTGAACTACACAACTGGTTATGATTCTAACGGGTAAGAACAAAGAAATCAAACGAGGGTACTGCAGAGGCAACAAACAGATGTAAAGATTCAATTTTCATAAGTATTCCTTGAATTTCTGGACATGCCAAATCCTCTTTATTGCTTTGTGATATCCCAATTAGAAATTTAAGCTCTAATGGAAAACAGAATGTTACTTTTTCTTATGTTCTCCCTGGGTATATAACAGCAGTTTCATAACATTCATTAAAAAGTAATTAAATATGAATTAATTAATCAACTTAAAAAATTGCATAAATAATGTGAGTGGATAAAAATGTGGGTAAATACTTAATCGTTTAATAACTTTCCATTGATCTTAGAATAAAATTTGACTATGGTCTTCTCATGACTGTGGCCTGCAACATCTGGCTTCAGTCTACCTTTCCAACCTCCTCTAATTTTCCTCTTCACTTATTGGCCTCTGGGTCCACTCATGACCTTCAATGCACCAACCCTCTTTCTACTCCACAGCTTTTGCAATTATTTGTTACCTGGAAAGTTATTCCTGTAGCACTTTACACATATGGTTCTTTCTCATTCTCTAGGTCTCAGCTTGTCCATCAGTCCCTTAGAGAGGTCTTCCTTGATCACCTCACTGTATATTAAAGCAGGGTTCTCCAGTTCCTCTCCAATTTATCACTGTGCAATTCTTTCCTACTACTATATAGCCTGCAGTTATATTGCTATATTGTAGTTATTTTCTAGCTTATTGTCAGTCTTTTACACATGAGGCTATATAAATGTCATAAAGATACACCAATTTTGTCTTATTCATCTGTTTGAAGAGCCTGCCACATTGCCACTGAATTAATGAAATAAGGGGTGAATGAATAATAAAATAGAAAACAGGATATCTCTTCTCTACATATGTATGTATACATATATAGGATTATATCTCAATGCCAGATTTCATTGTATTCTAAGGAGTGTGTGTGTGTGTGTGTGTGTGTGTATCTTAAAGAAGTAGTTGCATTTGTAAACTGATTTTACTTTTTCACAGTTACTTTTCTATGAAGCATGAGATTGGGTAATTGGGTAAATGGCTTATTGCTATTGTGGGCTTAGATATGCTATTTGGTCTTTTAATTTGAATGTTCCACAGAATCCATCAGAATTTTCATAAATCCATGTCACCAGGAGGGACATGGAATGCAGAGAAAATAATGTCATCCATTTAGAGGGAATAAGAAAAGCCCACTTGAAACTGAAACGTGCAAAACACATTTGGAATCTTTAGCTGGATGGCATAGTGGAAAATAGTGTGCTTGTGTGATCATAGGTCTAGGACTAATTACTTGTGAACTCTGGGCAAGTCCCTTAAGCACTGAGTCCTGGCTTCCTTATTGGTAGAAGTGAAGGTGAGAAGTTAGGTCAGTGGCTTTGCAGCAGTGCTCTGCTGAAAGCTGTGAGTTGTGGTAGCTTACGTGAAGGGGTTCCAGTTCTCCAACCCCCATTTTAGTCAGAGAAGCTCTGCTTTTATGCAAACTGTACACTGAAGCATTGAATAAATTTTGATTTTTTTTAAAGCAGCTCTTATGCTTAAGAAAGTTTGAAAGTCACTAGAGTAGATTATTTCTAATATCCTATGACAAATTTTTGATACTATGAAACAAAGATGATGAATATTAGATGACCAATGTATCCAAATCAGGAGAATTTAGAAAACAAATGTGAAGCAGAAATAAAAAGATGATTTATAAAGAATTATAACTAAGCTCTACTCATCATTAGAGTCCGAATTATATTTCTTTCCTCAGATAGTTTTTTCAGCTTTGTAAAGTTTGTTCCAAATTGCTTTTGGCTCTGAAATGGTGGTTCCATTAAATTTCCAGTGTAATTAAGAATATCAGAACAGCCGAGTCTCTGTTCCAAAGTTTCTTCAGTGGAGTCATTTGTGTTTCCTCGATTAGTAAGTTCAATAACATAATCTTGTATTTTTCCATCTTTTACCAGTGCTAGCATAGGAATGAATGACTTTGATACACAGGCAAAAGAAAAGTGCTTTTTCCATATTCAGCTTCAGTTTTGGTCTCAAGGTGTTTCTTGGACAGTATCACCAAATGTCTGTCTAGCATTTTATACCTAAATGTGGAATCTGTGGAAATGGCAAACCACTTCAAATACTAAAGGTCTTTCAATATTTGAAAGATTTAATTGAACACCCACTCTGGAAGGTACTATGCTAGATGCTAGAAAATGAAGGCTGTACATAGTTTACAACCTAACCTATAGCTTATTGTAACCGTAATACAAAGAAAATGTATCTTAAAAGTCCATAACAGTGACATAAGCACAGACCTATAAAGTTCAGAGGAGGGGAAGGTCTAAGAATATGTATATGCACGTTACATATGAATATATAAAATATATACATGCACTTTAGGATTCATATGAATATTCATGTACAACTTATATAATAAATCCTATTATATATATTCATATGCAACTTGGAACGAATGAGGCAAAGCTGTGCTTAATAAATACATACCTAGTTTATGTGTAGAACTTTTATCTTCCTTCATAATCTACTCTTTAACCACAATGCTTTCACAGTATTAGTAATGGGATTTGACACATGGGATCGTAGTTTGCCAGTCCCTAACATATACAGTCAAATGATGCTTGTAAATATCTTTGTTTTATTCAATGAAAATTGGAGTGTTTTATTTTTAATGGAACTGTCGTAAATATTTTTGGAAAATTTTCAAATATTCTACTCCAAGGTTTCATTTAAGAAATTAAAATAAAATAGAAATATTTCTAATTTACCACATTATATCATTCTTTGTCAAATGTAGTATTTAAACTGCTGTTACCATAATTCAATGCATGAAATTAATTTCATGTAGTGAACTCCAACCTCACAAAAACTATCGAATATTATCTCCATTGGACAAATACCAATGAATAATGTTGATCTGAACTTGTAATTCTGAATTAATGATTCTAATATTTGAGATTTAAATAATATCTTTATCATGACTGACTTAATAAGTTAGGTCTTCTTAGATGTTGGGGAGTAAACGAGAATCCATGAACCAACTTGATTCAGAATATGATGATAAATTCATGAGCTTCAGGTATCGCAAACCACTAAGATGTGATTTACCTAAAACTACAACCTAAGCTTGAATTCTCACCTCAGATAAAATGTCATTTACACATTTTATTCATTTTATATAACTTGCTAACTGCCAACTCTTAAATATGGTAGTGGCTCAAGTGGAAATATTCACTCTTCTAAAATAACTACTGAGCATACAAATAGGTTTTCTTAAAGGTGTCTCCCTCATCTATATGCGAGGCAACATGGCTTAGCGGAAAATAGCACTAAAGAGGAATTGGGGGACTTTGGTTACCAGCCCCAGCATACTATAAATCAAGTAGCTTTGAACAAATTCGTTGACTAGAACTCCTTAATTCATGCTTCTGTAATGTAAAGATAATACTATTCACCTGTACCATGATAAGTTGCATGAAATACCATGGAAGTGCTTTGTAAGTTATTAAATATTATATAAAACTAATGTAAGGAGAATTTTGCTTTTAAAGCCAAGAAAGGCTTAAGCATTGCCATTTCTAAATTGTGGGTTAAGATTATTTTTTTTTCACAAGAGGAAGAATCCTTTCTAAAAGAATTATTTAATTATGTTTGTGGTCCTTCCCTTATAATTGCCTTTAGCTGTTTAGGTTGAATGAGTGGGCATCTAAGTACAACAGTTTGAAATATAAGTATGATGCATTTGGATTCTACATACATATTTTCATCCATACATTTCATAGGGATCCCAATACTAAGTATGCAGTGGATGGGACAAAATCACAACAGGCAACTTTATTTTTAGAATTTGATCCAAAAATCAAGAAAAATAAATAAATAAAAGGAGCTGAGTCTCTATTATGTTAGTACACAAAATAAACCAAAAACATCAACGTTTACCATGGGATCATTTAAATGTATTCGCAAATGATCTGATAAGAGAAACGTGATTTACAACACGGGGAACATCTTTAACAACCATAGACTTAAATGCACTGCACTGTAGGTCACCTAGACTAGGTTAGCAAGAATGAGCAAAGTGGTAGGTCCGAAAGGCAACCCCCAAACACCTTCCTCAGATGGAGACTTTGGTAATTGTCTGTGGTTAAAAAAACAAAAAGAACAAAACCACCAACTCTTATTCTTCATCATGTTGGATGGTCATTTTGTCCATTTTTCTCCCCCGATGAGTCCATTTTAAATGCTTCAATTATTTTGAAGACACTCCAAATCAACAGAACAGCAGACTCTCCCATTCTGTACATCAAAAACACAAGTGTTAGGCAATTGAGACACGGAATATAAATCAATTAGCAGTCTGCAATCTTTATATTCAAAATGATCTTCAGCATTTTGAAATAAACTCTAAGAATGCGATAGAAAAAAATGACTAGAAAAGTGCTAGAGAAAAAGTAGAAGGAAAGGGAAGGACTGATAGACCCTTCAGGGTCCCTCTGGCTGGGGTTCCACTACTAGTGCAATTTCCTGCTCTGCCTGTATTCCATCCATGCTTGGGAAACCTCCCTGGGATTTCCAAGTTTTCATACAACTTATTTGCTGGACTTATTCCCAATGAGATTCTTTCCAAAAATAAATGCCTGAAAGATGACAAGGTGCCATTTTGAAAACGAATCAAAAGTACTCCAAGAATCTGAAGGCAAAACCAAGATGGGTTCTAGAAAGGTTTGCCTATTAAGTAGGGATAAATATAAAGTGTCTCATGGTGACTATGAAGGGCATAGTGTATGTTTAGATGTGTAAATTCTCAGAAATTCATTAAAAATCAATTTCATATATTAAAGTAAATATATTTTTATAATTCTCTTTAATGAATCTCAAACATGACATCAAAGAAATAATATTAAATAACTCAGGTCTCCACATCTCCTGGTTATTTAGTTTTCTATGGCTGAAGGATCAGATGCTACCGTGGCTCTTTCACTGTATAAAGTGTCATATGATCCTTTCTCTATTGGGGCTGCATCTTGAGATGTGACTTTCCAGGAAAAAGAAAAAAAATCCCCATTTATAATAGCATAAAGAGGCAAGTTGGGAACCTTCCACTGATGCCTGAAGCTGAGCCAGGGTTTAATGGGACCAAGTAGACTCGTATTTTTAACGTGCTTAATCATGAGAATCTTAAACAGATGTTTTGGCGGAGAATTTGACACTGACTAACCATTGCTCCAAATAGGCTATAGGCACGAGCTTTGAAAGGAGGGGAGGGGTCAGTTTTTAATCTTAAAGACATATGAGGATGTCTCATGGGCACTCCTCCAAAAAGACAGGGGGATAATCACAATTAATCAAATGCTGTACCAAGAGCTGCAGGTCACCACCTTAGGCACTCTGATAATTAAACAAAGCAAACAACTTCACAGAGCACTTTTCCCTAACATTGATAGTCTTATAAAAGAACTCAGCAAAAGTTTTAGCTTGAAAGGAGGTAGATAATTTGCCTGCCTGCCTGCCTTCTTTCCTCCTCCCTTCTTCCTTCTCCGCATTCTTTCCTTTTTTTTAATATGCCATTCAAAATAGCTTAAATCAGCCAAAATTGGGCCTAGAGTCAATTGTTAAAATTCTGTAGCTTAAAGGCAAGAGAGTATTTTATTGCATGTTCCTTAGGGATTTGCCTTCATACAAGGTGCAGCCATGCTCCAGACATATTAACCTCCCAGGAGAAGTAAATGCCTGCCTCTTTTCCACCATGCCACATGGAAAGTCTGCATTCAGAAACATCAGGAGTGCACCGCCTACAAGTGTTCTCTGGCAATTGTTCGAGGCCCCACTATCCCCAGGACATCCAATTACCTTGCATTTACAGGTTGTGCAGGGAGATCCGGCCATTGTCCACACTGAGCCACTAAGCCTTGAAACGCCATAGCTGTCCAGGCAAGTTTTTCTGATGTCATAAGTGATGTTATCAGCCAGGCAGGGGTCACTGACACAGCGGGGACAACACTCCCCTTCTGAGATGGCTGTATACTCACAGCTCAAGTTGGGGCAAGCGAGTGGCCAGCAGTCTACCTCTCCTTCCTGTGGAGAGAAAGCCCAAAAATGCCTCAATGTTCCTGTGGATAATTTTATTCCCAAAGTCACAGAGAGGAAAAGAGAGCACAGTAATTCTCATCATTCTCTTCATTGCATATTTTTAGTTAACACCATTGTGGGTACAATACATTTCCTCCCTGAAGACCTACTACCGGTATCACTTCCTTTAGGATGCTTTTGCTGTTCTTCTATACTGCACTTCACAGAAAGAGTAAGGTCTGCTTCTTTGTGTGCCAAGTACAGCTTATAATTATTTTTATCATGATACTTATGATGACATCATAAGTATCAGTACAATTCTGCATTAAGTTTTGAGCTTTCAGGCTATGGGCTTGTTTCTTTCTCTCCTTGATGCATAGCACATTTTTGGTCAATAAAGGCTAAAATGAATAAATGGTAACAATACTGGCTACTATATAAAAAACTAATTTCTCTTAAGGTCAATAGCAGAACCTGAAGCACTATAACATTTCAATCAAATGTAAAGTTGAGGTTGGGCAATATCAGGAGAACCATTTCAAAATGGTTTGAGTGTGACAGGTGGCTAACGAACTTTAAATATTACAGCTCAAATGGAGCCTCTGTGTATCTCGGCATCTGGCACCTGTGGCTCCATTAAGCTGCCCATCATGGAACCGATTCCCTATGCAGCCTTTTCTTCTCCTATCGTAACACTCATAATTCATGGTAACTGTTGTTTAATTGTTCAGCTTCACAAGACTATGAGCTTTCTGCAGGGATAGATCATGTCTATCTTGCTCACCATATATCATCCAGAATTTGGCACATGCAAACTCTTGATAAATATTCATTAAATATGACTCACATTATTCTCAAGTAATTCTTATGCATTCAAGAGCTTCAGTTTTCCTGGGAAATACTCACCTTAGGGGCTGGGGATGGAAGAGGATATACTTTTGAAATTCTGTGAAAATTTCATGCGTAAAATTAATACGAATTCTTCTGACTGCCTGATGATTGGCTTCTTGAGAAAGAAATGCAAATTTCCAGACTGACATGGAAACTAATTCTATAGTTATGTTAGATTTATTTGTTTTTGGATAGGAGTTTGAAAAACTGGCTATAATTTTAATTTATCTCAGTTATACTTCTCAGCAGTAGGAATGATTAAGAAAGATGTATTCTGTTATCTGCACATTCACCTTGAGATTTTAGAAGATCTGATGGAAATTTAGAGTACAATTTCTCTGAATTATTGTTTTTATATGCTACCCATAGACTGAATCATTCGTTTCAGCAAATGTTAAACTATGGACACATGACTAATAGTTTCCATTAGAAGTCAACTCGGGTACCATGTGCCATAGTTGTGACCTTACAAATGGAACATCACACTCACTAGGACAATGTGTCTTTTTCTTTCTTTTTTTTTTTTTTTTTTTGAGACAGAGTCTCACTTTGTTGCCTGGGCTAGAGTGAGTGCCATGGCGTCAGCCTAGCTCACAGCAACCTCAAACTCCTGGGCTTACGCGATCCTACTGCCTCAGCCTCCCGAGTAGCTGGGACTACGGGCATGTGCCACCATGCCCGGCTAATTTTCTCTATATATATTTTAGTTGGCCAGATAATTTCTTTCTGTTTTTAGTAGAGACGGGGTCTCACTCTTGCTCAGGCTGGTCTTGAACTCCTGACCTCGAGCGATCCGCCCGCCTCGGCCTCCCAGAGTGCTAGGATTACAGGCATGAGCCACCGCGCCCGGACAATGTGTCTTAAAAGTCTTTGCAACCTTTGATATCTTTGTGGTATAATTTGAAACAAAAAGAACCAGGTCCAGATATTAAGCCTTTTCTCTGGACTTTCTCAAATAAGATTATACCATTAGTATTCCTATATTAATATCTATAATAATCTTCATTTTTTTCTGTATGAACATTTAGCATCTGAACAGATTTTTCAAAGTAGAAAATATTAACAATTGTAGCTTCCATGTACTAAGTACCTTCTATGTGCCAAGAATTGCATTTGCCCTTCACATATATTCTGTAATCTTCATAACAGCCCTATGAAATAGGTACTCATACACCTGGGTACATGTGAGGGAAAGAATGATCAGTGAAATGCTAGGACTTGCCCAAGTTACTCATACAGAGCTAGCATGTGGGAGGACCAGGATTGGATTCTAGGTCTCTTTTATTAAATCTATGATATTTCTACTATATTTGTTACCTCTCATATTGAAACCTTTAAGGGTTATGTTACAAGAAATAAAAGATCTGACTCTATAGGACTATACATACCAGTCAAAATTTTGAAAATTTTCTATCTTGCAGGCATTTTTCTTGGTCTGGAGTTCCTAAAAAGTAGCAGCTGTAAATAATCATCACTTGGGTCAAATCTGTCCCATAAATGTTCTTTTTGTCCTGCACAGTGTTTTAAATACAATCTGACTGTCTTTAGCCAGAGCATATGCCCCTTAGTTAGCCACAGGCCCCTCAGCTCCCTGCACAGTACTATGAACAGCCGGACTAGAGCCCACAAGCAGCTGAGATTATAACCCCTTGCAGAGTGAAGGGACAACGCTTCTACAGGAAGCCAACATACCAGACACCGACACTGCTGGCAGCTATGGATCCAGTTGTCTCCACTTCGG
Source organism: Varecia variegata (assembly GCA_028533085.1). NCBI lineage: Eukaryota > Metazoa > Chordata > Mammalia > Primates > Lemuridae > Varecia > Varecia variegata. The sequence goes on along the minus strand of CM052438.1, from coordinate 151,928,620 downwards.
TAGAGCTTGTGTCCATTTTGATCTAAACATTGACTTGTGACCCTAGTGTCACACTCTGGGCAACAGAAAAGGTCAGCGCTTGGATTCTGGCAATCACAAGCCGTCCGTCGGCAGAATATCTTCCCGTCCTGTTTAGAAATGAGGTTAAGGAGGTTTCGTCATTAGGGAAATGATGGATAGCCATGCTATGAAAACCAAACCTTATAAACACTTTGCAGAGCACAGAGGAAAGATTTCTTAGAGACTTCATTGTCCCCTGGCCACCTCCCATTTTATTCAAAAAAGGATGCTTGTGGATTCATGCACTTTGTTTCCCTGACCGTTCCTGAAATGCAGCCCAAGTAAAAATGGAGACATTTCTAAGTTTAACAAAGAAGACAATAGGTTCTTTGAAAATTTTTTTCTAAATATGTCCTTAAAAATCATACTTCTCAGAAAAATAATTAAACTAAGCAGCCAAAATGCATATATTATTGAAAACATATTTGATTGGAAAATCAAATTACTGTATTTTTCTAGTTCATAATGATACCACCTAACATGTTCAAATGCATTCACCTAATTCTATCCCTATCCTGACTCTGGAAAAAAGTCTGATTATACCCTTGTTACAGAAAAATTAACTGAGGCCCATGGAGGATAAATGAGTTATTTAAGATCACAAAGGTTAGCAGTTCTCTAAGCAGCACCACCAGGTCTTCTGATTTCAAAACAATTGTTCTTCAAGACAGCCTTTAGGCTCCCTATTATAGGGGGTTACAGTCAGGTGCCACCTTCCACCTTCAAGTGTTCCCTAAATTGTAGGCATAGTACAATTTCTGGAATATTGGCCCCAAGGATTCACAGTTATGAAGAATTGAAGGTCAAAGGTACTTAAGCATTAGACACCTTGCAACATGTCTTATTTATGTCTGTGGCTCGCAATAACTTCCTGCCTCAGACAATGATGAAGCTAGAAATGTAAGACAAGATCTGTCATCACCATTTAAGGGTGTAACTGCTTTGCCCAATATTTACAAAGATTACAAGAATCTTGAGGGTGGAAGGTACCTTAAAGGACACATACCCAAACCTCTGAACTATACTCGAATCCTCTTTCCAGCAAACCATATTCAAAAGTCATCAAGCTTATGCTTGAAGTTCTCCAGTCTTGAACTCATCCATATGGATAACATTCAAAGTGTGCATCTCTGTGCATGTCTTCATGTTGAAAATTATACTACTTTTCATCTCTATCCATTGATCTTAACTCATACCCTTGGTCATCACAGAACTCCCAACACCTTCTGGCACATTTCAACTCTTCAGTTCTTAGACAATAGCTCTTAGGTATTCACTGAGTTGTCTCTTCTTTATGTTAAACATCTCTAATTTCTCAACCAGCCAGCCCCATACTTCTTAATCTTTTCACTGCCATTGTTGACTTCTCTTTCAACAGTTTTGAGTATTCCCTATCATCATTTTCCCCATCATCATCTATCATAAATACCTTGTGTCATGCATTGTGCAAAGTCCTTTGTATGCATTGTCACATTTAATCCTGATAATTTGTGGAATAGAAATTTACATCTCCATTTCTTAGGTAGCTGAGAGTTAGAGAACTAAATATCCTTCAGTAATGGTCTTCTAAGTGAATTGAGTCTCACGGTCACCACGTTTTAAGTGTTGTGCTTTATTTCATGCAGACTTATTTCAATAGTCATGCGCCACATAACAGCAGTTTGGTCAATGACAGACTACATATATGATGGTGGTTCCATAAGATCATAATGGAGCTTAAAAATCCCTATCACCTGGAGACATTGTAGCCACGGTGTAGTGTGAGACATTACTTACATGTTTGTGATGATGCTGGTGTAAACAAAACTGATACCAGTTGTATGAAAGTATAATGCACACAATTATGTACAGTACATGATACTTGATGATAATTGACTGTTACTGGCTTATGTATTTAGTACACTATATTCTTAATCCTTATTTTTTAGAGTATATTCCTTCTACTTATATTTAAAAAAAAAAGTTAACTGTAAAACAGCCTCAGGCAGGTCCTTCAGTAAGCATTCCAGAAGAAAGCATTGTTTTATTAGGAATGACATCTTCATGCATGTTATTGCCCCTGAAGACCTTCCAGTGGGACAAGATGTGGAGGTGGGAGACAGTGATAGTGATAATCCTGATCCTGTGTAGGCCGAGGCTAATGTGTGTATTTAAACTGTCTTTGTTAAAAATGAAGCGTAAAGAGTAAAGCATAAAAAATTATGGACAAAAGCTTATAGAATAAAAACACAAACATTTTGTACATCTATATTTGTATTTTAAGCTGTGTTATTATCAAAAAAGTCAAGTTAAAAAAGTAAGTTTATAAAGTGAAAAAGTTACAGTAAGCTATAGTAAACTTATTATTAAAGAATTTTTTATACATTTAGTGTACCCTAAATGTATAGTATTTATGAAGTGTACAGTAACGTCCTAGGCCTTCACATTCACTCACCACTCACTCACTGCAGAGCAACTTCCAGTCCTGCAAGCTCCATTCATGGTTTAAGTGCCTATGTACTTACCATATGTAAATAGTACTAGGCTATACCATATAGCCCAGGTGTGCAGTAGGCTATACTATTTAGGTTTGTGTAAGCATACTCTCATGATGTTTGCACAACGATGAAATCACCGAGCAACTTATTTCTCAGGATGTATCCCTGTCGTTAAGCAATGCATGACTGTATTTACTGCCTTACTCTGGTTATACAATAATGGTGTCTTATATTGAGGTTAATGAAGACTAAAATCTCATTAAGCCCTGTCCCATCTTGTGCAGTTGGTTGTTTAGGGGCAGCAAGTATACAACTTGATGTTTATTTCTTTCGCATTTCACCTTGTTAGATCCATTTCATCTCCCCTGCCTGTCACAATGTTTCCTAACTGCTGTTTCTGTCATCTACCATAGACGACCCTCCTTCACAGCTTAGTGACATGTGCAAACTTGATGGACCTGCCCTCAGGGACTTCATCTACTTCATCCATAACGACAATGAAAAATCAGGCATGGCTTACTGAGATATTTAGTGTCAGCTAAAGAGGAAACCTCTAAAAGCTTTACATTCTTTATGGAGAATGGAAAGAAGACAGGTGGGCAATCTATATAGTAACAAGTTGAAAAATGCAGTGTGTGCGTTGGCTCTATTACTATAAAAATGACAAGGAATCATAGTTCTCCAAAAACATCAAGAGACTAAAAGTTAAACACATACACACGCACATATAAGAGTGTGTGTGTGTATAGAGAGAGGCTCTAGAGTTAAGCAAGTAAATCGAGTCAGAGAATTTAGCAAGTCTGGAAAAAAGGTCCCCAGATCCTAGTTATCATCTAACAATAGGCCTTTGGCTTACAGATCATATACCATTACTTTAACTCATTAATATATTTTTCATGTGTATGTATGGCCCAAAATGACTCCCTGGGGATTTATTTTAACCAACCGAAGCTAAGAAAAGTAATACTAGCTACAACATGAAACCATTTGATCAGCTCAGTTTCCAATGGCACAATAATATTCTTCTCAAGTGTAGAATGGCCAGGGCTCAGGAGCAAATATGGCCATGTCTGTGGCCACATCAAACAAAGAGATAAATTATTTTAGAAGAGGTTACAACTGGCAATGAGACCCAATCAGAATGTCAGTTTTCTTCCCACGTGCTGATTAAAAGAATGAATAAAAATAAATGGATAGCCTCCAGGGTGAGTGCAAAATACAGCAATTTCACATCTCATCAATTATGTGAAAATGCCAGATCCCTCTTAGTTTCTAACATGTTTCAGAACAATGACTATGTTCACTTTGGCTTTGAATTACAGGGTAACTGTCAAGGAAATCATTTTTAATAATGAAAATGTCCTAGGTAGCTCTACTAATTCAATAAGAATGCCTTATAAAAAACTCAGTTCACAGAGCACAACCACACTAGAAGGCAAATTTGGAGAGAAAATAGAGCTCACTGGTAATGAGTAGTCCTTTTTGTCATAGATCTTTGGGGCTATCCCCAGAGCTTGACCACTATCCCAACTAGGGTGGTTCAAACAATCCCCACTCAAATGGCAAAGATACATATTTCCCACCCTTCTGCCACAGAAGCTGTTTTTATGTAGTTTTATAATAAAAGTTCAACTGTAAGTAATTATAAGCATTAAAATATTTAAATTGCTTCTGAATTTTAAAAAGCAGGGACATGTACTTTTCCATCAGATAAAAATGAATTCTTGTTATACTACAGAAAGTTAGTGTTTTTACTACAAATAACAAATTCTATTATTAAACAGTCAACACACTGATATATTTACTCCAGATTGCATAATACCACTAATGTTTTTCCTGACAGTTTTGAAACTTTTAAATCAAGAAGGTGAACTTAGGTAAGCTTATTTATATAAATTTAATAATATAAACTTGAAGTTGCCAAACTGATGTCCATGATCCAAACTCAGCTTGTTGCCTGTTTTTGTAAATAAAGTTTTATGGGAACACAGGTTCCCTCATTTATATATTGTCTATGGCTGCTTTCACATTACAGTGGCAGAGGTGAATATTTGGGCAGAGGCTTTATGGTATGCAAAACTTAAAAATATTTACTATCTGATCCTTTACAGAAAAAGTCTGCAGACCTCTGACATAAACTATAAAATTAGGAGTTGTACTCCAAACCCATCTATTCTACCTTCTGGCACACAAACTTATGGGGCTGTGATATCCAATCTTTTTACAAAGTATTAATTTTGCCTTCAAGTCACTGCCGACAAACTAGTCCCTTAGTCTTCTCTAATTAGCACTGGAGGTAAAAACACACGTAGCAGTCATTTTATCCAACTGCCTTATTTTAATGAAAAGGAAACAAGGCTTAGAGAGAGGAAATGACCTTTCCATGTAGAAAATTAACAACAAAATGAAAACTAGACCCCAATCTGGACTTTCGCAACAATGAGTTCCCCTATGATGCATCCTTGTATGATGAGGAGGGTGGAGGGTAGGAAAAAATGTTTTTAGATGAAATCCAGAAGGATTCTTGGGGCAATGGTTCTCAAAACATAGTCCTCAAATCAGCAGCATTAGCAACTCTTGGGAGTCAGTTAGAAATGCAAATTCTTGTGCCCCCCTCCTCACCTCCAGACCTACTGAACCAGAAACTGTAGGGGTGGAGCCAGTGATCAAAGTTTCACAAGCCCTCTAGGTGATGCTGGTGCAAGGGAAAGTTTTGAAACCACTGATGGAGAAAAAATCACCCAGTCAAAGGGCAAGTTAGCATGGCATCATGTTCAAGCTCCTAGGATGAAAAGGCAGGTTTGGAACATTACAATAAGAGGGAGAGTCAGGGGAAGGGAAATAGAGACCCTACACCTTGACAAGACCCCTAGTGTTTTGAGGGCTGAACTAAAAGTGACAACATATTCTACTTTTAAAGAAAAAGAAACAACAATCTCAGGGCTTCACAGCCAGCTTCTGTGATCAAAAACGCCATGCACAGGAAGGTATTGATAGTGCTGCTGGTTGGCTTCCACGAGCAAAGGAAAGCATTTTTATGAGTTGACTGTCAGAATCCAGAAAGCTAACTCCTACCCTGGCCCCAGGCACAGACCAGCTCATCCCTGGTCCTCAACCTGTGAGTGAGTGCCCTACTTAGGGTGGCAGGGCCAGTTTTCTGGCTGCTTCTTGCAGATCAGGTTCTTCTCTTCTTGCTAGAAAGAGGCATATGAGTCCTTTAGGTATCTCTAGCATGGTTACCCTCCTCAGTTTCTGATCAGAAGTTCAAATGAAGCCATCAGATGGTCAAATGACCATGATTACAGGAAATCTTATGGCAAAGGTCTTCTCCACCTTGCCTGCTCTATGTTGTCATAGCAACTTGTCCTGAATTTATTATAACATGGTAGTTGACTGGCTCTTTGTGGTAACCTTTTCCCTTCTCATCTCTGTAATTCCCAGAAAAACTCAAGACCTGGCACTGCTTAAGTCTTCAGTATTACTTTAGTTTCAGGATAAATGATACTCACTTTTTTTTTTAACTGCATGAAGCATAGAAATGAAATCTGGCCTTCATAGTTTGTTCCCTTTCTCCCAATAGATTTTCCAGTTACTACTACTTGTAGTCATAGGCATAGGTATAGGTAAATGAGTAGGTGTAGGTATAGTAGCAGCTATCGAGTGTATAAAAGCCCCACTTGCAAACCCTAGTGCTCTCTCTTTTCAGTGGTACCTGAACCTGTTCACCCAGGAAAATGGGCAGCTAAGTCTCAAACAGGTCACTCTAGAGCTTCATCTTTGCCCAGAGAATAGGGAAGAAATTGCCACAGAGGCTCAGTCTGTAGCATCATAAGTCTTCAGGACCCATCATTTCACTTCTACATTTCCTCCCATGTGATCTTACCTCTCTATCCCTTTTTCAGGTTTTCATCTTCACTGTCCTCAACCTTTATCTCAGCCTAAGTGATTTCTCTCTAGTTAGCTTCAATCTCCTCAAGCCATCTATCACGCTGTCAATCAGATCTTGATTGGACCATGTCAATCCCAAATGTAAAATTTCTCATGCTCCTTTGCTACCCACAGGATGAAGTCTAAATCCCATGGCCTAGCTCCATTTCCAGCCATTATCTCCAGGCTCATCACCAACTACACCCTTCCTATACTCTTCTTGCTCCTGATATTTTGAGCTCATTATTCACTTCATATTTCTAACACAACATGTATTTTTACACTTCTGCATCTTTGCACTTGAGGTTACCTCTCTTTGGGATTTACCTTCCTCGAAAAATCTACTTGGCTAAATTTCTCATCCTTTAAGTTCTCAAAGATCACCTCTTCTAAGAAGTCTTTCCCTATTCCCTTCTGCATCCTTCTAGAAAAGAACAGTCACCCCTTCGTATCTCCAGGCAAGTGGTTATAGGATCCCCACGGATACCAAAATCTGTGGATACTCAAAGCCCCTGATATAAAACAGCATCGTATTTGCATATAACCTACACATGTCATCCTGTATACTTTAAATCATCTCTAGATTGCTATCTCTACATTGCTATGTAAATAGTTGTATTGTTTTTCAATTTGTATCTTTTTAAAATATTTTCAGACAGGTTGGTTGAATCCATGGATGTGGAACCCATGGATGCAGAGTGCCAACTGTACTTCCCCCTCTAGGTTTCCGCAGCAAATTGTTCATGGCTCTACCACAGTATGACAGGTGGTTAATTATTTCTGCATCCATTTCCCTTTTCTCCATGATATCCAAAATAGACACAACTACTCATACTAAAATACCACATTTCCTAGAAGCTAATAACCCTGGGACCTCTCTACCGTCCCCTATAGCACAAGTATAAGGCCCTTGGCAAATTTACAAATAGAAGAGCCACAGATAGATATCTATGAAAAGAAGCTGGGCTGTAACCAAGATTTAGGGATCAAGCCCAGAGAGAGACCATTTTTCATTTGGGTTTCTGTGGTCTGGATATAATGCTGGAGAAATATGGATTCCAAGCAGTTCAGCAATCTTTCTGCTTAATCAGCTAGGTGGTCTAAAGGTGCACAAAAACATTGTCACTGCCAAGGAAATACACTGAATCTAAAGAAGCCCCAATCCATTTGTGCTGGCCCAGTTCTACACTTGAACTTCATTCATCTGTGGACATGTTTCAAGGCCTTTTTTTCAATTGTCCTGAAACACAAGTCGCTAACCTGGTGTATTGACTCTGATGAGGGAAAGTGGTCTTTTAAGAGAACTTTGCCTCTTTCAATAATACACCTTGACACTTTGGTGGCTTGTGTGATCCTGCTATTGTGTGATTTGGTTTTATCTGAATTTGAAACAAGGATATGATTGAAAAGACAGTACTTTATACCTCAACCTTGATTTTATTTCTTAGTCTCCAAGATGATGCCATTATAATTGTCCATTTGAATGTTTAAGTACTGGAGATATTTCTTATCAAATTGGAACAGAACACTTTGAACTGCAAGTAATGGACACAAACAAGGATGATCAAAAATAGATCATTTTATGTGGATCACTTACAGAATCTGATTTAGGGATCTTAATTCAGCTCCTAAAACCAGGCTCTCTTTCCCCTCTACAACCTCTGGGAAACTATGCTATAAATGGGTAATGAGTACAATTGGAAAACAAACAAAAAGATTTATATAAAGAAATCTGCCTAGTACTTTATTCAGAAAGGAGAGGGTTGGTGATAGAGGTGCATTGTATTAACAAAGTAAGGTTACAAGAATTGCTCATCTCCTGTGGCAATTTCAGCCTAATTCTCGTAAGACATTGGCGACACTTTAGGATTCCAAACAGAATAAATCAATTCAGACTGCTTGGATTATTAATGCAGTTAATTAAAGAAGCTCTGGAAAAAATTTAATGACAAGTAAGTTCCCTGATTTATCATGGGCTTACACAAAACAAAAACTGAAACAGGAATTCTGGTCTCACTAGTGAGGCCTCAACTAAAGTCCCTTGTCCCTTACCTATTCCAGGGACTGGGGACCTAGAAAGCCTAAAAAGGATCTGGGGTTATGTTGTGATCATCCCCAAAAGTCTGGAAAAACAATATTTTCTTGAAAAGAACCAGCAAAGAATTCATCCACCTTGTACTAACTGAATGGATGAGCTAAGTGCCAACCTCTGCCATAAGCCCTTTTCAAATATTCTAACCCATGATGAGCTTTTCCTTCTCGTAAAAAATGTGCCCTTTGAGTTAGCAGCACATGGTTAAATATCATACTTAATAACTTCAAAACTTCCCGAGGGAACGGCCCACCCGTCACTTACATAGTACTGAGTTGAGAGTTTAAGCTCCGACAAGTTGATTGACAGATGGCCTCATTGGTTTTAAATATAGCAATAGATATCATCTGTAGCATGTAACAGGACATCTGGCAGGAGGGGAAAACTATCAACTTTGGGGCAAGCAAGTGGACTTCAAGACCTAGCTTAGACAATTGTATCTTTAATATTTAGGCCTAGCTTAGACAATTGTATCTTTAATATTTAGGGCAAGTTACTTGATCCCTTTGAAACTCAGTTTCATCATCTTTCAAAGTAGTACTGTAAGAATTAAACATGCTTTTTATAAAAAAAAATTTCAGGGTGCTTGAAACAGAGCAGGTGCATAATAAATGGGAAAAATGGACCTGAATTTGAGTGTAGAGAACTAGGTTTATGGGTAAGAGAACAAAACAGGTGTAATGGAGTAACAAACTAAGCACTTGATAAGGTAGCTTTCCTAAATAGGTGCAGAAGGTCTGCTGAGGTGTGGCCAACTGGAAGGCAGCTGGATGAGTTGGATGAATTTCTTAAGGCTCATTTCAGCTCTGTTTTTAGGGGACACACTGGGAAGGTATTAAGAGACCCGATTCTCTATGAGGATACTAAGCAAGTAATTTCTCTTGGTTCCCATGTTCGTAAAGCCCAAGATTAAATAGTCCCATTCCAACAGACGTAGAAATACAAGAGCTACAGTACAGCAATAACAAAGGAAAATAAATAGGCAAGATCAACAAAAGAAGAAATAAAGCGCAAAGAAATCAAACACTTTAATAGGCCCATTTTGCAAAGCATAAAGCAAAACCAGATGATGACAGAATTTTATTTTTATAAGCAGTAAACTCACTTCCAAACAACTTAATGTAAGGAATAGCCCAGCACTACGAATGACAAAGAAAACATCAACTACTAAGAGGCCTCGTACCCTCATTATCATTTGTTTAAAAATGAAAGTCGACCTGTCTCTGACACTGGCAGCAAGTCTCTGAGCCTGGCTTTTCTGGATGATGTCACCACAAAAGTGAGAAAATTCAGGCAAATGTTCATTTTAGGGAAAGAGTAGTTTTAATTAGCTAGTTTGTGTAAGTGGGGGGTGAGGGCTTATTACAGCTCACCAATAACCTTTAACGCACTGTAAACTCCTAGTGGGAGGACTGTCGTCGGCTTCTCAGCCCTGCATCCCCTTCTCTGCAGCCTCTTCTCAACCCCACACCTCACCATTGACTAAGAGCATGATCAAGTCAAAGCAGGCTTGCCTGCCCCAGCAGCATGCATTAGCTGGAGTGTAGATTAGGACAGGAGAAGCCTTTTCAGGAACTACAGGAGACTCACGAGTCAACAGCCAGGGGGAAAGAGGTGAGGAGGCAGAGAAGTGAGGGAGGAAAAGAAAGAACAGTTTGAATTTCAGTTGTATCACATCAGCCTCACCTTGCAGGAACAGACAGAACATCTGTCGTCTTTCAAGGTCCACACCTGGCCATTGCGCTTCAGCCCTCCTTCATGGGGGCAGTCACCAGAGCAGGAGGGCCCGGAGGGACAGAGGCAGTCGAAACCCCCAGCCAGGTTGATGCAGGCAGAATCATTCCAACAGGTGTGAGTTCTTAAGGCACATTCATCAATATCTGCAATAAACAAAGTACAGAAGCTTAGAATCTAGCCAAGGGAACTTGGAAAACAACAGTCATTTAAAGTAGCATCTGCTAACATTATTGAGCATTTGTCTTGTGCCAGGTACTGTGCCTAACTGTTCATAGGCACTATCTCATTAATTCTGCAAGGTAGCTCTGTGTGGGAGGATCCGTTCTTATTCTGAAAATAATGGAGCTGAGTTTTATAAATAACAAGCCCAGTGACGCATAACTGGTAAGTGACTGGTCCGAGACCCAAACCTGTAGCTGTCTGATTGCAATTGCTAAAATATACAGTAGCAGTTAAGAACGAGTTTTAGGATATTCTTAAGAACTATTCTATCCAGAGGCCATAAACACTATTAATTCATTAACAGTGTACATTCCCCCCTATGGAGATCTGGGCCTTTTAGAAAAGGTGTCAATATATTAGCCACTGAATAGGAACAAATGAGCAATTCTGGCAACCTTGAGACAATTAGACTTCCCCTAGATCCTGGAACCAAGGATGAAAGAAACGAGAACAATTCTTAGTAGGTGTCTTGTCTAATCGAAGTCTTGCCACCCTGACGTCCAGCAGAATTTTTGTCCATATGTTAAAAAAAAAAATCAGAGATACAGTAGGGTATGGCATGGATGCTGATGAAAGACATAAATATATTGTCCCATGTTTTATTGGAAGCCAAGAATGGAAGAAAAGCATAAATCCAGTCAGCCCATTTTGACATTTAAAGCTTGAGTGACCTTAACAACATCTCAGACACATACCTGTCTAGTCACAGCTTAAGCCTTTTCCCCAAAAGCAATCCATTACCTCACAAGGTAGCCAATTCCGTCTTTGAATGACTTTTAAAAATGTCTCCCTTAAATTGAGATTGGTAGAAGTATACTACTCATTAATACTTCTGAGGTCACTCAAGAAATGGTTACTGGTGTGTTAGGTCTTTCTTTATGATCCTTAAACTATTTAAAGTCACCTGTCATTTGTCTATCAGACATTTCTACTCCTGATTAATCTGCCATGCCCTGCAAATATCTTTCAGATGAAAACATTGATAAAAATAAATTTTTACCAAAAGTTGGTATGCGTAAGGTTTTTTGCAGATAGCAGTGACAAAATCAAAAATACTGAGATAATATTTCTAGAGCTAATTCCTCCCAAGGTCTACTTTTTGCCTTTATTCCACTAATTGCAACCTTAGTCAAAACAATTAATTAATGAACAATTACTGCTCCTTTGAAAACCATGAAAACGATCACAAATTGTGGTGCCTATATTCCAAGTCAACTGCAATCAAGCTTCACTACATTTTCTCACTCTTACTGGTCCGGCTCATGTCATTCTCAGTGCATTTGACCATATGGTGCTTTCTAGAAACCTGTCTTACCTCTCCAATCATTTTCCCTACTCTAATTCTAGTACTGAATGTGTGGGAGTTGGGTGACCCAGGTTTGAATGCAAGCTCTTTATTTTAATTAGGTGCTTACCATGTACCAGTCATTTTACCTTTTCTAACTCTTTTATCTTCTGTATAAACTAATTCATCAAATCTATGATCTTCTGAAAATTAAACTCCCAGAATATCATATAAGCCTCTATCTAACTTCAAGTGTTACCTTCTGCCACTTCCTTTTTTCATTCAAAAGCAACGGATACAAAATTTTGGTCAAATAGGAGGAATAAGTTTAAGAGATCAACCCTGCAGCATGATGACTATAGTCAACAATGCACTCACTGTATGCTTGAAAATTGCTATGACAGTAGATTTTAATGTTCTTGACACACAAATGATAAATGTATAAGGTAATGCAGATGTTAAATAGCTTGATTTGGCCATTCTACAGTGTATACATATTTCAAAACATGCTCTATACCATAAATATATAAAATTGTAATTTGTCAATTAAAAAATACTTCAAAGAAAAAAAGCAATGGGAGATCCACAAAGAAGCCATGCTGTTTGCTATGTCTGTGCCTTAGAAAATGCCTTTTCTTATAATGGGAACATCCTCTCGCTTTCTATTTTTCCTTAGCCTAGATGGGGTGAGGCAGGAGTGTAAATTGATTAATTGATAAGAACTACTCTTGCTGTGCTACCTTCACTCATAAGCAGCTCTCAAAATACAGCTCAAGCATCGTGATCTTATTCAGCAAGACAGTCACTATGGGCTTTCTGCTTTCTCTGTGCCCCTTACACTCAAGTCCATCCTGGGATTCACCTCTCGGGAGTTACATGGTTAATGTGTCTACCTCCACAGACAGTGAGCTTATTGAGGGCAGACGTTAAATTTTATTTCTCTTTCTCTTCCTAGTACCAAGTATAACAGAATACAATGTGGATGTTTCATGTATTTATTCAATTTGACTTACTTAAATCAAAGAAATTCACAGAATAATACTATTATAAAGCTTACTTAGCCAAAATTTGGTCTCTGGAATGTTCAATAAGTCTAAAGCATAAACACAACCCTGCCCCTCAGGGAACACATTTTTTAGTTGAGTCCTCATCTGTGAAAGCCCTTGGATCTAATTTAAAGTAGAATAAATACAGTAAATTAGTAACCACACTGAAATAGGATAGAAATGTCCCCAATCCACCCACCCAAGAAAAGCATTTGATTTTTCTGTCAAGTGCTTGAGGACAAAGGCAGAGGAAGACACATTAACAAAGCACTCCAGAAATTATCTGGAAGTGTAATTTCAAGCGATGTACTACAAGTGGTGTAATTTATGGTATTGTCTAAATTAATCTCTAGATTGACAATTAATGCCCAAATGTAATGTATTTTTTAATATTTGGTTATTTTGCATTTGCAAACTTGCAAACCTATTGCCGATGTTCCCTTCCATAAATTAAGAAACCTCAGCATAAAGATGAACATACCTAGTGTGCACAATAAAAACAGGATGCAAAACCAGGATTTGCTTTCAATTCTCCAGAATGAAAGAATTTCACAGTTGAATATAGGACCATATTGCCTACAGAGTTCCATGTAATTGCTTTACTTATGACACAGAAATCTAATTCTGCTTCCATGCAATTTAACAGATTTATGGAAAGCCAGATGTTAGCAATTATGGAAACCAACATTATTCATATTCTTGGTAATACAGACCTGTTTGCTCTGCACAAAGCCAACTTAATCTATTATATATATCCCAAGGCATCCAAAGGGAAGAGGCACCCCATTTACATATTGCAACTGTTGTTCTCTGCTGAGCAAACACAAAGATATTCACCCATGAGACTTACCCAAATCATCAGACAGGCCTCCCAATGACAAAAAGGCAATGAAACAAAAATCAGGCACAGTATTCCGTACTGAAATCTGTAATCATTAGCGTGTACTTGCTTTTTCTTATTGTAAATAATGGCTCTCTGTGATTTCCTTGTTTTTCTCCTTATAAATTCATTATTTAAATGCTTCGTGCTCAAATGAGATTTTTTTTCAATAAACTTCCACAGCTAAGCTAGCATTAGCACTAACTTTCTTGCATTGACATTTTCACAATTTCTGAAAGCTGTCATTGTACTCAATTTTGCTTAAAAAACAAAGTCTAGTTGTGCTAGTCAATCTGTTTGCTTCTTTGACTTGAGGTCCTTAGGTTACTTGGGCAAGTAAGATAATATAATTCAGAGATGTTTATATGAGCAGCAGTGAAACCAGTCCCAGCCTAGCCCCCATTTTCTGACCTTTCAAGAAAAATGGCTCTGCCAAAGTCTTGATAGCATAACAACTGTAATGGTACCTGCCTCAGGAGCTGAAACTTCTACAGGTTGATTTCAGAGATCCAAGGAAATATTTTTATTCCCAAGAGTTTGATAGCAGTTAGGTCAAAGGAGTAAACCTTTTCATTAGCCCATATTCTTTTTTCTTAAGTAACTTTCACAGCACATCTAGTCTTACTTTCAAATTCAAAACAGGTGATGTGTCAGAAAACAAATTTGAAGCCGGGGTTTGAATATCCAGCTGTGTGTGTTCCGACTTGGAAATCATTACCAGACATTAGCGGCTCAGAAATTAGGACAGAGCTTGGGGGTTTATTAATGGTAGACAAGATAGAGCACAGATGCCTCTCCAGTGGCTAAAGCAGTATTGCTTCTTTTACAGTGGCTTAAGAATATACACTCTGCCTGTCAGCAAAATAAGTAAAAGAAGTAGACAAAGCTGAGGTCTGACATGACTTACAAAGCAAAGGGCTAATGAAATTTTAAGCCGTACACTAATTTTTAAGTTCAGAATAAGAAGTGATAACCACACTCTGTCACGTGGGCTCCTTTTACCACATTTGGACATTGTTCCCTTTAGATCAGAGGTCCCCAACCTTTTGGACAACAGGGACTGGTTTCATGGAAGACAATTTTTCCATGGACATGGAGCTCGGGCAGTGATGTGAGCGATGGGGAGCAGCTGTAAATACAGAGGAAGCTCCACTGGCTTGCTCACCTGCCACTCACCACCTGGTGTTGGCCCCCAGGTTCTTGAGTTTCATGGAAGATGATTTTTCCATGAACATGGCAGGTGGGGGTGGTGGGTCAGGGTGTGCAGCGGAGCTCTGCAGCCTTGGGAGTTGGGAACCACAGCATTAAGAATGAAGTTGACATACTTGGGACACATCAGAAGGCATCCATCAGTATGATGAGGGGCTCACACTCATCTCACTTTAACAAAACACAAGTTATTTAGTCTCAAAGAGCAAAGGATAAAAGAATAGATAAGTGAGCTATCTTCCTTTATTTGAGATGCTGTTAAGTATTTCTTAGGAAGAGTTTTTAATGCCCCTCCAATGTTAACTCTTCAGTCTCTTTTCCAGCCCCTAACCTTTCCAGAGTCAGGATGAAACCCTTTCCTATAACATTCCTCTTACTCTTTGGTGTGTCATATTGCTACTCTGCAATGAATCTTCTCCTTTCCTTTTGAGAAGACTCTCTTTTTAACAAAGGAAAAAGGAAACACTTTGGGCTCACTATTTCCTAGATCCGGATTTTATTTCCTGGCATCTACAACGAGCAGCTACTTCCATTTACTCATCTTCATTCTCCTCTGAATGTGTGCAAGCTTCCCTAGGGACCCGCTCTTCAAAGCCTAAATCCTGAAGTTTCTCATGACCACTAGTTTGCTAAATCATCACTCTTGCTTAATAATTATCATAACAAGTATTGTTATTGATTATCGAAGTCTAAGAGCTCTCTCCTCAACCCTTCTGGAAACAACACTGCCTTGTTCTCCTGTTTTCCTTCTTACCTCTTGATCTAGTCACCAATAATTATTAATAAATTAACTAATTCCCCATGTATTTGTTGAGCACCTAGTCTGTGCCAAACATACTGCTAAGGGCTAGAGATACGATGGGCAAAGAAGCCAGATATGTCCCTATAAGTATGGACCTTACAGCCATCTCTCATTGTTTAAATTATTAATATTTCCTAACCTTCCACCTCTGGTCCTCGTTTCCCTTTCTGCTCAGTGGAGGCAGTAGAGCATGCCAATTAAAATCTTAAGCTTTGGAATCCAGATGTTATGAGTATCAGTTAATGTGATCTGTTGTTCCAGTTTGCCGGGGACTGAGGAATTTCTGAGATAGTTGACTTTCAGTGCTGAAAATGAGAAAGTTTCCAGGCACATGGGGACAACTCAGTCAACTGCATCCCTGCAATTTACTCGTTCTTATGACTCTAGAAAATTTACCTGCCATCTCTGAGCTTAAATTACTTCATTTGAAAAATGTGGATAAAAATATGCCTCAGGGAATAATTTGGTAATTTGGGTAACCACATAATAAAATGCTTTTCATGTAATAACTTCTCAAAAATGATTAGCTGCTGTTATTTTTGTTCTTATTGTTTCTATAATTTTTCTCTAATCTCATGAATTCCACTTTCCCATCTCTTCAAGGATATACTCAAATCTGCACCTGATCTCTTTTGATGCAGTCAGCCCATACTTCCATCTATTTGCTGAGGATTTCCACTTGGATTCTCACAAAAATTCACATGATTTTCATTAGTACACTGGCTAACCAAACCCAGAGATATTAACACCCCAAGCTCTCTCCTAGCCCTAATCTGTAAATCTGATGCTAAGAGTAAGTGAATAATGTTAGGAAAAAAACACATAATTTTCTGATACTCTATGAACTTGATTTGGTCACTAATTATATTTTGTTTATCTGATGTACAAATTTAGATGTTTTACTGCACATGGAGAAAACAGTTCCTTCTAAATTAACCAAGTTGGTTTACTTTCTGGTATGAACAAGCCATACTTCTTTAACTAGTGATTAACTCTGTTTAAAATCAATACAAAAAAAAAATAAATAAATAAAAAAATAAAAAATAAAATAAAATAAAATCAATACAATTGTGACCAGTGGAGAGAATAAATTAAAAATCTATAAATATTGAAATACTTGCTGTTTAAAGAGAATTTTATTGCACAGAAGCTACAGTATTGATGCCAGCAACCCTAGATTTATATGTTTTTAATATATCTATCTGCTTATGGGTGGGACAGTGGGTTGTATTATAGCTGCAGTCTACTAAATGCCTGACACTGGCCATACACATCTCTTGTTACAGTCATTGTATTATTTAATATCTTTAACAAAATTTCACCCTTTGCTGAAAAGAATTACCATGCTTGTACTTTGATTTTATGCTGCCTGTATCTGCTTTATGTTACCATGTATGCTTAGCTGTGAACTTTCCTTTCTATCTTCCTTACCCATTCAGATTTGTAAAATTCTGGTCTTATCATTGTCTTTCACACACTAGGGAATGCAAAAACACTTGTTGAGCTGCAATTGAAAAAAGAACCCTTCCCCTTTGGTGGCCCTAGTTTTCTCTTTGGTAAAATATAGGAGTTATATAAAATGTTTTTTAAGATCTTGTTCATTGCCAACTTTACATGATTACTTTTCACCTCTGTAGGACTAAGCTTGTAATACAAGTGTTAGAATGTGAATGATGACAGATGGGCAGCGGGGCAGAGTTGAAGGGAAGAACCAGCCTCAGGACAACAAATGGATTTCTTAGGATTAAACAGTGTTCTTGGACATTCCATATGTATTGAAACAACTTGTCTCCCTTAATGAGTATTTGCAAGCAAGTGCCAGAGAGAGGAAGCAACAAAAGGGGGAAAAAGCATGGTTTTCCTGTCTGCATTGAAGCCTTGGCAATGTAATCGTTGGTGACACATACGCATAGGGAACCCAGCCAGGGTGAAAACCAAAACTATAACTCTCTGTTTTGACAGATCATTCTCTCAAGAAAGTTGTCAGAGGAGAAATGATTTCTTCTCTCTTCTATTCCAAGGAAAGGTCTCAGGAACAAGGAGAGATTACAAAATAATTTCACTTACTACAAGAAGCATCCTGTAATTTACACAACAGTCAAAGGTTAGGAAACATTGGCAAGGGTGTAATTCTAAAACCAGGTCTCAATCTAAATGACAAGAGGGTCAGATTACAGGAGCTAAGAATCCCAAAACCATTCATACCTATTATTTACTATTTTCTTTCACCACCCTTAGTGCCTAACTTCTAGGGCTATGCAAGACTTTCAGAAACTCTGCACCAGTAATAAGACATTGATCAAGGACAATAATCTGGACCATCATGCCAAGAAATGTAGGATCTGCAGAGAAGTTAAACAAGCTAGTAAAGAAATCTTGACTTGATCTCCCTGTGTCTGTTCTTGGAGGATTTCATCTCCTTGGATCTTTTTCCTCTCTCCATGTTTCTCCTCGTGTAGAACTCTAAATCAACTGATTTGGTAAAACAGGCCTGGGGTTGCCTTCTATTTTGAAAGTGATATTCTCCGAAAAGATCCAGAAGGCTTTTGTGGAGATAAGGGAAAAGGAAGCACAAAGTAGGAAACTTGAGTCCATACTGCTCTAGATTTTTGGGAGACAAGTTCTCTTTATTTTGAATTTCTTTCTGTGTTTCTTACCCCAAGGAAGGTAAAATCATATGGGCTAAAACTAAGTTGGTTTCCAAGGAGAAAAGCAAAGGAGGCCACTGACAAAGATTCTGTCCTTAACCAGACCAGTGATTTTGTCTACCCCATCAGCCAACCCCCATTAAAAGACCTGAACAAACACTAGCTTAGTTTTTAACCGCTCGAGGCCATGTCACATCCTAGTCAACTCCAAACCCCTTAAGTTTCTGCCTGAAAAAGTTCAAGGCTACCAAAGAATTTAGTTTGTTCAGCCAACACCTGAAAATAGGGCCCCTGTCTCCTGGTCTCTATGGGAGAGTTAGTGTCTAATTTCCATAAGTATCAGTTAACAATCCTAGATGGGTTTCACAGGGACCAACTTCCCCTTCCAGCTTTTCATAAATTTCACTTTCCTGACTCTGTTCAAATCCTGCCTTTCCCCCTTCCTACTCACTCACTCTAAAACACCCAGTCACTCGTGCGCAAATTGAAGTTGAGTTCAGTTTATGTTGAACGCTCTTCCCCATTGCAATAGTTTATTATTTATTAAAATCTGTTCTTACCACTTTGGTTTCCAGCTTTGTCTATTTTTAATATCACTTTGTTCATCTTTAATACCACTGAGGCTGCCAGAGTATAAATAGAAGGAATTCTTGCAGGTGAGCCCAGTTGATCAGGGTAAGTTGCTGATAGGAACCAATGTCCTCACTAGTAATAGAAGTGATTGCTCTGCAAGTTCCCTTATTAATTCATTTTCCAACAAATACTGAGCACAACAGACGTCATTTTAGACATTGTGGATACAATAGCAAATAAAACAGACACAATTCTTGCTCTGGGAAGATTAAGTTTTAGCAGGGGGGAAGAACAGCAGATAATCCCTTTCACACATCTTCCCCAAGAACCTGCAGGTGGTTAGGTATCCTGGCTGAGTTATGATTAATACACCTTTATGGAACAGAGATTTATCTTCTTATTATCCACAACAACACTAATTTACTATACTCATCATAGTTTTCAAACTCCTCTCAAATTCATGCTCTAATTTGTCCTTCCAAAAAACTTAGAATGTTATCAGCACCATCATCTCTACTTAATGCATAACTAAACTGAGAGTCACTTACATGATCATGGCTTCTCAAACATTCCTACCAAAGTTATCTTCATGGCAGAAAAGAATAAGCACTCATTTCTGGTAATTTTAGACATACATAAAGGGGACAGCATGAGTACAAAATGTATTTGAAGTTTCATGTTTTCAAAATCATTTTTCCAATTCATAATTTAGTCAGGACTGTTTTGATAGAAATGACTTTTTCCCCTGAAACCATGGAATAGAGCGCCTCACCTAGTTTTGTGATCCCTTGCATGCAGCAACATGCTCTCAGCAATATTTGTACCCCAGTATAAGAGGCATAGGAACAGGCCACACAATGTCAAGTAACTTGCTGAAAGCCATTCAGCTAGTACGTTCCAGAGTCGGGACACAAATGCAAGACTCCTGACTTCCGGTCAGGCTTGTCCCACATTATCACACCATGGCTGGCTCCCAATTCTATAGAAAATAAATACAATGACATTATGCAAAGCCCAAATGGTAAATCTCCAACATGCCAACCAGTCTGCAGATCCTCCAAATATTAAATGATACTCAATATATGTAAAAGGCAACAAAAATGATAAAGTCAAGGTACCTATATTAAAAAGCGTTACAATTACTTGGAGTAGATAAAATCCTCACCATTTATCCTGTACTGTCACTCTTCTCCATTTCTACTGCCTGGACTATTGCAGTAGCATCTCACTATTTGCCTTCTTCAAAGAGAATCAAACATGACAGTCTGATCATGCCATTCCCATTATCTTAAGGATTTTTTTGTAGCAGGAAAATGACCCAGTTTGAATTAAAGATTACATATTTAGGAATTGATAGAAACTTGTAATCCATCTCTTATATATGTATCCCCAAATAAACTGTTTAAGTTATTTTCACAACTTCTCAGATGAGAAATTGTTACTCATTGTGTGGCAACAGGAAAATTCAGACCTCTGTTCTTCAGTTTGTCTATAAAATGGGAAATTGTTCCCAACTTGAAGGTTTGTTGTGAGAAATGTAGGACAAATTTAACACTTGGTAGTAGCTGCTTGGTTGCTTGATAATTACCATGTTCAATAGCTCTCTAATTTTGAGGCCCTCACTTTTTTCAGAAGACAGTCATCCCAAACATAAGGAAAAACAGGAGCAAAATTGCACAGGTGCAGAAAACCATACTGATACATTTATGATAGAGGATCTGAAATTTTGTGAGTACTACTAAATTTGTATAGTTATATTTCATATTAAAATTTTTACTTTAAAAATTTTCACTATTCACATCAAAATGATATTTTAACATTGAGAGACATTGATATTATGAAATAGGATTCAAAACTTGTAACTCCTCAGCTTAGAACACACTACCTTTCATAATCTGGTCTCCATCTCTATTTCCAGGTGCCTGTCTCATCATTCCCCACCTACATCGTACCCATATATCAGGTGCTTCAACCACACTGGAGAGCTCACCATTCCTAGTACACAATTAGATCCCTGTCATAATTCTGTCTGCAATCAGACTGCTTTTGCTGCCTGGAATACTTCCCTTAACAGGTATTTTGCCTGAAACAAATTTTCTCACCGAGTAGACCCAGTGAAAATATATTTTCTGTGACAGATTTCTGTATATATTGACATCCTCAAATGTCCCAACCCCAAGAGCAGTTAGTCACTTTTTTCTTGGAGTATATCTTATGTGTACTGACTTAGTATCTAGCTGGCTAACCCCCAAACCTCTCCCAATCCCTGCCACCATCCTTTCTCCCTACCCTAGACTGGAAGAACTGTGTCTTACTCCTCTCAATGAGACTAAAACTTAGTACAGGAACTATCATCCACCAGACCTTCTCAATAAATGCTCATTAAACAAATGACTGGTGATTGTATGCTAACAATGTTTTATTTCATCAGAGTACTATAGCTTAAAATTACCTATTCATAAACCCACACATAAATATTTCATAGCAGTGTAAGTAACATCAGAGCAAAAAAAATAAAAAAAACCCACAAAAGATCTTGCATGATATAAGCTTCAAGATCTTGTGCAGAAAACCAAAGTGTGTCTATTATAGCTTGTTTTCCAAAAATGCCTAGTTCACAGTGAGAAAAAGGCCCCAAAGATAACCATAACTACACTGCAAAGCACCTTTTTAGGGAACAATATCAGCATTTTCCATGTGTATTACCTAACGCATACTCTTCCTGCACTTACACAGTGCAAGATCCACCTCCCCAATACAGCCTTCTTCAAAGTCTCCACCCCCACGTCTCCCTTTTCTCAGAACTCCCACCGGGCCTATTCACACAGTACAAAATTGTCAGCCAGGGCCTCTGAAATCCTGCATATTTCTTTTTAGATCCCCAGAGTCTAAAATAGCACCTGGCTTCTATATACTGCTTCTGTGTTGCTGTGGTCTGAGACATCATTATCAACACAGTTTAGCACAGGAGAAAGGAGAGCAACCTTTTAAGTATCTTTTTAAAAAGTGGAGATTCGTCTGACAATATGAGAAGAAGACACCACTTAGCTAGAAAGTAGCCAAGCTGCTTACTGAATCTAGGCCTCTGTGTCCTTAAAAGCTGCCTCTCCATTATATCACACTAAGCCTTCATAACTCCACACCCTCTCAGTGAGGTTTGTCACACAGAACATTTTTACAGATGATAGAATATCTCCAGGTTCTACCCCTTTTCATCTCCACTCCTATGAGAAAAAGCCACTGGGCAAAGGAAGCTGAACCCAAATCATTCTTAAGCCATTTCAATTATTCTAGACACATCAACCAGTTAAAATGGAAATCTCTTCCACAAGAGATTCCAGCAGAACCTTTCCAGGTTTTTTATGTTGCTTTGCTTGGTGTCAACTGTTGCAGCAGCTACTCTGACAAGTAAATCCTCATGGTGCCATTACAGTGACCAGAGAGCAGCCCACAGAGTCTAGGAGCCTGCTTCACACAACTAAGTACTGTATAACAGGCAACAATGAGAGGCTGAGAGGTGCCCTGTCTCATGGGAATGGCTATATTTAACCCTCAAGTGTGCCTAGATCAACGAAATGAGTTTACTGGAATTTGAAAATTTTGTTTGATAACTAAAAAAAAATGCATGACCAATACAATTTAATTCAACACAAGTCTATAAAAGATATCAAAAGCCTCAACTGTCCTGTAGGTTATAAAGATGTGACTAAGAATACAAGCCTAATCTGGGAAATTCTACAAAAGAAGGGCAAATAAATGGCTGTGGGGACACATAAGAGGGAGGAAGTTTTACTGTTATTATTAGAGACAAGATGTGACAGTGGTTTTCTACATTGGCCGAATAGTCTTTCTAATCACGTGGGGAAAAAATTACCTCATGAAATAAGCCATGCACAGACAGACAAACACTGAATGTTCTCACTCATATGTGGGAGCTAAAAAAGCTGATCTCATGGAGGTAGAGAGTCAAATGATAAATACCAGAGGCTGGGAGGTGATACAGAGAGATTGGTTAGTGGGTATAAACCTACAGTTACAGAGAAAGAAGAAGTTCTGATGTTCTATGGCAGGGTAAGGAGAGTATAGTTAATAACAATCTATTGCGTATTTCAAAATAGCTAAAGAGAAAACCTGAAATGTTCTCAACACATAGAAATGATGTATCTCCATATTGCTTTCCAAGATACCTTAAACAGATTCAAGTAGACCTACCATTTGATCCAGCAATCCCATTATTGGGCATCTACCCAAAAGAACAAAAGTCATTCTATAAAAAAGACATCTGCACTCGAATGTTTATAGCAGCACAATTCACAATTGCAAAGATGTGGAAACCACCCAAATGCCCATCAATTCATGAGTGGATTAGTAACATGTGGTATATGTATACCATGGAGTATTACTCAGCTATAAGAAATAATGGTGATATAGAATCTCTTTTGTTCTCCTGGAGAGAGTTGGAACCCATTCTATTAAGTGAAGTATCCCAAGGATGGAAAAATAAGCCCCACATGTACTCACCATCAAATTGGTTTCCCTGCTCATCACCTAAGTGCACATTTGGGAATAACACCAATTGGGTATCGGACAGAGGTGGGGGGTGAGCGGAGGGGATGGGTGTATACCTACATGATGAGTGCAATGTGCACTGTCTAGGGAATGGACACGCTTGAAGCTCTGACTCAGGGGGCTGGGGGGCATAGGCAATATATATAACCTGAACTTTTGTACCCCCATAATAAGCTGAAATAAAAATAAAAAGAGCAGCTTTTGTATACAGAAAAAAAAAGAAATGATGACTATGTGAGATGATGGATACCTCAACCACCCTGACTTGATCATTACATATTCTATGTATGTAACAAAATATTACACACACCACATAAATATGTATAAATATTATGTATCAATAAAAATAAATTAGTAAATAATTTTTTTTAAAATTACCTCAGTCTAGGCCCCACAGCAGTCCAACTGTATATGGATCTTCAAGGTGTGATGCCTGATGATAGGTATTTTAAAAAGCTACCCAGATGAATATTCTATGAAACAGGTTTGAGAATCACTGTTCAGAGAGGACTTCGTCAGGATTTTGATTAGTGACAGGGACAGTCAGGGAAAAGCATATAAACAAAAAAGAAGAGGAAAGAGTACAGAGTTTGGAAAGAGCAGATTAAGGATTTGAATGGACTTGAGTATCTATGTGAAGTATAAGAGGGAACAGAGAAAAAGAAAAGTTTCATTTGTAGGAGCAAGACCATGAAGACAGATTGACATTTGGGGGAGTCTGAATCTCGTCTTCAAAATATGTAAAATATAGCTCCTTATGCATGCCATTGTTAATTATATATTAGGTTTCATTTCTAAATGACCTAGATAACTATGCCTAGATAAAAAAGCAATTGTTCACAACTTTTATATTAAAACAGAATAACTGACTCCCACCACTGCCTCAAAACGCAGAGTGGATTGTTCCCCACAGTAACAACAGATCACTCACTGCCATCATCTTCTTCTGCAAATACCAATTTGCAAATTTTGTGTGCTTCTCTTTTTCTCATGGCATTATAAAGATATGCATGCAAATGAGACAGAGAGAGAGAGAAAAACTAACTTATAAGCTCTTCAAGAATGGTGATTCTGTTAACCTCTATTATACCGAGGACTGCTCATTTCTTCAATCATATGATCTACTTTAGGAGAAAGAGGCAAATCTTAAATATTTTTTGTTCAAAAAAACAACAAATCTTGCATGGGTGCTATTTTTATGATGTCAATGGTATTTGATGCTTACGGTAACTAATAAGACCAATAGAGCAGGTCCTATTATCCTTATCTGACAAAAAAAGGCATGGAGTGACAGTAGACTATTCTTCTAAAAGCCTAAAGTGCTACATTTTAGAGTCTAACATACGCCATTTCTCACCGTTGTCTAAGGAAAAAAAAATATAGCAGGATACACATTGAAAAACTACTTTTTTTTAATTTTAAAGGTTGTTTTAGATGCTGTTTTCTTCTTTTAGATGTGAGCAAGAGTGGTTGATGTTATTTAGGGCTCATTCTGAGGTGCTAATTTTCAGTGCTATCAAGCTATTTTATTATGATTCAGAATATGTCAGGTCATAAATCCCTCAAGAACAGACATCTTAACTTGTTCATAACCATATTTCCAGAAGACCTAAAACAGTGTTGGTATGATGGTTATTCTCAATAAATTATTTTTTCTGAATTAAAGACTTACATAGTTTTGTGATATTTAATTTCTTACATACCACAATCTACACAGCTAGTTATGTCAATCCAAACAGAAAATAAATCTGACCTGATACAGTTTTAAATGTCTACTCCTTCAATCATTTGACACATATGCATTGAATGTCTATTTGCCTACGTTATTCAAGGGGCTGGAGGCACAGTGGTAAAAGATAGACAGGGTCTCTTCCCCCCAACACTTGTATACTTGTGGCAAGAGACAATTATACCCATGTGAATGCATAGTAAATTTGGGAATAAAAAAATGCTAAAAAAGACATAGAGTATTGTAGTGAAGTGCCTGAGGAAGGGTTACTTCAGATAAAATAAGGAGGGTTTCCATAAAGAAGTGACATGTACTCCGAGACCTACATAACATGACAGCCATTCAATAAGACAGGTGGTGAGGGCTCCAAACAGAACAGTAAAGGCAAAGGCCCTGAAACTGGACTGAGCTTGTCGTGTTCAAGGCGTGAAAAGATCAAAGAGGCTGACATATTTAGGAGATGAGTCCAAGAAGTAGGCAGGGACAATATCACCTGAGACCTTGAAGACCATGCAGAGCAAGAATTTTACCTTCATGAGAAGGCATTAGAAGGTCATAACAAGAAAGTGACATGGTCTGATTTACACATCTGTTGGTCCAAAAAATATTCTGAACCAACAAACTTCTTAACTACCAAAGAAACACTAAATGGTGGTTAGATCTCTACCCTTAGGAAGGCTCATTTACAAAGATTTTTTTTCCAAAAGTGTGAAAATGAAAGGAAATTCAGATTAACAATCATCCAAATTAATAACGTTAATAATCAAAATGACTCTGTGTTTTCACAAGGAGTCCAGTCTGCTGAGGATTTCCTGTGCATACCAGACATACCAGGGATGGGTTCATAAGTAAAGCAAGGGCCTCCCCTGAGAGGAGGGATTGATTTCACCCTTTCCTTCAGGTAAGCCCTTCAGCACTGCAGAAAGAAATCCGCCCCCGGGCAGCTGCTAGGTGAGGTGCCTGTAACACCTGTCATCCTAACAGGGACACTTACAGGAGTGACAGGGCACCATTGATAATTTACATCAGAACAACAGGCAAAAATGTGGACTGTCCCTAGATCATCCCTTGGCCTAGGCTTGATTCTCAACTGGTATCCAAACCAGCTATGTGGCTGGTGGCAAGGCATCACCCTTTCTGAGTTTATTAGTCACACGATGTGGTTGCATTTTCACATTTATTGAACACCAACTGCCAAAGGGTCTCATTGGAGAGACAGAATAATAACGCACATTCCCTGCTCGCAGTCCACTCAGAGAGAAAACAAAATAAAACAAACAAAAACAACAACAACAAAAAACCCACTGTACTGTAGCACAAGTGAAACTATTAAGACATAAACCAAGGAAAAAGGTCTTGAGTTAGCAGAAGAGAGGACTGATAACTCCTAAGCGGACATCAAAGAATACTTCATGGGGACCTGGTGACATACGAGCTAAGTTTAGAAAAATGAACAGAAATTCATATGTGAATCATCATGTTCCATTCCAGCCAGAAGGGAGAGCATGTCCAAAGGCACAGAAGTATGCAACACCATGGCAAGCCCTGGCTGTTAAAAATTGGTTTAACTAGCTGATCTCTAAGGTCCTTTATGCACCAAAACTCTGAGTCTCCCCTTTTAATGTGAAATATAATTAGTAAAAATTACAATTTTATTTTAGCTCCCAATTTAATAAATTAAAAATTCTATCAACCACAGCCATTTGAGCTATCACTATTCACATAACATTGATTTACAATGAGCTGCATATGTACAGAAGTACCTGGCAATACACAAATGAAAAATGTGAAGACCCAGGATGAATGCAAAACTCTCTATGAAATTGCAATCCATTACTTTAACAATAAAAGCCACAGAGTCTGGGGCAGAATGCTAAATATGCAGAAACATTTAAGATAATAGCTAACTTTTATTGAACATTTAACAGATATTCATCCAATTAATTATCACAACACTCATATCAATTAGATATGAACACTATTTCTATTTTATAGATGAAATAGATGAGGTACAGACTGGATAAATCTTGCCCAGGTAAACTACTTAGAAGTGACAGAGCTGGAGTTTGACTGCCGACAGCTGGCCTAAGAATCTATGCTTTTAATTACTATACTATATGCCTTTCAACAGTAATGTCAAGATTGTGGGGGACAATTCATGATATGTGGCAAGTGTTCTGTAATTCATCTTTGCTTTAGAGCAACATTGGTGGAGAAGTTGGAAAAACACTGACTGGATCTCAGCAGCAGTCTCAGGGGAAAAAAAACAACAATATGTACTAAGCAAAGACAACAAATTTTCCAAATCAATTTCCCACTTTCTAATTCAGTAGCTTAAATGTTGGGAAGCCAGGATCAGAATGCTTGCCCCCTGGGGTGGTCCAAATCAGCATTAAGAAATCAGCTGAGTCCACATGACATGAAAGAACTGGATTGGCCAAGGTTCTCATGGAAACAGTTACATTTTTGATCAGCTGTTTGGATTTCATGAATGTTGTAAGGTCTCAAACGTGAACAACTCCATCTGTTAACTTCCTGTGTTCGGCATTTAACAGAACCACAAGCAGAACTGCAATTAAAGGAGACTTTGCAAGAGATGATGATGGTGGCAATAGCAACAATAACAAGGTTAATGCAACTATGTCATATGTGTATCAATTCAAAGCTTGCAATTAAAAAATATATGGTATCTTACTTAATCCTAATAATATGTGTGTATTATTATCCTCACTTTTACATATATATAGATGAAGGCTCAGAGAGTATAGTGAGTTTTGCAGTACATGAGCTAAGATTTAAACTAAACTTTTAAATCCTAAATCTATACTATTTCCTCCTCTCTACTGTTGCTTCTCAAACTGTCAAAAATTTCAGCAAGTCATCATGGTTTTCCTTAGAAATAACTAAATTTCATACCACATAGACCGAGGCTTTGTTCCTCTGACTGCCCCAGTTTCTATATAAAAATTCTAACACCCAACATAGCATAATCCCTAGCCTAATCCCTGAATTGTGGAGGGGAAAAAATTGAAAATTGATGATTTTAACCAATGTGCCATCATATTTTAACACCGAGAGCTGAACAGAGTAGCAGAACAGGCTGCCCCTCCTGCAAACCTTTAGGTGGACGGAGGGCATGGCTGAAAGCTGCTTACCAATACAGGACTCCCCGGACAGTGAATAGGTCCCATCGTCATGGAAACCGCTTCTGCACTCACAGTGGTACCACCCTGGCAGGTTAACGCAGCGGGAATGGTTGTGGCACTCAATGATTCCCTCTGTACATTCATCAATATCTGCCTCAGAGAAAAACACAAGCCCACCAGGACATTAATTTCTTTTGACACTAACCTTTCAGTAAACACCTCAAACATACTCATGTCAACATAGCAATTAAAACTGGTTAGTCACCTAAAATGAAAGTTATAGGAAGAAACAAATTCCATTTTTTTCCAGAGTCCAAGCAAATTGCAAGCTGCATTCTTGGGTGCTTTCTTACGTATTTGAGGGGCATGGGCAATATATTTAACCAGAACGGTTGTACCCCCATAAGCAGCTACAATAAATAAATAAATAAATAAATAAATAAATAAATAAATAAATAAAACAATGAATGAAAGCTGATGGTCCTAAAGACATTCCTAACTCAACTTATGTGTTAACTTCTGAATAAACAAAAACTAAATTGAAGATGTCTGGCACAGTTTTGGTATTGGGTATATAGGACTTTTCTCAGATTCGATGTTTCTAAGTTGCTAATTCCAGATATTTTGTGTTCTTTGAAAATACTTATGAACAAAGAAGTTTAGGAAACTCTGGGTTAAATAGTGTTAAAACTGATTTTGTAAAGTTACAGTCCCAGAGACTTGTTATGTTAATATGCCCCTCAAAGCTTTGAAAGAGGAATGAGACTATGCACTGTTCCCCAAATTTATTTGGCTGGTAAATGCTTTTTCTTGGGATACCAATAACATCTTGCAAAACTAATGTTCTGGGGAACACAGTTTGGGAACTACTGTTCTAATTCTTTTAAAACTGCTGATTGATTACGCTACTCAATCAGAGATTTTCATTCTTTGCTCATTTCTGATGAAAGGAACTCTCCTGGGCTTTGTTTTTCTCTAGGCTCTGAATCTTTAGAATCAGGAAAATACCTGGGTCAGGCATAGATTTGTTTAACCCAAACACTTGCCTCTGAATTGAAGGAGGTTGACATCATTGCAGAAAGAAGAGTTGCTAATTGTTAAACCAGGATCAGCTCATTCTTACAGAATTTCTCCATGTAATTAGTTTTTGGAATATAGCCATTGCTGGCTAGGAATCTTCTCCTACTTCTCTTGGAAATATCTGAACTATGGCACTCTTATATGAATATAAATTTAATTAACATTGGAATATAACACATAGTGGGTATAAAGCACACTTTGGGATCTTTTTCAAGAGGGCCCTATTGTAGGCATCAGCTCAGGGGCAATCAGCTACTAGTGGTTCTATTATCTTGACTAGTCCTGAATTGTGCATTGAGGTCTGAATTTAGTTTGAAACCTGACAGTTTCATGTCATGGCACCCTGGCCAAGTAAGGAAAGAAAATGTGTAGCTCCTTATAGTGGGCAACTCTAGCTTTGCCTTTTACTGCCAACTGCCACCTTCTTGCTCTACAACAGGTATTGTTCAGCCCATAAAGTCCTTTCACATACATATCCCTTAGGCTTCTATGCCATCAGTCTCAGGACCTGTTGCTCCTATTGTACCTTCAGTTATTACAGTCAGGCTGTGTGTGTGTTTATTATAAATCCCAGAAAATAAATTTCTAACAACTATGTAGATTGTCATTCCTCAAATTTTACAAGACTGGGCTCTCTGGAACATATGTTGGATCACTAAAAATTTCAAGCCTTGGCATAGAGAAATGACTGGAGACAGTGGCTCACAGAGAGAATGGTCTTATCCCAAGTAACAGAGCCAGCTCGGTGCTTTTGGAATACAGGGTAGCAAAAGACACATAACCAGAGGACTGACTTCCAGAGATGACTTCTCTATGTTAGGCTGAAAGACAACCCTGTAACAAAGCAGCAACAAATTCTACCTCTGATATTAATTTACAAAACTCACAGAGAAGCAGTCATGATCACCATACACCCCATTACCTATAGGCTGCTGACAATACTTCAGGTAATAGCCATGGTTAGTGTTTTGGGAAACCAGGAAATACAAAAGTAAAAGCATCTCAATTAACCAAAGCCATTGTATGTTCTGGTTTGCCTGAAACAATCCTGGTCTCTACCTACTGTCCCTTTCACTCTCAAAACCATCCCAGTTGGAGGACAAATTATCTGATAATCTTATAAATATAGTAACTCCTCCATCCCTACATTCAATAGGATATTTCTAGAAAGAGCAGGAGTGGCGAATGATGTTCAAATGCTTTTTCAACTCACAGATATTTCTATTCCCAAAATGAAATGAGGAGAGAGACTAGCAAGAGTTTCCGTGATCCAGCAGGGCAGAAGTTACCTGTACAGCACAGGAGACTCTCATAGGCTGTGAAGACAATCAGACAGCAACACATCTACAACTTCCCCAGAGACACTAGGGAATCCCTGGCTTGCATTGGAAATGAGAAAAGTAATGGATATGCCCGTTGCCTGGGAGCTGTGCTTCCCACAGCAGATTCTATGGACTCATTGGGAATAATCAGCGCTCATCGAACACACTGGCACCTGGTAACAAGGCTGCACATTTCTGTTCTCTGTGCAAGGTCTATAATTAAAGCCAGAAAATTAATTTTACATGCAACCATACTGTACTTGAGAGGTGCTCACATTTTCACCATGTTCATAAAGCTGGCTGTTTCTTCTGTGTAGGTCGTCAGGGTAGTATAAAAAGCAACCACCATAGATGCAACTGCAGAAAACACTTGGAGGCTTTTGGGCAATACTTTGAGGACTTTACAAATTATAAATGATGTTTTCTCCTCATGCTGGGTTGTAGCTGCCTTTGTCCTCAGAGATTTGTTTTTCTCAGTCAGTGCTAGCTACAGGCAAACAAATAAGACAGATGTTCTGGGAACGGGGTCCCTTTGAGTTCACTATGGAATCCTACTCTCTCACCCAAGGAATTCTGATAAATCACAGTGAGCCTGGCTGTACCTCACAGTGTGCCAGCCAACCCAAAGGAAATGAACGACCAGAAAGTCACCTTCCTTCCCTTAGAATGTCCCAGGACTTTGATTAAATCTCAGTTTAATGCAGCAAAGACCTAAAAATGTGACAGAGAAACAAGAGAATCTGGGGTATTCTTGAGAGTGAAACCTACTGTATTCATTTCTGTATCCTCATTGCCAAGTGTCCGCCACACGATAACTAAGATTGTTGTCCATGCCACACAGCTAACAAATGGTGAAATCTAGTTCAAAACCAGCTAGAACCTGTATCTGTCCCTACTCTATCATATCATCTTGTTGACGAGTCAAGAAAGGATGATTTAGACAAACACAATGCATTTATTCAATTCTCTAAATATTTGTTCAGCTAAAAATATGTGAAAGGATTATTTTTGTGTTGTGGTGAATGTAAAGGTGAATAAGACATGAATTCCTGAAATCCAGGAGCTCACAGTCCAGGAAGGAGCGATATATACTCATCTTTCAAACCCTAACCAACACCTTCTCCAACTCCTCCAGACAGACAGGTCCTCTTTCCCCTAGTGACTCAGTACCTGTGAAAACATCTGTTTTAGCATTTTTCTTGTCATATCACAGTTTCCTTTTGTGTCCATCACTCAAATGCAAATTTCCCAAGAATATGGACAACTTATGCAGGCTTACCTTTCTAGTATTATTATTCCTAGTAATAGTTAGAAATGTGACTGTCAAGAGTGTGAAAGTGCCCAATACGAGTTTGTGGGAATGAATGAATGAAAAATGACTAATGAACTGAATGAAAGGAACAATGAATAAGTGATTTATAAAGATTCAAAATAACACAAGATTTCTTGACATTTGCAAATCACAAATGTGCAATGTAAATTCACAAAACTGAATACAATAAAGTTGATTCAATATTTATGTTACTTTCCTCTAAAAGTACTTTCTACATAATACTTTGCTGCTTCTCCTAATCTTTACAGATTCTAAGGAGGTCCAATAGGAAACAAAAAGGTATAAATGCTATGATCTTATAATGAACAATTATAATTATAACAATAGTAATTGTTATAAAAAAAGTCCTATACATACCAAAAATTTGTTAATCACAATGAGACACAAATGAATACTCAAGGTTCCTGCCCCCGCCTACAGTATGTATCCTAAGCAATACATTTAATCCCATTGGGATATACATTGAATTTGCTGTAGAAAGCCATTTGCAAACAAATGCTTGGCTTCTTGCAAAATCCTAGTCTCTCACGTTGGATGAATCTCTTATTCCATCTAATCTATCCCCTATTGAATTTGCTATTTGAAAATTTATAAAATCAATACAGTTTTTCTCAAAGCTTATTTTCTAAGAGATACTTTTGTATCTCATATTAATTGGTTGAAGCTCACAGTGAAGTAGTGGCTCAAATTATGGTTAGATTACATCTTTTCTAATAATTTATATAGTGCTATTGAGTCATAAAGAAAAACTTCCAATGTTTTCATTCATTCAACAAGTTTATTTGAGCACCTCCCATGTAGTAATCATTGTAGCATACCCTGTGACGCAGACATGAAAAGATAGGGTTTCTAGACACATAGAGTCTATGGGGAAACCGGAATATAAAACAAAGAAAGAAAGGAAGAAAAACAACATGGGCTTTGGAGGCAAACGTGACTTCAAATTCCTACCTACCAGCACACTAGTACATTGTTTAGCTTTTACAAGTCTTTGTTTCCTCATTTGTAGGTTGAGGATAATAAAATCAAACTTCATAGGATTGTTAAATGGAAAAGAATCTTAAGTAAAATTTATCATGTTTCTTTGATAAAATATTAATTTTGTACTAAATATTACCACTAAAAAAACAGAAGACAGAATAAGTGGATTTAAAAAATCCCCCCCCCCCAAAAATGCTAATATCAGCTTGCTATCAGGATACTGGTTAGGACTGAGAGACTATTTCTGGATCTTTAGAAATATTCATTTGTATTTTGAAATAAGTATAACGCTGTAAAGCATTCAGGAAGCAAATCTATACATCTATAATATATACCCCATAAAACTTAGATTCTCCATCCCCAAAAAAGTTTACATAAATTTAAGGAAGTAGAATCAGTAACATAAATTTCTAAAAGTATAGAAAACAAAAAAATGATCATTGTCTGATATTTGCTGAATGCCAGGATTGTACTGAATATAGCATGCAGATACCGTGTGGTAGAAACAGAGTATTTTTTTCCATCTCCTTTCCTTCTCAGGCTCCGAGGGGTGTGTCTTGAGTATGCTTCCTCTGTAGGTAGATGAGGCCAAGTGACCACTCTAGCTGTAGAGCTAGAAGTAATGTCATTTCAATATGGCCCATAAACATGCCTTATATGAGTTCCCATGATATTTCCACCTGCTCACTACAGGCAAATGTCCATGGAAACCTAGGAAGCCCCATATTGAAAATGGCAGAACCATTTTTTGCCTGGTTCCCTGTATGACTATGTAGCCCTTTCACAGACCTAAAATTATCACGGCCTATTTATATGAGTAAGAAATACATTTCTATGTTATTGAGCCAGTTTGGAGCTGCTTTTAATTGCTAGCCAGCATTTCCTACCTATTATGATAGACCCTTTTCCATATTAAGTGGAAAGACTGTGCTCATGTCAGAACTCATGCTGATATAATATCTAAAAACAAAAACAAGCAAATAAGAAAAGAAATAAAAACAGGACCAATCACAGACAATATAACCAGCTAAAGGAATGGAAGAGGTTTTGTACTGAGAGTCAAGAGTCAAGATGATATGTAAACCAGACAAAGCCTTATAGTTAGATACACTTAAGTTTGAACCTGGTTCTGTTACTTCCCAGCTATATGACTCTGAACAAGTTATTTATCTTTTTTAAACTTCTGTTTCCTTGGCTCTTAAAAGAGGATAACATTACTGTCTTACTCTTTGTGTTGCTATAACAAAATACCTGAGACTGGGCAATTTATAAAGAAAAGATGTTTATTTGGCTCATACTCCTGGTGGCTGAAAAGTCCAAGATTGGGCAGCTGCATCTGGTGGGAGCCTCAGGCTGCTTCAAGTCATGGCAGAAAAATGGAGGTGGCGGGGGGTGGTGGGGCAGAGGTGAGCAAAGAGATCACATAGTGAGATAGGAAGCAAGGGAGAGAAACCAAGGAAGCCAGAATCTTTTTAACACCTCACTCTCATGGTTACTAACCTATTTCTACAAGAGCAAGAACTCATTCACCCTCATGGAAAGGCATTCCATGATTCCTGAGGGATCTGCCCCCAAGACCAAAATGCCTCCCAACACTGCCACATGGGGGATCAAATTTCAACATAATTTTGGTGGGGAAAAAAACCGCATAGAAATCATAGCAATTATTAATACTTAGTTCATAATTCTGCTTTAAGGATCGAATGAGATCATTGTAAAACCTACTCCACAAAGTCAGGCAGACATTTATTCGGACTGCAATAATTATCATTCTCTAATTTATAATCCCCACTTGGCCACTGAGGTGCTATATGTCCATGCCAAGACAGACCAAGTCTTCAAGCTTTAATTCCTTACATAAAAACATGAAAGGATTGTGCACTTAAGGTCTCCTCTGGCTTTTGTATCCTAGAAGATGGGAGATCTGGGCTTTGGGTTCATGACCTCATCTGCTGCTAACCAGCTAAATGACTGTGAGATGGTTTAAGCAACCTCTTCACACCTCAGTTTTTCATCAGCCAAAGTGCAATCTAAAAATATGCATGTTTGTCTGCCTCACCAAAAAAGCTCCAATAAGGTGTGAACAAGCTCTGGAAAATCAATTAATTGCTACATAAAATATATGGTGACATCATTATTACTGTTTCTTCTTTGTAAATCCTGATTAGTAACTAGTTTTGGTCCATTAAACTAAAAGATACCTGCTATTAATAATGATGTCAATTGTATTGGTGATATGGCTCTTTGCCTTTTGTAAATCTCTTTCTTTACTGACTTTGCACAGGAGAACATTCCTTTCTTGGTTGTGCCCATCTAATTTTATCTCTGAAGACTTTCTTTTTGTCTGTCTGTCCTCTAACAAATTGTGCCCAAATTCTTCCACAAATAATCTATCTATTCATATTTCAACTCTCCCCTTTAGACTGGAGGCTTTCTGATATACATCTCTAAACTGACCTCTAACGCAAGTCCAGATAAACCTTACTATTGCCTCTGCATTAGCTAATCTCAGAGGTCTCTTCCTTTCAGACTCATTCTGCCAAAAGCTTAACATATTTGTCTTTCTATGTATCAAACTTAATTTCCACCCCAGCACTCTTTCCTCACTCTCATCTCCCATAATCAATGAATAAAAGGTCCAATTCTTATAATGGCTTGCAAAGCCTTATGCAATTTCCTTCTCTTACCTCTTTGAATTCATTAACCACTCTTCCTTTTTCTTACCCAGGACAGCCACACTGGCCTCCTAGTTATTCCTCAAACATACAAGCCTTTGCACATGCTGTTCCTTCTGCCTAGAACATTCTGCCAGATATTTCTAGGGCTTAGTGTCTCAAACACCTCAACTCTTTACTCAAAGCTTCATCCTCCCCGTGAGTTTTTTCTTCACCGTCATATCTAAAACTAAGACCACCACCTACTCACTTCAGCCCAAGTATTCCCTACCCTCTCTTGCTATATTTTTCCTTTGTACTTATTGCCATCTAACAAACTTTATATTTTACATGCATACCTTGGTTTTTATCCTCTTTCCCCTTAATGGTTTTCAAACTCTATGAGGTGGCAAAAGGACAGAACAGGACCTGGAACTTAGCACTAAATAAGTATTTGCTGGATGAAGAAAAAGAGGGAGGAAAAGGCAGAGGGAGGGAAGGAAAATGCACTGGAAATTCTTCCTTTGACGATGTCGTTTAAAAATCTGCCTTATACTAATTCTCTAGATCTGATGCCAACACTATGCCCCAGTTCCTTATTTTCTCAGATCGGAATGAATGAGGTAGCTCCTGGCTGTTCTTTTTAGTCACTGTGCTCTCCAATCCATAGCACTGTCAGGTTAATCTTCCCAAAGCTAATCACTAAGCAAAATTTAAGTAAAATAATAACAGCTATTCTGGCACTCAATAGCTAATTCAGCCTGGGTAAGTCACTTTTCAACTCAATACATTAATTGTTTTATTTGTATAATATGCAAAGATTAAACTGAATAAGTATTTTTCACCTAGTACTCTACAGAACACTGAATTTCTATGGAGGTTCTCTTAGGCATACAAGGTGATTCTCAGTTGGACTCAGCTTGAGTGACCATGACATTTCTGAAATACAGATCTACCAAAGTTTCACTGCTATGAACATTGACGATTTTGAAAACATTCAACTAGATCATATTCACTCCAAGACTGAAAATCCTACGATTCCGTGATTTTTTTTAATATCCTGATCCTCTAGTAATTACAAATGATCCTTATTATAAAAATCTCCTACCAGGAATTCAAATCATAAATAATTGACCTCACTTTGACTACCAATTTACCTTTATTTCCCAAAACTCTTTAGCACAAAACCTTTGTACTCTCTAGGGTGACTGCCTTAAGTACCCCCATATTCCATACTCCATTTCAGGCTTCCCACCCTGCAAATGATTGTTTTTAAATTAAAAACCAAGCACAAGTTTAATTCCACCAAGAAGTTCTCTTTCTTTTCTCTGAATTCCTATAGTATCTAACAATTCTCCCACCCCATTTAACTCTGACATAGATTCCGGTTTAGAAAAATCTGTGTTTCTTGCTATAGTTTCTCTCTCTGTCGAATATAAAGAATTTTTGAACTTCCACCTATTACTAATTTACTATGTGTGTCAGGTTCTCTGACAAGTGCTTTATATTCACTACTTCATTTGATCTTCAGAATGCCTCTGAGATAATTTGAATTACCCTAATTTTACAGAAAAGTGGAGACTTAGATGTTTAAATAATATACCCATGGTAAAACATCTGGAAAGTGGCAGAATGGGGATTTAAGCCAAGGTCTATTTGACTTCCAAATATTAATACATACTATTAAACATTATACTATACAGCCTTCTGCACATCTGGGGGAAAGAAGAAGCTTTTCTTTCTTTTATTATCATCCACAGGAAAGCACCATTTCAGGCCTAAAGCTGACTTAACTCATTGTTATCAACAGGTTTCCAGATGAAGGAGTTGAATGGAGATTTCAGCCAGTGCTCCCACTGAGGAGGCAGATTTAGAGTTCGAATCTAGCCAAATTAACTGCTTACTGTAAACTATATAAATACTCCCGAGGAAAATTCTACCTTCATAATGTAGGAACATAATACCCAATACACAATAAACATTTACTACATATCTAAAGAAATAGGAAAATGTGATCCATACTAAAGGAAAAAAGCAGATAATAGAAACCAACACCACTCTCACTCAGGCAATGGATTTAGTACAGAGGACTTTGAAAACACTGTAAAAAATATGTTCAAAGACTGAAAGAAAAAAAACAGACTGAGATGAATAATGAGCAGACTTCTGTCAACCAAGATGGAATAACAGAGACTGCAGTTACCAACTTACCTGAAACAAACAGAAACAAATCCACCAATATATATATATATGAAAAACTTGTTTTCAAGGTACTGGAAATCAGGCAACTAGGGAGAGTGATCCCCGAGAGACATAAACCAAATGAGAAGAGTGCTGCAATTGCCCTACTTTACTACCTTAGGAGAAGTCCAGGCCGTGGCGCAAGAGAGGAACCCAAGACGAGCCCAGTGGACTACCTGGTTTGAGGTTATGAAGACGAGAACATGAGAAGACCAGCACAGATAGAGGCAAGGCTGCATATTGGAAAGGAGAGAACTTCACAGAGACAAAAGTCTGAAGTCTGTAGAGAATACCAGTCAAGTGTGCAGCAGAGTGTTAATCAGAAAAGGAGTGTGACAAAACTATTCAAAGCTGAAGAAAGACCATCAAAATGGATTAGAGGTAATAGAGCTTTGTTCTTAGGGAGGGTAATAGTGTATGCTTCCATAAGCCAGACTGGAAAGTCTCATAAATCACTGGATAATACTGGATAGAGGATAGGAAAGTGTCTTGCATCAGTAGGGGAGAGTAATTAGCCTTATTTTAAACCCTGCTCTGGTCCCAACTCAAATCTTAAAAGTAAGACCCAAAAGGATCAAGTTGTGTTTAACATCTTACCTGTGTCTTGGAACAAAGCTCAGGAATATTTATAGGAATATAAAAATATTCATCATCCAACAAGGTAAAGTTCACATTGACTGAATATGATAAAGGGTTATCAGGCTAAATAGAAACAGAAAAATCTGAAGGAATCAAATGAAGGGGAAAGCAGATCATTTGACACCAACACAAAATTAACACAAATGTTAGAATTAGACAATAAGGACACTAAAATAGTTACTGTGACTATTAATATGTTGAAAAGTTAAATAAAGATGGGAAAAGTTAAAAAAAGATTGATCAACTGATCCATATCTATCTATCTCCAAATGAAACTAATAGAAATGAAAGCTACTTTGCATTGGATGAGAAATATACTGGATGGGCCAACTGGCAGATTAGATTTTGCAAAAGACGAGTTTAAAATTTAAAAACAGCAATAGAAAGTATCCAAAATGAGACACAAAGGAAAATAAAAAGACTTTTAAAAATGAAAAGATCATCAGTTAGCTTATACAGAAGAAAATCATTTAGCCTAATGTATGTGTAATTGGAGTCCCTGAAGAAGAAATAAAAAGACAAAAAAAAATGAAGAAATAATGGCCAAATATTCCAAATGTGTTGAAGACTATAAGCAAACAAACTCAAGAAGCTCAATAAACTCCAAGAGAAAAACACATGAAGAACACCAAGACACATTATCGTCAAACTTCCCAAACAAGTGATAAAGCAAAAAATCTTAAAAGCAGTCAGAGCAACAAAAAAGATATGGTCCATGCAGAGGAAGAAAGATGAGAATGTCAGGAGATTACTTTTGTGAAACAATGCAACAGAAAAGACAGTGAAGTAACATCTTTAAAGCATTAAAAGAAAAAATGTCAGTTTAGGATTTTGTACCTAGCAAAAGTAAATTTCAAAAATAAAGTACAATAAAGACCTTTCAGACATATAAAAGCTGAAAGAAATCATCACTAGCTTTTCTGTACTATATGAAATATTAAAGGGAGTACTTCAGGTAGAAGGAAAATAACAGATGGAAATACAAATGTACACAAAGGAATTAAGAGAACTGGAAATGACATCCTCATGATAAACTTAGAAAATTATTTCTTATTATTTAAATCTTTTAAAAAGATTTTTGACTGTTTGTAAAAAAATAAAACTGCAATTTTGGGTTTAAAACATATGTGCAAGTAAATGTATGACAATGATAGTGTAAAGCCCAACAGAGAAGAAATGGAAGTATACTACTATAAAGTTTTTATATTATATATGAAGTTGTATAATATAATTTGAAGATATACTATAATAAATTAAAGATGCATAGTATAAACACAAAAGTAACCAAAAAATAACAAAATAATGATTCATAACTAATAAGGAAACAACAGAGATAAAATGAAACCCTAAAAATTACTCATTCAAAAAATGACATAAAAATAGTAGAAAGGAAACAACAAATGAGATAAACAGAAAACAAATAGCAAGATGACAGGGTTAAACCTAACCATATCAATAATCACAGTAAGTATAAATGGTATATATATAACCCAAATTCTATATGCATTAAAACTATTTTTCAAAAATGAAGATAAACCTACAGAATGGGAAAAAATTTTCGCATGTTACACATCCGATAAAGGACTGATAACTAGAATCTATTTAGAACTCAGGAAAATCAGCAAGAAAAAAATCAAACAACCCTATCAAACAGTGGGCAAACTGAATAGAAATTTTTCAAACGAAGACAGAAGAATGGCCAA
>CM052438.1:151788637-151887765 GCA_028533085.1 Varecia variegata | reverse complement strand
ATGATTAGAGATACTGAGCATTTTTTCATATGCTTATCTACTTTTGAAAAGCTTGTGTTCATGTCTTTTGCTCACTTTTTAATGGGGCTGTTTGAAGTTTTCTTGCTGATTCACTTGATTTCTTTGTAGATTCTTGTTATTAGCCCTTTATCAGATGTATAGCATGCAAATATTTTCTCCCATTCTGTAGACTGTCTATTTGCTCTATCAATTGTTTCCTCAGCTATGCAGAAGCTTTTTAATTTAATCATGTCCTATTTACTTATTTTTGTTATTGCTATGATTGCCTTTGGGGGTCTTCCCCATAAATTCTTTGCCTAAGCTGATATCTCTAAGAGTTTTTCCAACCTCTTCTTCCAGAATTCTTATAGTTTCATGCCTTAGGTTTCAGTCTGTTATCCTCATAAATTAATTTTTGTGAGTGAAGATTAAAGAACAGTGATGTGAAATTGCTAGACATATTTAAAAGAAGCATATGTATGTGCATACACACACACACACACACACACACAGAATCATGTGCCACATAATAATGTTTTGTTTAACAACAGACCACATATATGACAGTGGTCCCATAAGATTATAATACCATATTTTTACTGTATCCTTTCTATGTTTAGATATATTTAGATATACAAATACCACTGTTTTATAATTGCCTACAGTATTCAGCACAGTAACATGCTGTACAGGTTTGTAGCCTAGGAGCAATAGGTATCATAGTAGGCTATACCATCTAGGTTTGTGTAAGTGCACTCATGATGTTCACACAATGACAATATCATTGAATGATGCATTGCTCAGAATGTATCCCTGTCATCAAGCAATGCATGACTATATATGTGTATGTGTAAATATATATTTATATATTTATCTTTTGTACATATAGGCATCTATCACTTAACGTGTGCCCAAAGACTTTGCTATATGCTAAAATTATAAATAAGGAAGAGAATGAACATTTTTTCAAGTACCCAGGCACTATTTTAGTCCCCATGGGAACCCTTTCCTCATTTTGTAGATTAGAAAACTAAGCGTATATGTCACTTTTCTAAGGGCACAGGTTAGTACATGATGGAACTGGGGTCCGAGTCCAGGTCTGTCTAATGCCAAACACTCTGTCTCTCTACTATGCAACGTTGCCTCTTTCTTCCACCTTCTTTTGTGAAATCATAAGTAACCACACGTGGCTTCTTCCCTTGAGGACCTCACAGTCTTTTGATGGAGGCAGACAGAAACAAACACCTCTTGGGGAAATGCAGTGCCAATGACACTGAGAAATTACAGCATTGCCAGGAAGGCATCCAGAGCCAGCTCTCTGCAGAAAGCTACTCATGCAGCTCATTAGAGCTTCACTTGCTCTCCCTCCTCAACCTAGAGTGAACATAGTTCCGGTGCCAACTTGCTCCTCGCAATCTCTAGACAAGGCTCTCACTTCAAAATCAAAGTCAGATCGTGGAGTCCTTACGAGAATCTTTTTGATGTGAAACGCTGTGCCTTGGAGGCTTGGCAATAATAATGGTCCTTTAAGGCAGGTGTAGCACGGAGCAATAAACGCTGTGCTATCACATGGAGTATCTTTTTTGATCCTCACATCTCATAGTGAATTGTGCAATTTAAGGTTAAAATTTTCCCTTCAAATACGATGAAACTGAGGCCCATAGAGAAAATTGCTCAAAGTGGAGAAGCCCAGATGAGGTCTTCTGCCTCTGAGCTCTATGCTCTTTGCAACCTAATAATGCTAACTATTTAGGCATTTGCAGATGGAAAGGAAAGAAGATTAGTGTCAGGAAGCAAGAGGAAGTTCCCCTAGAGAGTTAGCTACATGTTGCAGTGGGATTTGATTCCTGTTGGTGATGTTTCTATAAACTCCCTCATCATCCACTGAGCTTTCACTTTTCCAGTGTCCTCTCTTTCAGCAATTTTCAGTAAGCTCCTCCTGTCCTTCCCATCCTTTCCCCCAGCTTGTGCCAAAGACTGAGATTTTCAGAAAGCAGAAATGTAACAGCCATAGAAATCCACAGATTGTTTACAGTGAGAGCCACATGAAGGTCAGTACTTTTAAAATTATACAAATGTCTAAAGTATAATTACAAGCAAACAGTAAAGAGGAACTATTAAATGATTTGTGTCAACACAAGATTGCCAAGGAAAAGTGAAGTCACCCTTCAGAGACTTTCACCATTTCTTCGTTCGATGCTTTGCCCACAAGCCCTACCTTACCTTCAAGCTATAAGACACCCTCCTAAGGAGGATTCTCTCTACCACCCACTGCCATCCCCTTGACCCTTAGTACCACCTACGCCACCGAACTCCTGGCTTCCCAACAACGGCATCGGCAAAGAACAAAAAATTGAAAACCAGCAGGACAAGACTGAACTCTGCAAAAAGAATAGTTTCCCAATTCCTAAGGCAGAGCTTTTCTGTCACAAAGAAAACTGCTCAAGCCCATGTGTCAGATCTATTCCTGTGGCCTTTGCATAGATAACCCAGTCTGCCCCCTGCCCAGAAACAGCCCCCACATGGTGTGTGGTTTTGTCAAAGCTATATTTAAAAATTGAATAAGATGCCAATGTTAAGAATCTAGAGACATTGTATACAATTATGGATCCCTGTCATCTCAAACAAAAGAGATTAACTGGGCTACTCTCAATTGCTGTGGCCACATGGAAACAACTGGCCAGAGGTGAGTGGCCTTTACACAGCACGTGGACCTTCCATGACAGAGCAGCCCACACCGAGCTCACCGAACTCACTCTTGACTGATTTAGACCTCTGAATTTGTGACACCCGCCCTCATGCTGACAAGGGCAACACAACCTCTAAATGTCTGGGATGGTAAATCTCTGATATTATAAATATTTTTAGTATGCAGTTCCAAGCATTTAATATACCAAATATACACAAAAGCTATTAAAAATCATAACCAAATATTTTAATCAATAATTTAAATTGATTTAAATTGGCAATGTTAATTAAATTGTTACTAATTAATTTCACAGACTTATTTGGTTTCTCTAGTGTAGTATTTTTAATATTTATAAAATGACGGACTATGTTTAATTGGTTCTGAAAATCTTGCACCATTTTTTCTGTTTTTATTTTGATAGATTTAGGGTACAAGTAGTGTTATATGGATGAATTATATAGCAGTAATGTCTGGGTTTTTAGCCTACCTTTCACCCAAATAATCTGGTATCATCTCCTATGCTAACTAAATGACGTTGCCAGGTCAATTGTTTGCAATAAAATCATTTAAAATGAAAGACTATTAAAGTTTTATGTTATTATTTTTGATAAAATAATAACTAATGTAAGTAGAAATTCTAATATTTCAACATCAGGATCAGTGTGACCAATTGTAGGCACAATGTCTGGAGCTCCAGGCGCAGGGGTGGGTGTTCCGTCATCACTTACACACTCACCAGGGTGGCGTAGGGTCTAAGACACATGTGTTAGAGTCAATTTGAACCAAGCTCAGACTCTGGCTCTGTCCCTTACCAACTATGGAAGCAGGTATTATATATTTCGGTCCCAGTTTCTTCATCGGTAAAATGGGGGAGATGATACCTATATCTATATGATATTTAAATGTGTTAATGCCTGGAAATTGATTATTGATCTCATATTTAAAAGTCTATATTTAATAGGAGTTAACTTTTATTATCTCAAATCTTATTACTTTCAACGTTTTTAAGTTTATTTAACAATATGATTATTTCCGACTGACTCAGGGTCTCTCAGGCATATCTTTGAGAAAGCCTTTTTTAGTCCATTTTTAAAATTTCCTCCTTTTCAGTCTGTATATACATATATATATTTTTTTAAAATTTAAAAATATGCCTTTCTGTCAATAGAATAGTAAATAATAGAGTATTTTTTTCAGATATCAAGCCATCGATGCATCTCGCACATGCACAAGCATACACAGACACGTGTACACATACATATTCACCAAAAAATGACTTCTTTGCAAAAGAGCAGTTTCTCATTATTTTCAGGAAAAAAAAAAATTGAATACCCATATTAGAGGAGAACAGTTTGCATTTGGCTTTTCTTCCCATTACTCAAGTATTATTTCACAGGCCTTAATTTTTCCTGTGGTGTTGACTACAATTCACTGAGTAAAATGGTGCTGGAGGGTAGAAAATTACAAATCAGAACCTAATTGAACAGCAGGGATAGCCTGATTGGCATTGACAAGTACCTCTTCTGTGCAACTTTAGCGGGGCTGCCTGGGGTCCCAAACCGTAGCTGACTGCAGCCTTACTGCTTGAGAATAAATGTGGTGTCCAATCACCTTGAATGCTTGCTTTGATTAGGCAAATAGGTGCCATTAACCCCACTTTTTAACTCCAAAATGGTCAAATATGTTTTCATTTATAACCTATCAATCATCTGTTGAGCATTAGCAATATGCCAGGTAATAGGCTCAAGAGTTGGAGGCAGTGGTTTTGGTAAAAGGAAAAAGATTTATATGATCTGAAGAGAAACCAGAGTATAGAGGCAGTGGGTTTGGTAAAGTGGAATGTAAATGGGCTTTGATGGTTTAAATCTGTTGCAATTTTTTTT
The DNA here is from genome assembly GCA_028533085.1 of Varecia variegata. NCBI lineage: Eukaryota > Metazoa > Chordata > Mammalia > Primates > Lemuridae > Varecia > Varecia variegata. The sequence continues at coordinate 151,883,193 of CM052438.1, read as the reverse complement.
TTCTAGTCATATAGCTTTTACTTTCAGACATTTTGGAATTATATTCATTTTGGAATTAAATCCATAGCCCCATGGCTTTGGACAGTCCAACCTTGTCTTCCTCATCTTTAAAACAGAGATAATAAATCTTGCCTTGTAGACTTTTTATGACTATTAAATAAGACTTGTACTACCAGTACCTATAGTAGGTGAACATAAAACTTGAGCTTTTTCCCCCCTTTGTTACCAGGGGTACAAAGTTGAATTAGACTTTCTCCGATTTTGGTGTGGTTTATATTCCTTGAGGGAGAAAAGCACATATATAATTAAAATACAAGATAATATATATAATTGTATATTAAGTGCAGTAAGTATAAAATGAAAGCTACGATGTCATCCTTTCTAATAACAAAATGTACAGTAAAATCCTTGGATGATATACTCCCTGATAACATGATTTCAATGTAATGTCAATAATTTGATTAATAATAATTTCAATAATATGATTTCTGAGTGGCAGTTAGTTCTCATTCTCCATCTAGCCCTTATTCTCAATCAGAGGTGGAATAAAATGCTTATCTTTTGGGGAGATAGAAAGAAAAGAAAAGGCAAGGTCAGCACTAAACAGGAGGCTGGCCTGCTCCAAAAAATGAGACGGGGCCCAAGGGGCTCAATATTCTCTTAGCTCACTCATCTAGGGTGATTTCAACTAAATAGATACAAACTCACTAGGACATTTCTGAAACAGCTGACACTTTCCAGCCAAGACACAGGAACTAGAGGCAGTGAGACTGGAGGACAATCACCACCAGGTGGCACCAAATAGGCAGCAAGGTCTGGGTAGAACTGGATCCTGAATCTGGCTCTCTGGGACAGGCTCATTCCAGTTATTTCCTCAACCTTGTTATGACATAACCTTGCACTTCACACAATATAATATTTTATGCCCACATTCTCCCATACATGGGTTCTATTATATTTAGATTTCAGTAGGAGCTTTGCACTATATTACAACTCCCTATACAATCTGGGTCCTCCTTACCCTTTTTCTCATCCCACACCACTCTCCCCTGAGCTCTCCAGACACACTGGCCTTCTCAAACGAACCTTCTGTCTTGGAGCCTTTGCACTGGCTGGTCCCTCTTCCTGTGTTGTTCTCTTACTATATACAATCAGCTCCTTCTTTCATTTCGTTCTCAGTTCAAATACCAAATTCTCAAAGATTCCTCCTTTGACCACCATTTTAGCTTCATCTTTCCAGTCTTCCTACTCTGTTATTCCTAGCATTAATCAGTATGTGACATGATCTGGTATATATGTTTGTTTATTGTCTCTCTTCCTCCACTAGAATGTAAGCCTAGGAGGCCAGGGACCTTGTCTGTCTTGTCCAATGTCATGTATCCACAACATTCTAGATCAATATTGGTGAGGATGGCAGGCTCAGTGGAGAGCTTCTTTGGGCTTGCTGAGGCAAATGAAGTAAGGCAATTAGTAACCCTATCTAGAGAAAAAGTACAAATAAGAAAATTGTAGGAAACTAGGATGGGTTAGAGCAAGTACATAAGAGATTATTACAATGAATACATTTGCTGTAACATATTAGAGATAGCGTCTCAATAATAATAGTGACAGCAACAACAACTAGAACACATTTCAGTCTTACTCGGCCAAGCACTTTTCTAAGTACTTTACAGGTGTTAGCTTACTTAATCCTTTCAAAAATCTGATGATGTAGATACTATTATTATCCCTGCTTTACAGATAAGGAGATAGAGGCTCAGAGAAGTATGTGACTTGCCCAACCAAGGTCACATAGCTTGACATGGAAGGAGCTAAGATATAGACCGTGGTAGCCTGTCTCCATTGTCTTAACTGAAACTACTAATTCAAATCAAATTATGAAAAAAACAACCACACATAAAAGATATTCTTAAGAGAAACAGAAAGAATATGGGGGTACAAGTGAACACTCAATAAGAAGTCAGGTCACATAATAAAGAGGAAGATCACACACATAGTGTCAAAAGGGACAGGTGGTGGATAAGGACCTGTTAGGAGAGTTCCTTAACTCTTAATTCAAAAGCTCAGTTTGGGAAATAAAAAAAAGGGCCCTTAGCCACAGGTGTATCTTCTCATGTTACAGATATCCATACCACAGCATAAACAGACTCTGCCAGGCTGGATCATGACATTGTGGAAGATTCGGGCAGGAGCAAATACATTCCAATTTGTCCCTCCAAATTGTATCTAGGTTCAGCTCTCAGCAAATGCTTATATTTCAGCCCAGCCAGAGAATGTATGAAAAGGCAAAGATGATTAACAGGAAAAAAGACTAGATTGAGCTTTCCTTCCACACAATTCAAGTAACAGGCAGAAATGGGAATTGGCCCAGTTCCGCTTTAAGAAAATGCTTTACAAATTCCACAGAGCACATCTAAATTGCATTTGGATTCTGTGCTTCACTCCAGCATGGTTATTTATGATGTTTATTGAATACAGCCACTATTCTCTGCCTCTCTGCACATTCATAAATATGATTTCTAAAAGGCATCCATTATGGCTTATGATCTATACTTGGAAACAAGATGTGGCCAGTCATGCATTCACCAACATTACAGAATCATGTAAAGTCCTCCAGGCCTGCCCCAGAGGGCTGAAGAGGTCTGGTCATTCAACCAAAGTGCCAAAGATGTTAATTAGACCTTAGTCTCCAGATTTATTAATGAGACTTTCACTTCATGGGTTATCAGTGTGTACATGCATTCTCTGCCTCTCCTAATAGATACAACACATGGATTATCAATAAAATTGATAATAGTTTTAGAGTATTCAGCAGTTAGGGAATCAATTTTATCATTATGAGGACAATGAAAATACTAATAATTATTTATTGCTCACCTATACATATCTGTCAATTTTATGAAATTTTACAATAATCCAAAGGAGTGTAAAAGATAATACAATATAGGCACAAATATCTACCATCCAGTTAAATATATAAATCATTACTAAAACTCTGAATATTTACCTGATCATATCTTCTTAGAATTAACCAGTATTTTGACTGTAGTTTTAATATTTCCATGTAATTCTTTATGTATGAATCTCTAAACAATATACAGTCTAGTTTCACATTTTTAAAAATTTCAATAGATTTAGGGGGTCCAAGTTGAATTTAGATGATATAAATGGCATCAGTCTGCATATAAAATTTTGTAACTTCCTTTATCACTCAACATTGTGCTGACATTTACACACTTTGAAAGAAGTAAGCATAATTTGTTCAATTCACATGTTGTTTATTATGTTATCCTAGCTTTGATGGAAATTTAGTTCTCTGATATTGCAATCACAATCAACAAGGCTGTGAAAAATCCTGCTCTCATGTGTTCTTGTATATATGTGCTAGAATTTCTCAAGTATATTCCTAGAAGTGCTATTGTTGGGTCAGAGATTATGTGCACAGCCAACTTTACCAAAATAGGAAACAATTCTACAGAGTGCCTACGAATCTATGCTCCAGCTAAAAGCATGCAATTTTTTCTGTTGTTCCATGTCTTTGTCAATAGTTGCCATTGTCCGAAGTTTTAATTTTCATCACCACAGTGGGTGTGAAATAGTATCTCCATGTGGTTTTATTTAAATTTCCCTGATTATTAGTGAGACATCTTTCCATATATGTATTGATATTTTTTGTTGTTTCTGTAAATTATGTTTATAGTTTTGCCCACTTTGTTTTCCTTTTCATACAGATTTTTTAAAGTTATTTATATATTCTATATATTCTCCAGTTATGTAGCTTATATTTTCACTTTTTGGGGGAGGCAGAGGGTTTCCTTGAAGAACAGAATTTATGCTAATGTAAAATATTTTCAATATTTTCTATTGTATGTGTTTTCCAAAGATTTATAAATTAAATCTTTATTTAATTAAATATGATGCTTGCTATAGTCTTTTGTAAAAGTCTTGCATCTCCGTTGCTAAGATTTTGTTCTTTAACACAGTGAATTGAATTATTTTGAAATTGTTTTCTAGTTCACATGATTCCATCTATTTCCCCTCTTGTATCATTAAACATAAAGAACTACACTGATACATTAGTTACCATTAAGCCAGTCTTGAATTTCTGGGATAAAGCAACTTGTTCATGATATTTTAAATATATAATAATTTTAGGTTATTTTTCTAATGTTTGTTCAGAGAAATTTTTCATATATAACTGATTAAACTACAGTTTTCCTATTGACTTTGACTAGTTTGGTAGCAGTTTATATGAACTATATCGAGTGAAATTGAGAAGTACTTCTCCTTTTGGGGTTTTTGTAAAGATCAGTATCGTACATTTCCCGGATGTTCCACTGACTGACCTTGATCATACCTTTCTGTGCTTGGGTTTTGGGTATCTTTGTATGTGGCTAGGTGAGTACACATTTTTAACTAACTAAAAATTTTAATTGTCATATATCTACTCAATTTTTTAATTTCTTTTTGACTCAGTTTTGATAATTTATATTTTTCTAATAATTTGTCTATCTCATCTTAATTTTTAAAACTTAATATAAAATTGGTTATTTTCTTATTTTAAGAAATATTTGTTGTATTAGCACTTTAGTCTCCTTCTTTACTTCCATAATGATTATCTCTGCTGGTCTATTTCTCCTTGATTGGTGCCAGTTTTTTTATTTTTTTAATATATATTATGAATCTTTTCAAAGAAATAAATTTTACTTTTGATGATTCTCTAGTATATTTTTGTTTCTCATCTTATTTATTTTTTCTATCTGTATTTTTTCTCTTTGATTCACTTTCTTTGTTTTATTCTGTGGTTATTTTCCTAAGTTCATAAGTTATATGCTTTACTCATTAATTTTAGCCTTTCTTCTATCCTCACAAAATAGTTAAGGTACCTCAAAAAATCACTTAAGCTGTATTTAACAAATTTAAATTCCATATTTTAGTTTCTGAAATATCTTTTGGGATCCAACAGTTCCATTTTCTAAAACTCTTGGACACATTATTGGTTATTATTTTTCTGACTCCCCTTCATATTACTTAGAGATTTTGAATGGGAGATTGTGTTCAATGGGACTATGTCTGTAGGAACCCAGTAAGACCCGAGTTGGTGGTGAATTCCTCCAGAAAGAATGAGCTTTTGTTTCTGTCCCAGGAGGCTAAAACCTTACACTTAAAATTAACTTTTCATATTTGGTCTCCCAGATCACAAAAGTCATATAAATCCAAAGTTTTGTCTTAAATTGGTTTTAATATGGTTTTTATTATGAAGAGAAGATATTCAATGAAGACAAAAATATTAAAAAACACCAAAAGAAGCATTTTGTTCAGGATGTCTCAGGCATCATGATTTGATGGAAAGAGTTCAGCAGTACTGAGTTTGAATCCTGGCACGACATCTTCCAAAGTGTGATTTTGAGCAAGTATCTAATACTTGTTACAGTTTGAGCCTGATTCTCCATGTCTCAAAGTTTGAAAAATCCATTACATGTATCGAGTGATGATTAAATAAACATACACGAATGCACATAACAGAGTACCTAGAAATGATGGATGCTCAGTGTATAATGTAATAAGCCCTGTCCTTTATTCTTCATTTTCTTCCTTGGGCAAGACAGAATGACAGCCCAGCAAAGGAAAGAACTCCTAGGAGTTCTAGGATCAAAGGACCAGAAGGTATACTGCCTCTCTCAGGCTATAATCCTAAGACCATGGCATAGATTTAACAAGTACTTATTGACTATCTTCTCCATGCTAGGCAGTGAAACAGGCTCACATCCTAGGAAACATTAAAGAGGGTCTAACACCTATCGCTAGGGGTTGAGAATTCACTAGATTTAGGTTGGTAGGTATTTTGAGATAATCATACTAACTATTTCATGTGCTTTGCATATATTATCTTCTTTAATCCCCTCATAAACCACATAAAATGCTTGCCCCATTTTCCAGATGAAACTGAAGTCCCAAATCACACGGTGAGAACACATCAAAGCTGAATGAAAACCATTTTATTCTAGATCCTACTTTGATATTCTTAAAAGGTGGCTCCCACTAAAGAGCACAGAGTCATTAATACTGTATTATTTTCTTAAGTGCCTTTGGGATCTTTTTAGACCAGAAAATCATAAACACATCATTACAGCCCTGACTGAGCACCATGCCTTGGGGCAATGGTGGACATGTGAATTGTTGGTAGATCTAAAATATTGTGCTGAACAGCAGCAAAACTGTAACTCTGCAGTTCTGGATCACCATTATCAGACTGCTTTAAGTATTTTGAGAATGTTGGAATAAACTCATAAATTCAGCAAATAGTATCAGATTGACAATTATTTAAGGGATAATAATCAAACCCATATTGGATGCTGACCTTTTAAAAATATCATTATTAAAAAAATAAAAATAAAATAAAAATATTATTTTAAGATAGTACACTTAATTTGTGAAGATGTATTTTTAACAAATGCATCAGTATGATTTTTTTATTAGTTTTCAGCCTGTCTTATCATATTAGGATATTCATATTATGAGACTCAGACATGCTGGTGGCTCTGAACTAACCAGATGGTTTTGGGATTTTGTTGTATGCACCCAGGAGAAAACTCAGAAGTCCAACTTCCACTCATCCATCAATCATTTACTGAGAGGCTACGATGAGCAAGAATGAGGCATAGCAGATACATAAAGAGAAGGCATGGGCTTACACCTGATATTTCATAGTCTAGTGGAGAAGAAATAGACAAATATTTACAACAGTATACTAAATGTTAAAGTAGAGGGGATTATTAAAGTTGTTTTAGAAGAGAAGAAGGGGAGCTACTATTAGAGAATTAGAGAAATTACATAGGCAAGATATCTTAGTTGACCCTTGAAAGGCAAGTAGAATTTTATCAGATGAAGATAAAGGAGGATTATAGGTATAGGAAATAAAAAAAAAAAAAAAAAAAAAAAACCCAGGACCAGATAGATTCACAGCTGAATTCTATCAGACCTACAAAGAACTGGCACCAAAGGTATTTCAGCAGGAGCATGGCATAATCAACATTTCTATTTTGAAAAGATCACTCTGAAGATCAACAGTGTGTTCTTCTATTCCCTTTATTTTTGATGAATTTATAGATTAGTGGTTTGTTTATATTTAGCTTCAGTCTTACAGGTAAGAATACTGGAGAGGTGAATATTGGCTTTCTGAGGTACTATCTGAGGAACATTCTTAGGCCTCGTCAGGAATTAAAAGAAAATAAATGCCAAACTGGATTCATTATTTCTTGTAGCAGCAGGGCTCACATGAGGTCTATGCCATTCTTGGCTTCATGCAATATCCTAGGCAATGGAGAAGTAAATTTTCCTAGGGGATGATGTAAAACAGGCATTATTCCTCATTCAAATTCTTTCTTTCTCTCTCTTTTAAAAGCTGGTCTTGCTGTGTTGCCCAGGCTGGAGTGCAGTGGCTGTTCACAGGTTCAATCCTAGCACTGTAGCCTCCAACTACTAGCCTTAGCTTCTCAAGTAGCTGGGACTATCGGCATGTGGCACTGTGTCAGGCTCCTCATTCAAATTCTAAACAATAAAAATGGCGAAAAAGTGTTTGGAGTATTTAATGTGTAAAATGTGTTGCATTCGGCTTTATATATGACTTGGCTAGAATATCCTTAATTCTGTATCCCAACATATTGAAATAATCAAAGCAAGAGATATCAAAGGGTGACAGCCAGAGAGTGCAGGAGGAGAGAGGTTAAAGAGTGGGATCAATAGGATCTGGTGATGGCCCAGAGAGGAGACAAAAGTGAAAAGCTGAGCATAACTTTGTGATCTCTGCTTCAAGATAGTGGATGAATTTAAAATAAAAACTTATTGCAATTGAAGTTAGAGCAGTATACATCGTCTCTGGAAGCCAAAGGAAAAGCAGGAAAATGACCAAATCCACATAATTAGGAGAAAGATAAGAACTGAGAGAGTCAGAAATTTTGAAAACCAAGTTTTCCAAAGACTATTTATTATAGGTACCTCGTGGTAAGCATCAAGTTAATTAAGATGAGAATTACAAAGGCACCCTGTGAATTTATTCAATTATGCACAAAAATTGGAGTCAGATCCTGGAGAAGCTGTGTAAGTACAGGGAAGTAAATATGCCTTGTGATCAAAAGACCCAAGTTCCAGCTCCCACTCTACTGTTTACTAATCTCTCTGAGCTCTGCCTCTACATCCAAGAACAAAAAAATAATAATCTCTGCATGGTGCTAATGTGAGGATCAAATGTGATAATGGATGGGCATGCACATGTAAACTGCAAAGCCCTTGACAAAATAAGTTATTATCATGATGGTATTATCACAGTAAAAGTTAAATGCACTCAGGAAAAGGCACCCTAGCTTCCAATTATTCTGTCAAAATATTTATTGGACTCTTAGGTGCCAGTCTGCTGCTCTAAGCCCTGGAGGGCAAACAAGGTCCCTGCTCTCATGGAGTTCTCGTGGAGCCAGCATTCTCACAATGAAGATAAAGGAGAAAAAAGTCACAAGTTATTCACTAATTCACTGTGGCTTTGTCAAGAGAAAAATTCCTGTTGAGAATGAGCTCGGTAGTTTTTGGATCCAGCCCCAGGCAGGGGATGCAATAGGTGTCTTTCAGTGATGTAATAGCAAGCATTCGATCAAGGTTGGAATCAAGGACAACTGTGTGGGTGAACAGAGTTAAGAGAAACAATTACTGGACTTAAAAAAAAGCCAAGTGTCACAACCATGAAACAGAGTCCAAAATTAAGGACTAGGCTACGGAAGGGAAATATATGGAGACTGAGGCACAGTCTGTTGTAGACATTATTTTCAGGGTCTAGCTGACTGCAAATAACCTCTAAATGACTGCACTGACACTCAACTACTCAAGCTGAGAAGCAATGTAAATGTTACCTGTTATCTGAGAGCCTCCCCCCCCTAGAAAGGTACTGGGCACAGTAGGGGACTAAGCCAGACTTATGATAAGCACACCCTAGTTTGTTTGGCCAGATCTTTCTCTAATTCCCCAGACAGATGTAGAGCTATTCTCTGGGCTGCAAATGTCAACGCTGGTGTCAAGGCATCCTCCTGTGCCTCTCATAGCAGTGCTGTCCAATAGAAATATAATATGAGCCATGTGTCTAATGTCTAATTTTTTATAAGCCACATTAAAAATGTAAAAATAAAGGTGTTAAATCTCAATAATATATTGTATTTAACTGGATTTATCTAAAGTAGTGTCATTTCAACATGTAATCAAAACAAAACATTTCTTAAGGACATACTAGAACCATCACAACTTAAAGATTATCAGATGCAGTCTCCTTGGTTTATGTATGCATACGATAAGGGGAGAAGACATTGTACCAGGTATTGTGCTCTGTACTTGGTACATGATATATAATTGTATTTTAATAATAACCCTAAGGAGGATTATTATTTCCATTTCACAGATGAGGAAACTGAGGCAAAAGTGTGACATAACAAGACTCAAACCCAGAATTACTAATTTTTTCTGTTACTGAGAAGCACACTTAGCTTATTTGATATTGTCCTAAATTGGACAAATCCCACATCCTTAGATCATACATCTGGACTAATCGATAAATGAAGTTTCAATTTACTCTATGAGAAGGTGGCACAACACTGAGCTTCTCTTCATACCTGTGCCTATCTCATCAATTTCCTACTTGCCATTCAAGATGTACTGTGTACATTCTCTTTTTGGAAACAAAGCATAGAAAAGAAATTACAAATGCTATAAACTTTATAAATAGCAGTCAGCTTTCCAAGGACCTGCTTGAGGATGAAAACCATGCACATTTGCTCTATTTGTTTCATTGCTTCCTTGAGTTGTCACAATATGCATGCACCACCAGAATGGGCCACTGTGATACATCTATCTACTTGCCAAAAGAATCCTAAACCTCAAAATTGTCCGAAAGGCAGGCGGTAGGAAAACCACAATGAAAGACACTGAAGAACAAGATACCAAAAGGCAATAGATATATATTTTTTGTCACAATTTTCTTCAAAATAAAGTTGAAAAAGAGGTCAGATGAATCAGGTTGCAGAAACCCCAAGAGTGCTTAGCCTCTTGGGAGCCATGTGTAAATGTTGATGATAATGAGTTATCTGAGTCAGGGAGATAATGTTTCAAACACTCGGGGTTAAAATAAATGCAATAACCAATTTTTAAAGCAAACTTGTACTTACTGCACCATTTTGGAATGAAAAGGTCATATGCTTTGGAGCCAGAACATCTTACATGAAACCTGTCCCTACTGTGTCATGTGGCCTCTCTTTCCTCAGTTTCCCCATATAAACCAGTGGCAGACAATCAATAAAAGTCCCTCGATCAAGACAAGTTAGTACGCTCTCCAGAGTAACATAGTCCTACCCTACACTGATCATTCCTATTCATTTTCTCCATTCTTTGTGAATTTTAATCACATAATCTCCCACCTCCATTACTGATAATACTATCAACAGAGTGGCACCAATAGGAAATCAGTAAACCGTAAATCATCAGAGGCCACTAACACCAGCCTTCTAAACCTTCAACAAGTTCTGTTCCTGGGAGAGAGCTGACAACACTTATGAGCAAGGACACAGAATTTCAAAGCTATGATAGCTACTTGACAAGGCAAGAAACAGGACTATTGATGAGCTTTTTCCAGGGCTGGTGGTAGAACAGATTAAACTTTTGGGACTTGGGAGAAAAGAACAAAATGTCAGAGAAGGGGCAAGTACAGCAAAAAGAGCTATAAAATGTAAACAAACACATAGGCTCCCAGACACTGTAAATAAGGCTTATTCTAGTTACTTTATTTATCCCATCACAAATAGATCATCACTCCTGTGAATGGTGAACCAAGGCCACACAGTAAAACCCTGACCCATTCCCTACACCATCAGCTGGAAAGTAATAATCTGCAAATCCTTTTTTGTCATTCATGACAGATTTGTAGTAATTAGAACAGATGGGATAAACCAGTTTAAATCCCAATAATGCATGTATTATTGCCCACAGTTGATTATACATTCCTTTGTCCAGTTCATTGTTGATGACTCCAACAATGGAGTTTCCTGCTACTTTGCCTCAAAGCACAATATGATGAGACATGCAGATGAGATGGAATAACAGTTGTCACAATTTTTCCATGTTAATAAATACCAAGCAAAAATAAGCCCTGCAATGTAACATGCTAACGTAAGCTCTTAAACACAGTATCCAATGAGTATGAGCTAAACTTCAAATAACAAAAAACAGGTTACATATGAAACACTTACCACAGCAATTTGCCAGTATAAACTCACACAGGTTCAATTGCTTTTCAGATTGAATAAGAATAAAAAATGATAGGGGGATAGAACAAGTCTCCATTAAATTGAAAAATCCAGAAAAGATAAAATATTTCCATCCCATGGTAAAGTTTTTGAGATATCTTTAGAAATAATAAAGCTCACTGAAGTAACACACATGTACATGCACACACACACTTAAAGACCTATAAATTATGTGTGTTGGCAAAGACATACTTTCAGGAACTATGTACATCTGAATATTATTACATGACAAGATTCACAGACCATAAACACTTGTGTAAAACACACTTTCTACAACCATCAGGACAGTCACTGGCAATAGTAGCCCCCTACAATGAATAAAATACTTAAATACTCTGGACATTAGATTATGACATAGGGTAAAAAAACAATTCTGAAACAAAAGTCAGAAAATATGAGTTGGAGTCCTATCATATCTACCAACTGTAAGGATGATGATGGACATCAGTTTCCTTCCTCTTCCAATGGAGAAAACAATGACTTCTTTGCAGAGTAGGAATAAAGTTCAAATGAGATAACATATTTGAAAACATTATAAAAAAACTTTACAAAGAGTTTGCAAATATAGTATTTCAACTAAGCCTTCCATCAAAACTGTTAGAAGCATAGTATTAAGTTACTGGTAATAATAAGGAAAAATTATAACAGAAATAACCTGGATAAAAACTCATGTTCAATATAGAGCTCTGGTTGCGAGAAATAAAAAGAATGTATAAGCAAGTGTGATGCAAATGTATACCGCTTTCAAAGAAAAGCAAATTGAATTGTCGGTCCAATTGGTTATAAATATTGTGGAGAAAAAAAATAATAAAGCTATAATAGACAAACCATAAATCAAATGTTCCTAAACAAGCTAAAATCTTGCATGAAGAACAAACAGGGTGGGAGTGCATATTATTAGATGCCATACACTGATTTAGCACTTTAAGAGAATTTAGAAATAATCTAAGGATATTTATAAAATTCATCATTACAGGAATTATTTTGGGGGCCAAACAGTAAAATCTATTGTAGCATAAACAAGAACTCTCATGACAGATGAAATTTCAAATTCTGTAAGGTGTTGAAAGTGCTATGTTATTACTAAGCAGTTATAGCTAATCAGGCTAGTGTAATTATGGTGAAGTAGATAATATAAAAAGAAAGATAAATTTTTTATGTCACGCTGTCACTATTTTTTTTTTACTGATGTGCTTAATTTTTTTCAGATGATAAAAGTAATAAATTATAGAAAATTTGGAATAGAAGATTTCAGAAGGACATAACCTAAACACATCATTTTGCCCATATCTTTCAACTCTAAATACCACTATCTACAGAATTTTAACTATCTCTTGAAGAAAGTAAGGCAAGTTATGGCAACCTGCTAGGTCTTAGTAGACGTGAGCAAGCTATGCCAGGATCTAGAGTTCAGATTTAAATTGCTGACATGTACTCTCCTATTCTGGGTTTGGAATGCAATTAATTGGGGTTAGCTAGCCCTAGGGTAAGGATGCCAATACAATGGTTCCTGGAAACCTTGGCACTCAAGGATCATTGGACTCATAGGAAGGACTTCACTAAACCTGTGCAAATGGCCCTGGAAGAACTTGATATTAATTGTTCCTGAGAGTCATGAAAGAGCTGAATTGCATTGAGTCCTCTCACCTCAAGACTAGGAGAAGTCTCATCTTTATAGTAGAGTTTACTGATGCAAATAGTCTTCCTCCTGGTGCCTCAACAGGAAACTTACAACTTGCCACAACTCACAACATCTCTGGCCACAGGGCCAGAGACAGCTGGGCATCCCAGTAGCTGGGTTTTAATTCTATGAAAAATCCAAGAAGAAATTTTCAAGGAAAAATAAGATGGACAAAGTACACTACCAGATAACATGACATCCTACAAAAATATAGTAAATAAAATAATGTGTTATTGGTGATTGGTACAAATATACCAATGATGCAACATGGAAAATCTGTAAATAGATTTAGGCATATATATGAATATGACTCAGTGGAGTAGTTATCAGTGTTATCAGCAGAGTAAAGATGAACTAAATAAGAAAATTGGCTCTTCTCACAAAACAACAAAAAATAGATCCCTATTTCACATCATATATAAAAATAAACTCTACATGCATTCAAGATTTTAATAACTTATGCAAATTATGTAAAACTCAGGAATAAAAAGCTGAGATAATACTTTTTGAAGCCATGTAAAAGAGGATTTCTGAAATATAATGCGGACACAAAACTTAACCGAAAGAGAAAAAACAAAACAGTATTAACAATAGGACAAAACACGTAATAGAACAACAGAGTGAAACTCTGTCTTAAATAAATACATAAATAAATAAATTTTATCTGATAAATGCAAATAAAAACAATAAACCAATTCACATATGTCAGATAGGAAAAGTGTAAAAGTTAGCCTACAACAAGTATTAACGAATGTGTGGAAAAGTAACTCTCATACAATGGTATAAATGAGTAAATATCTTTGGAAAGTAATTTGTTGATATTTAATAAAATTGAATATAGTCCTATCCTGTGATAAAATAATTCCGCCTATTGGTATATACTCTAAAGAGAGTCCTGAAAACACTTATAAGTTGTATAAGGATATTAATTGCAACATTGTTTATAATAAAAATGAAAACCTAAATTTTGATCACTAGAAGAAGAGAGACTAAATCAATCTTGTCTTCTTGAACTAGAATAATATATAACACCTAAAACATAGTATTAGAATTATATATGTATCAATATGTATATATCTAAAAAACATAATAGGGAGTGAAAAACCAATTGTAGGTAACAGCACATGAATATTCATTTATAAAATTTAAATAGAAAAAAATTGATCTAACATGGCTGACTAGAGACTTCAGTGATCAGATTGTCTCAGAAAGAAGGAAACGTTTTAGATGAAAAAACATAGCCCCAGTGTAACATTGAGGGAAAAGTGCCAGACCAGAACCTACCTGGAGATTTTATGGGAGGAAGTTTTGGAGCAGAACAAGAAGGAGCAAACATGAAGATGTGGAAGAAATATAAAGAAGTGAGGTAAGGAGGAAAAAAAAACCTAATTGAAAAATGTTGCCTACCATAAAGCAACATTATAAATGTCTTTATTATAAAAGGGAATATAGTATGTTTCTATATGAAAAGTAAAAGGTGATACATGTGGTGATTGTTTTTTCCATTCTTGGGATACTTCACTTAGTAGAATGGGTTCCAGATCTCTCCAGGAAATAAATAAGCACCACATGTACTCACTGTCAGATTGGTTTCACTGATCATCACCAAAGAGCACATTTAGGAATAACACTGATCGGGTGTCGGGCAGATGTGGGGGGGATGGGTATATACATACATAATGAGTGCGATGTGCACCGTCTAGGGGATGGACACGCTTGAAGCTCTGATTGGGGTGGAGGGAGGGCAAGGGCAATATACATAACCTAAACTTTTGTACCCCCATAATACGCTGAAATAAAAAAAAAAGGTGATACATGTGAGAGTGGTCACCAAATGATGGTAGTTTCTCAGGATGTAGGGAGACAAATTTTACTTTCTTCCTTAGGTGTATGCGTTGTATTGGCAAGTGTTTGTTTGTTTGTTTGTTTTAGGAAAGAAACCAATAGGGCTATTTCATCATGAAATAAAGAAAGAAAAACTATGGAAATTTATATAAAAAATAAAGCAGGGGAAAAAAATCACCCTTAAATCCATTACCCAAGACAACCACTATTAACATTTGTATACATTTTTAAACAATGAGGGTATATGCTATTAATATATACATACTCACACACATAATCTTATTTTTCTTTTTCTTAATTAACATTATATCAAAATACTATGACCATAACATATTCCATTACTTTGGTATTCTAATTTACTTAATTATACCCCATGCTAAACACTTGATTACTTCCATTTGCTCACTCCTTTGATTAAACATTAGCATCACAATGCACATTTTATATATAAATATTTATTTATATTTTACACTATGTCCTAGGAATCCATTTTAAAATGGACTTACTGACTCCAAAGGCATGAAGATTTTTAAAATCTTGACACATTCTGCAGAATTGGTTAACTAGCAGTTTTATACAAGAGCTAAACTGGCAGGCTAATTACTGAAAAAAGCAGCATCTCTGCCTCAGATAACGACAATATTCAAATCATTGGACTTGGAGGATCTAGACCTACATTTAAGTGAGTAGCCGTAAATAACCCTAACAGTTCATGTAGTTAGCATGTCAGTGTACTTTGCAGGAAGCATATATGGACATATGCTTCAAACAAGAACATTTTCTATCCTTTTGTGGGGGGCGTGGCATGTGTGTACAGAACACATTGGTTTGACCTGGAAACAGCCCTGCTGACTACACTCATGGTAAAGTGATTTGTTCTCCAGGTACTTAAATAACTAAAGTTCTTAAACCTTAACAAAGGATAATTTTTTCTTATTTTCATGCATTTAAAGAATCTGGCTTTTACTTAGATTATCAATACAGAATAGCTGTATTGTAGCTGTGGGAATTGCCTAGCATAGCTAATGTTGGAAAGGCAGTGCTGGGCACTCTTGTACTCTCTGTTAAGTTTATAGAAGCCTAATAGTAATCACAACAGAGTGGAGCACTGTTCACCAAATGGGCTCCATAAACCCATGAAATAAATTTTCAGGTGTTTAAAAGTTCTATGACAATTTTGTTTTGTTTTTTTTCATTTTAATAATAATTCTTTAAAATACCATGTTCCTCAGGGAAAAAGACACTGCACTGTCTTGCAGTGATAAATTGCAACTAAGCAATATTTCTCATGGAATAAACATTAGATTCTTAAGAAACTGTTCTTCAAATTAGTAAGTTTAGATGTTTATGGGGAAGCTTGGCCATATTCTAATCATGAGAATAAAGAGAAGTGTAAAGAATACCTTTTCATTTTCTTTTCACAGCTAGGATTTTGATAATTACTTTTAAGACAGGATAACTTGATGTACCATATACACTTAGACTTCATATTCTTTTTTCTTATATTATTCTAGCTAATTATTTTGAACATTCAGTATGGAATTCATTATCTGTTTGCCAAATGTTTATATAATTATGGCTTGTAGACATTTGTGGCTCTAGTAAAAATTCAAATACCCCTCCAGCATGTAATTTTAAGTAACATGAAACCTTCAGTGAGAAATGCCGTTCTGGATCTAGAACATATTTGATGCTCACACATTTTTTGTTGGTGATATTTGGCATACAAGTCAAAAAACATACAAAAATTTGCCTGCCTTCCTTGTACAGATATGGAAGAAGCAGTTTCTATCATCTTTATGATAGGTAAGTCAAAGTATTAGTGTCAAAAAATTAAAGACCAGCAAGGATAAGAAAAAACTCCAAAGTACTGTAAATGGGCTATACATTTGTTCTTTTCAAGATTACTCTGGAACTTTCAAGAGCTCATCATAATGGTTGGGATAAGGATCATAATATATACTAGATATTCACTCTTTTCTATTTTTCTAGTTCTACTTTTGCATTCAGCAAGAATAATGATTCACAAACCAGACTGTACCTTAGAAATATGGCTGTGCCCATGCACCATACTCAGAGATTTAGATTCAGATAATATGGTTTGAGACCCTGGATTCAGTGAGTTTTTTTAAAGCTCCCCAGGAAATTCTAATGTACAGCCATGGTTGAGGGCTACTAAGTTTGACCATTAGAGAGTAAGAAATCTGCCCTCAAAGAGTTCACAGTCCACTAAAAGAAACAGAAGTTACCCAGTTCCTACTGTAAAATTTCTCCAGCTACTATCATCACTACTGTAATTTTTATTCACATAGCTAGCATTTGTAATGTTTTAGTAAATGTCATGTACATCAACTCTAGTGGTAGAATATTTTCTCCATTTTGCAAAAGGTAAGAGTGAAATGCAGTGGACACTTGTCATTCTGGCTGATGAACATCTAATTACCCTTCATATTTGGAGAAAATCTTATGGTAAGTGGGAGGTAAGGTGCCCTAGCAGCTTGTTGGGAACAGATATTCTCTCTCCCAGTACCATGGCACCTAGACTGTTGGCACAACTTAAGGACAGCTAATCAGATGCTCCGACCCAGGAACTTGCAAGTAATGGCTTACAAGCATGGGGTCTTTTGGAAATTATGCAATGCTACAGTGGAGTCTATTGTCCATTAGAGCAACAAATGTTTAATAGCAGCAAGACTGGGTGATGTCATATGCAAACCCTTTGCCTTGCTTTTCCTGGTTTCTGCCAAAGCTTTGTTCTTCATATTTCTAATTCTGTGAACTATTCAATTCCCATTTGATATTTCCTTTTGGCTTAAATTTAACCAAAGTGGGTTTCTATTATTCATTAAAATGAACTCTAACTAGCATATAAAGCAGAGGGAGGAGAATTAACTGTCTCAAGGTCACCTAGCTAGTAAGTGGTAGAGATTGAATTCAAACCTGATTATATCTGATTCCTGTTAAGAACCCATAATCAAGGCCTATCTTGCCTCCAACCTGGATAACTAAGGCAATATTCTTACAAACATCAACTCTACCATGTGAGTTATTGCATGCTCTCTCTCTATCTATGGTCTTTATCAGACACTTGTCACACATTCAGTGAGAGTCAGATACTGTTTTGGGCATTGGGAGGCTAGCCCATATTAGGAGGCAAGATCGCAGTCTGTAGCAGATGCCACAAAATTGCCTAAAGTCCACAAGGCAGAGAAATATCAAAAATGTCCAGCCACCAGCCATTGAGATGCTGCTTCTGACAAGTACACACACAGGGGTTTTTCTCCTTGACTCCAGCTTTAATACCTATTGTCATTAGCAATAGAAATCTGTTTCATCTGCTTGTGCTCCTAGGGAATATCTAGCAGGTGTTGGGAGAATGATAAGAATATGTTTTGCCTTTAATGGAACCCTGCCATTACTCTTTCGGTTACTAACATCAATCATGCTTGAAGACCATTATTAAGTCATGCTGCAATCTTCACCTGCCCAGATTAAGGAATCCATCTCCTATAACCTTTTTCTCAAAGGAATGACCTCATGGACCTTTCATCATTTTCACTGCTCTTTTCTGAGCACTCTTCAACTGTCATTAAGTTTTGTATGAATAGAAATGATGAATAATGTGTATAAGCCTTCATGAAGCTGTCTTTG
Organism: Varecia variegata; assembly: GCA_028533085.1. NCBI lineage: Eukaryota > Metazoa > Chordata > Mammalia > Primates > Lemuridae > Varecia > Varecia variegata. Next base: position 151,864,680 of record CM052438.1, on the reverse strand, counting down.
TGGGCTTGCCCTATAAGCTTTGTGAATCAGGACAGACTTTACCTGTGGGTCATTCACATTATAGAAACATGATTTAATGTTTCATACAGTCTGGTTCTTATTTAACACCATTCATTGAGCACTTACTATGTACTACACAGTATTCTAGGAACATTCACATGTCATCTCACTGAATAGTTAAAATGGCCCTTGGAAGGAGGCATTATAAATTCCTACTTTTGTTGAGGAATAAACTGAGGTTAAGTGACTAGTGATTTGCTTAAGTGGCTAGTGATTTGGTCAAGCCATTTAAATATAGTCATAAACCAGAAAAGACACTATGAGAAAGAGGTAGAGGCAAAACAGTAAAAACTAGTTCAAGGGATATGTCCCCAACCATTCAGACACCATACTTGGTTTGGGAGGGAAATATTAAGGAAAAAAAATTACATGAAGCCTTCTGAGGGGAACAGAATTCTGTAACATTATAACTGCCTGAAATGCTTCTTTCCTCCTCTCTGGTACCATTGGTTAGGCACAGTTATAATACTAATGAGCAATCCACGGTGGTGAGAAGAGCCATCTCTTTCCCATTGCACACACAGAGGAGCTTAAATCAAGCACTCATTGCAATGAAGTCCAGTTAGTTTCTAGAAGCCAGAGAGGTCTGAAAGCTATTTTAGCTCAAAGAAGAAATTACTGCCCAGGAATTTTTTGTTAGAGAAGTGTGACAATTTAGCATGTCTGTGGCTGATACTGTCAAGCCAAATGGACAGCCTAATAGCTCCACTTACAAAAGGATCTGCCAGGCTGTATGACAGTTAGGTTCTTGCCAGACAAAGAAATTGTCCTTCTTCCCCACCCTGTTTGACCAGGCCCTGTTACTATAATTTCTCACTTGACTGATATGCATTTCTACCTAAATAAGAACAGGAGGCAGTTTGTGGAAACAGCAGCTCTGATCTCCATCTTGGTAATGGAATGGTTAAAACAAAACTAGCCCCTGGGCTTATGATAACTTGAAGCTTTGCTGATTCCAAACCTACTAGTAAAAGCATAAAACTTATCATAATTTGGAAAGGGAAAATTTGTCCAGTATTACAAGAGAGGCAATAATGAGACATTTGTTGTATTCCAAAGTCTACTCTAATGTCCTATTTAAATTTAGGAAACAGAAAAAAATGACAGGGGATGATTTTACATAAAAATTCTTCAGACCAATTATATTATTCAAACATGAGTTCTTTTTACTTCTGCACAAGAGGAAAGGAGCTCGATAAGGAGAAGATTAACTGGGGAAGGGAAATCAGAGGAGAGTCATAGAAATCATAGCAGACAAGGAAAAGTTGAATGACTTAGAAATGTTTACCTGTAGAAAAGAAGACTTAAGACTGGGGGGGGGTGATGGTATAAAGGGGAAGGAGGATTAGAAGTTAATCATTTTTTTTATGAAAGTCAATACTCATGATATTAATGTATTATCATAAAAAGTCATTGAAAAGGCTTCACTTCTGCTAACTGTCTTTGAGAGCAATGATGTTCCTCAAGCTCCATCCAGTCTATTTTATGATGTTCCTTGGCAGTGATCCACAAAAAGGATAGGCACAGATTGAACAGCCCTAAATTACACAGTGAGTAAGTTACCTTTTATTGATTTCTCTTTTCATCTTTCTGGTAACAGGGATAAAGTCCCAGTTCTCTAACACTCCTTAATACTTAGTGTTAATAAAGAGAGTAAGAAAGGACCATAGCTATAGCAATCAATAGAGCACAGCTAAAATTGTTTAGTTTCTATTGTATGTATTTTTCCAAAATGGCCTCTGTTTAAGGCAAGTGGTAATGGTTTTCCATTTATGGTAATGATAACAAGTATCCTTGTTAAGTACATGAATTGAAATCAAAAGATAGAGTTTAATTGAAGAGGATTTATAAGTAATTAATTACACAGGTATAACTTAGATGATGTCATGAATATAGCAACATTTTAAGGTATTATTTGAATAAGTTAAGTTACAAAAATGTTTGGGTAGATGACAAGATAGCTTCTTGTCAGTGGAGCTTCCCAGGTTGTGGTTTGTAGCTGCTTGGTATGATTTTTGGGGAGTATCTTCTACACTAGCTAGAGACCAGGACGTAATGACCTCTTATGGATCTTCAACCTTGAGATGTTATGATTACTTGCTTTATTTTCTTTGTATCTCTATTACTCAGCTTTTGCTTTGCTAACAAACAAATAACACATTTTTCAATGGATAACAACAGTAACAACAAAACATTTGTTTTTGCACATATTTAATGAAAGCTGCAAATAAGCTCAAACTCTGCCCCAGATCCACTGTGAATCTGGTCCACATAACCCATTCTCTACCTCATGATAAGAGAATAGCCCATTAGTGCAGTAGGCTGCTTCTTGCCGCTGGGAGGAAATCAAATGCAAAGCGTGGATTTGGATGGAACCTACATCTTGTTCTCACACGAGCTATTGGCCACAGCAAGTCACATGGCCGGTCCTACCAATGGTGCCTATAGGAGGTGCTGTAAGTCATGTGACAAAGGATATGGATGTACAAGCCTTTTATAGGAGTGGAAAGGAAAAGGAAAGCTGTGAACAACATTATCATTTACCACAGAACTATTCAGGCTGGGACATGTGGCTCATAATTAAAATTTTCCTAGCAGGGTACAACTTCAGACATTAATACTTTCAATTAAAAGGACACTGAGATATGGCTCTGTCATGTCTCCACATAATTAAAAAAGCATAGATAAAATAAATAGAAGTGCTTTTAAGGAAGTTGTGTTATGACAAATGTTAACACGAGGCAAAGGAAAAATTTAGGGCATTAAGATAGATTTTGCTTTTAGGTTTTTTTCCTCTTTTTTTTTCATATGCAGAGTATAAGGCTGCTGGAAATATTAGAAAGAGCATAGAGACCCACTAAAGGGATATAAGTGACATTGAAAGAATCCCTTTCCACTCTGGATCTCTTAAGATGTCTTCCAGTTCTAATATGCATTGAACTGAGATAAGAGAGACAACAAAAGCTTTGTTAAATAACTGGGGAGAGCAAGAGAGACAGAGAACCATTGCCAGTATTATTTGTACCAGCTAAAGTTAATATACTTTGTGCATTAATTAATGATTACTGTGTGCAGTAGACTCTCTGCAATTATTCTACAGAAGATGACAACCCGGATTAGGTTTTATTGAAATGGGAAGTGAGAAAAACAAATACCTAATTATAACAGAGGCATTGTAGAAGAAAGGTATCACTTCTGTTCAAAGTCTTTTCTACACAAGGGAAATATTTACTACAGCATTCTCTTTAAAGTGCATTAAATATGTAGTGAAAGGGACAGGGGCTTTGGTGTAGTGAAAGGGACCAGTGCTTTAATTCCCAGCTGCTTCGGTGACTAGGCTGGCAGCCTTGCATACATTTCCAATCTCTATTCATCATAATATGCTCCTCTGTTTTAATCAATATTGATTAAATGCATACTATGTGCTAGACATTGTTCTAGGTTTTGGGAATTCAGAAGCAAGCAAGATGAAAGTCTCTGTTCTCTTGATTTTTACCTTCTAGAGAGGAACACAGACAATACATTAACAAATTAATACCTACCAGAATATCAGGTGGTATTAAGTGGAATGAAGAAAAACAAATTGGAGGGAGAGCAACCAAGACCAATGGTGGGAGATCTATGTCAGGCCAGGTGGTCAGGGAAGGCCTCTCTGAGCAGAGACTGGATGAACAGATAGTGAAAACCACAGGGCTCCCTGGGGGATAAACTCTCCAGGCAGAAGATAGAGGAAACGCAAAAACCTCTAGGAAGACATGATGTTGTTATGTTCGGTGAAGAAAAGTTAATGTGCGTAAAGCAATTTAAGGAATGGGGATAGTGTCAGGAGATGAGGAGAAAAAGAAAAGCAAGCAGAGGCCAGACTGTGCAGAATCTCATAGCCCAGGTAGAGATTACATTTTAGTGTGAGGAGTTTCGGAGTTTCATGCAGGCGAAATATTAATATCTTAGAAATAGCACCTGGTATGTAACATTACTTAGGAAATATTAAATTTTCCTTTCTTTATCCCTCCCATGGTAAAGAAGAAGATTCTTTCAGAATATCTAAACAGTCACTTTGAAGCATGAGGCTCTTGGCACACAGAGACTTGTGGAAATTTTAATGGCTATTTTGTTCTCTTTAATATAGAGAGGCAGTAGAAAGAGTTATTTGATTTTCTGATGTGACTCCCGTATACTATATGGTGTTCCATATAAACTTTATAATTTCCCCCTAAATTACCCCTAAATTTCCTCCTAAATTCAGTCTACCAAAAACTGCATTGGTTCCATGCAAATTATCTTGCACACAATAACCAGATGCTGTTCAGGTTTCATTGTGCTCAACAACATTTGACTAAGGGAATGCCAAATTAGCTACGGGGACAGTTATCTCTCTAATCTGAGGGAATGTTGACAGTATCCCTTCTTTCCCTAAAACAAAAACAGGTACCCCCAATAATATAATCATATATATATACAATTAAGGTCACATCTCAGAAATTCCTTGTTTAAAATATGAACAGATAATTTTAAATGAATGATATAATGTACCAATGATATTTTTGTGCAGAAAAATCATCATCTCAACCAACTGTTCACGTAGATGGCCCTGAAGATCCATTCAACACAGACTGAAAGAGTTTTATTTGGGAAAATAAATGGAAAAAAAGGTCTGAGGAGGTAGGTTGGGATTCAAGCATTGGTGGCCTAGAGATCCAGAGGCTTGTAGAGGGAATGAGGGAATGGACAGAAACACAAAATTTCTTATTTTTTTATGACTCTGTATTCTTCTACCTGGAACGTTGACCCCACCACTCTGATACTCCTATCTTTTTTAAGGGTCCAGCTCAAATCCTGCCACAGTCATGAAGCTTCCATGATTCTCCAGCTGGAAAAATCTCTCATCTGAATTTCTATAGGTTAATATGTGCCTCTTTTAGGGCACCAAGTACTCCCCACCTTGGATTTTAAGTACCGTTTCACCTGATGCCTTGCCTCTCCTAGAGTTATAAAAATAGCTTGAAGCAGAGACTAGGTCTGATTAATCATTATGTCTCCATTCTCTAAATCTGGGAGCTTTGCATAGTGCCTTACCCATAGTAGGCATCCAATAACTGGTAATCACATTAAGAACTTAAATGGAAGGAAGGAAGGAAGAGAGGGAGGGAGGGAGGGAAGGAAGGAGGAAAACATGGAGGGATGGGTCAATTATTAGGAACATTTTCTATTTGATTGTTCCTTCCTGGACACTCCTATCATCTCAGCATACATCAACAACATAGATTCCCCAGATTGTACAAGAAAAAATAAAAAAACCTATGTAATTTTTTCTAGGAGCTGCTCCCTGATTTTTCATACCAACCCACTTAATTTAATTCAAATATTACACTGATCCCTCTTCCTCTTTAAGTACAATGAGATAACAAGACACATAACAAATAGCCTAAGGTTTTATTTTCCAAGAGGCAACTCAGAACATGGTGCCTCAACAGTTAACTGCAAACCTGGCTGTGGGTAAAGGCCAGGGAGTGATTTATGACTCAATAACAATCGAAAGAGTAATGTGCTTAGTGGCATGAGTTAAAATAATGTTGTAATGCTAGAAATCTTTAAAGTTCAACAATTCAGGTTATGGGGAAGCAAGTTGTACTTGATAAGCAGACAGCATCATAGGCATCTGGAAGTACAATCAAACTAATGACGAACCGAGCTGGAAGCAGAGGAGGGTTTGTTGATTACAAAAGAAGAGTGAATTGAATTTTTCCAGAAATTGGAGGTGTTCGCTGAACAGTGAGCCACAGCTGGGCAGAGAAGTTTAAAAAACACATACACACACAGTGAACCTTGTGTCTTACTTCTGAAATCTTAGACAACTCAAAGGCCATCAGGAAAAAAAAATGTCAGTTTCGCTCATCATTGATGCTAATGTTAAAGTCTCTCCTGAAATTGAAGTCATTTGAACTTCATGGTCTCCAGAAACAGACTAAAACAAATGTTTTAAACTTTCTTTTTTATTTGCTGACCAGAGTCAACATGGACTTGTAATATGAAGCAAATAATTTAATCTTTATACAACAACTGCAGTTTTACGTACTCAATTAGAAATCCCAATCTCCTGGCTTTTTACATAGGTGTGCATGCATGTATGCATATGAGCATATCTGTATGTGTGTGTGTTTGTTCAGTGAATTGATGGAAATCACGAACTTAGGAATCACACAGAACTAATTTAGGATCTCACATTTGCCTCTTTAGAGCTGTTGACCTTGAACAAGTCCTACACTCTCCAAGCCTCACTTTTTTCATTTCTATAATGGGAATAGAAATGACACTTTCCTCACTAAATTGTAATTACTGAATGTGATAAGAAATGTAAATTGCTTATCACGGGAAACAACTCATAAGTGTTAGCTGTTATAATTACATTGTTATATCACATTCACTTAATCTAGGAAATTATTTTCAGTTCTTTAAAATCTCTACCATTTAAAGGAAATATCTTGCTGCCAACATTTATTTACCAACATTTCTAGCACCAGCTAGAAAGGATGACTCTTTAGATCATGAAAACCCAAAGATAAATCAGAAAGGGACACAGACCTAAATGGCTTTATTAAGGTATATTCCAGTGGTCAAGATGAAAAGGTGGCAAGCCTAATAATTTTATCTTGGGCTCAATTTTATTCATGTTCCCAGGCTACTTTCCTTTAACCTTCCGAATTCATTTCTAAGCCTATAATCTTTTCTCAAATAGAGAGAAAGACCATTGAAAAGAGGGCAAAAAAAAAAAGTAAGTGAAAAACAATATAACCCATGTATGGGACCATTTCTCCTTGCAATTTTCTGACTCTAGCAAACGGCAGGGAGGTAAATCTGGGAAGAAATTCTCTTAAGGCTTTTGTAGCCTTAAACAGACATGCTCTGGTCTTAGAAGGTTTGGGTATAATTCTTCCAAAATATGATAATAAGGAATGATGACAATTAATATTTATAAGTGACTATTATGCACAAAACAACATGCTAAATAATTTATGTTGATTGTTGTGTTTAATTTTCACAACAGTCATGGTGAAGAGTCTACTATTTTTATCATTCTACAAATGAGAAAGTCGACACTCTGAGAGTTTAAATCACTTGTCCAGATGCTGCGGTGCTAAGTGTTAGTGCAGGGCCTGAGCTCTACAGCTGGAGTTTCTAACCGCTGCAGAGTGAAACCTGTGGATCAGGAACTTTCAGCCAACGTGTCCTGAGGATTTATTCTGCTATGCTATGGTAGATCCTGGAAATAGCAGGATGAGTAAAGCATGGCTTCTGTCCTTGAGGAGCTCAGAGCCTCACACACGAGAGAAACACTTAAATGAACCTCAGTGCAATGTGCTAAGCTCTAGTCATGAAGATGCACAGACTACTGGGTAAATGTACAGGAGGGGCACTCATTGCCATGGCCTGGAGCTAGCAGGGGAATGCCCTAGAATGGGTGATGTTGGAGCTAAGTCTGCAAAGAGCAAAGGAACAAGTGTATATCGAGAAATTTAAAATGATGGAGACAGAAATGTGAAAAGAGATGTATTGGTAGCCATGCAGGCATGGTGAAATGTAAATTTTAAGGTAAGAGAAGGCAAGAGATGAGACTGGAGAAGTGGTAGGACCAGATCACAGAGAACCCAAGATATTACACTAAGGGGCATTTGACTTTACCTTCTTGAGTCCAAGCAAAGGGAGCAATTGAAGCTTTTAAGTAGGAAAAGGATATGCTTATATTTGAATTTTAGATGTTTTTTCTGAAGACAGTTTGAGATCACAGTATGACTACTTTTTTACCAACTCTGTGACCTTGATCAGGTTGCTGTATGTATCTTTACCTCAATTCACCATTTGTAAAGTGGGAATCGACAGAGTACCTACCTCATAAAGTAGTGGTGAGAATTAATTTATGAAGAAAACCACAAATATGAGTACCTGACATAGAGTAATCCTCCATAGCGGTTAGATATTATTTACTTTTTGTGGATGAGGTTTGGAAGACATTAATCAAGTTCAACTTGTCATTATACCCTTCAGAGACAGAACCCAAAGAAGGTTACCATCAGTGGTAACCTTTGCATTTGGCATGTCCCAGTCTAATTTGACAAGGGGAGAGATCTAGCAATCTGGAAATGCACAAATATATATTTAATTTAATCTCTTTCTAAACGTACAGTGCTACTTACACTTTTATAATGCCTTGGATTCAAGATGCTGCAACCCAACACCCTCCACTCCATAGCATCCTTTACTTATTGCAAACACAATGCTGCTTTCATGAATTATCATCATTGTGTCATCTGCTTGTACCTTTCTCTGGACTTTTAGCAACTTGAATTCAGCTTCCCTCTCTTTCTCTCCCTAAGCCTAGAAGAATGTGTGGCATATAAATACTCTTCAACTCTGTCAATTGAATGAGTTTAATTACATGCACGTGAAGGGGAAGGGAAAGAAAGTCTATTTTGCTAGGTTCTGTCTGAAACCGCAAAGAACTATGGCAGAGAAGATTACGGAGAGCAGAATGAGGTTAGTAGAAGTCTCACTGCTCCCCTGAAATTATGCAATTCTGGGGCAGGAAGAAAAGCCAAAAGCAATTTTCCACTGAGGTTGTAGGACTTTCTATTTAGGTGGAAGTGGGTACTTCTGCAAGACCTCTCATTACAGATGGAGATCTACCCAGTCATTTTTACTTTTAATGCTCATGAAAACTATACCCAATATTCCCCACAGTGGTCCTGTAGTTACATAGGATTTGGTCTTCTAGTCATCCTACTTACATGCTATGTTAGTCCTTTGAAAAACAAATGTACATGTTTTGATAGAAAGCAGGCAGGCCCCTGAAAGTTCTATAGATGGTTTTATCTATAATCTGATTTATCTGTATTCCTATCTCCATTAGGATAGGGATCCTTGGCATTCCGTGGAAGTCCTAGAAATGTCTGCCTCTCCTTGCTCATGGATGAATGGAATCTGGTTTTTGAAAAAACTCCCAGAATTTCCAGCAGAAAAAATATCTCAATTGTCTGAAAGCAGAGAAGTGCTATCTCAGATCTGATCTGCCTCTTTACTGTCTTACTAGGTAGAGTTCCTCAGGAGAACCTTGGCTCATCTGTAAGTTTAACCTGTCTGCTGTGTTCTACAAACTTGATTTAAGATAAACAATCACTACCCTTAACAGAACCTGTCCCCAGGTGGACATATGCTTTCTCTACCTTACCTATAGGACATCATGGCTCCTGGGTCATCTTCATCTTACCCTGTCCCCAGGTATAACTTCTGGGCTGGAGAGGGCTCTCAAATTTTGTCAATCTTGATCCTTTTAGGTATGGCTATAGGTTTCACCCCATGCACTTCATCTTTTTTCACTTTCCAGTCAGGTAGTAACTCATTATTAAAATGGCAAATAGAAATTTGCCACTATGGAAACAAATTGGACATTGGGTGAGTCATGCCTATACCTTTTTTAATAATAGGAGTATAAATAATTCACATTTTAATGAAAATGCAATAATCTTAAAGTCTTCTTATTGACAAATTACTGCCCAAAATAATACTATTAAAAATAAGCATCACTACATAAAGTTAGGCAAACCTCCCAAAAAACTTACAAGAAACAAAAATGATATAAATATAACTAAATTAATAGAGATTTATAATTAAGAACCAAGGATATCAGTGATTAAAAGCCATAACCAATATAAAACACTTGTAACGTTCAGTGCATAAGGCATATGTCCCTCCAATTCTAAGAGTTCTGTGTCAGTTGGGTTTTTCCACATGACTAGAATTTTGGTGGTAGCCAAATATCTTAGTGGAATAAGGAATCAAACTTTAACCAACTTGAGAAATGTGTAATTTTATAATAAAAATGCCAGATATTAGAAATCCTTAATAAATATTTTACTATGTTAATTGCAAATAGCCTTTAGTCTATACAGTTGAGAATATATCCATTGTTTGGACATTTTATTCTTAGTCTACTAAGAAGCTGCTGAAGTTTGGATGCTTGTCCCCTCCAAACTTCATGTATGAATTTAATCCACAGTGTGGTGGTATTAGGAGAAGCCTAGGGGGAGATGTTTAGGTTATGGGGGCTGATCCCTCATGAGTGGCTTGTTGTTCTTCCAGTTGTGAGTGATGAGGTTCTCACTCTATTATTTACTGTAAAAGCTGGTTGTTTAAAAGAGCCTGGTGCCTCCCTCCTCACCCTCTTGCTCCCTTTCTTACCATGTGATCGCTGCGCACATCTGTCCCCATGGGTTCTGCCATGAGCAGAAGCAGCCTGGTGCCCTCGCCAGATGCAGATGCCAGCGCCATACTCCTTGTACAGTCTGCAGAACCCTGAGCCAAATAAGCCTCTTTTCTTCATAAATTACCCAGCCTCAAGTATTCCTTTATACCAACACAAAATGGAGTAAGACGGGAGCTCACCTGTAGGGCTTCAGACGTATTTTGAGAAGCTCAGTCCTAGAGCCATATTTTCAAACTGTGTTTACGGGAGCCTTAAAAGTTGCAAGGGGCCTTAGAGCAAAACAGAATGGGTTGTTGAAACCTCTTGTTTCTTCTTAGCTTTACCCAGAGCAACAATACTTTCATCAGATATAAATTTAGGAGTTCTAGGTGATTCTCATTCATCTACTGAAGTGGTTCTCCATCTAATCATACCCAATGTCCCCGTTACTAACAAGCATTTTGTAATGCCTTCTGTAGCACCCTGAAATGAAATTTTAAAACAATATAAACGACCTACACACATAATCTTGAAAAATCAATATAAATCCCTAAATTTAAGATATAAAAGGGAAGAAATTTATAATACCGTAATACATACTTGATAGGTAAAAGGCTGGGGATGGTTACCCTAAAAAACGTAATAAAGTAGTTACATGCTTACTCCTGGCAAGTTTAGATTTAAGTGAAATAGAACATTAAATTGATATATTTTCAACACATTTTCTTATGGTCAGTTTTTTTAAAGACATAAATATGTATTTCCATATCATAATGGCCAGGAATGCAACAACTGCAACTGCAGAACTGTGCAGGTATAATTATATTAGAGCCACAAATAACATTAGTAGCACTGTCAGCAGTGTATGAATTTCGAAGGCAAAGTTAGAGCACTTATTTTGTGCCAGCTACTACTCTAAGCACATTACATTATTGACTCATTTAATCCCCACCACATTTTGAGACAGGTACCATTACCATCTCCAATTTACAGCTAAGGAAACTGACACACAGAGTGGTTAGGGACCTTGCCCAAAGTCACATACAGCTAGTAACTATAGGATCTGTAATTCAAAGCTAGGCTGGCTGGCTCCAGAATCCTTGATTTTAACCTTTCCATTCTATCTCTTGGTAAATACCTCCTGGTTAAGCTCCTAAAAAAAAAAAAAAAAAAAAAACCAACAACAAGAGTCCGCTCTTCCCCCAATTATCCTAGTTTTTGCATTTCTGGAAAGTACGCTGTATATTAAAACTCTGAAATAAATATTCTATGTCATGTGTAAAATAGAGTTGGATTCTAGGCTCAGATTCTTACAAATTGCTTTTTCACCTACATGAACATATGGGTAGATAGTCATATCCATCACATGGGATACGGGACAAATCTTCAAGGTCTGGGACTGTCCCTCACATTGCAGGACATCTGACGTCCCTGGCCCCTGCCCATTATGTGAAAATAGTACCCCTGTAATCACCAGGAAAACCAAAACTGCCACCATAGATTTCCAAAACTCCTCCTAGTGGGAGGTTCTCCTGCTGTCATTAGTGTCCAAATCCTGGTGCTTAGAGCCCATAGAACATTTTATTCTCTGCCCACATTCAATCAGAGCAGCTCTGATTTTATCCATTTTATGCACTGGGATCCCAGACAAGATTTTGCTGCAAAAAAACCTTTTTACTACTTAAAAAAAAAAGTTTTAAAACTATTGCTCCAGAGTAGGCCTCATTGCTCTTATCTTTGTGCAGTCCCTACTGTCTGCTCCCACCTTCTTTCTCTCTGGGTAAGCACACTGCTAATGCCCTGCTAGTCTGTCACAATGAAGAGCTGGAGTGACAGACTGCTGGCTCAGCCAGAGAACTCAGATTTCTATACTGCTGTTTCTTTGTCCTGACTGATGCCCTCTGGCCCTGTGTGTTTCTCCAGACCTGTCTGTCCCTTATGAATTCAGCTAGTTGGGTGCCACATCTGGTTTACTGGGCTTCACTGATCCTCTGCGATACTGAGAGACTGCTCTGCCACCAAGGTTTCAGACAGAGGGCAAAGCATTGTGCTAGAAGCAAAAATCAGCCTGCTATTGCTAATAGAGTCCTGGACTAGAAGTCAGGAGACATAGTTCTCTGCCACTAATTAGCTGTGTGGCCTTCAGCAAGTTATTTCCCTCCTCTAGGTTTCAGTATCTTCATGTGCAAAATGAGAAGACTGGATTTCAAGATTGTAAGAGCACTTTGCATCTCTGACCTCCTCCATTTCTCTGATCTCTACAGTTGACTGTGGTTAGGAAGGTAGTGTGTACAGCTCTAAGGTAAGGTCAATTGCACAGCCAGCTAAAGATGAACAAGAAATACTTTTCTGGGGCAATGGCTTGCATTTTTTTTTTTATGTTCAAGTAAGCTACCAGGGTTATTTTGACCTCTTTAAAGCATCGGCAGGAGATGGCAGCTCAAGGGAATGGATGGAACGGTATGAACAATAGCAGTGATAACAATGCTTTAAGGAAAATGTGTTTTAGAATGAGCTTTTGCCTGGATTTTATTGTGTACTTATCCACTACATCCTCCTTGCTCCTTTCCTCTTCAGAAAATAACTTGTCTGTGAGGCTGCCCAAGGCTGAGTGAACGAGACTCAGAGATGAAGAGGAAAAAACTGGGGCAGAAGGGAATTTTATAAGGTGATGATTGATATGTCAAGCGTTGCTTCTCAGAAAGAAAATGAAAATGCTGTCATAAATTCTGGACAGATGCCAAATGCTATTGTCAGGAGATGGACAGGAGAACTTCATGGCAAATTAGGCCGGAGCTTCTAGTGAATCATTAGCATGTTGCCTACTAGAAACAGCCCAGGGATGGGAGAAGCTTCCACTCTGAGTTCTAGCTTAGTCTCTTACTAATTGAGTGACTTTAGCCAAATCACATAATTATTTTGGTCTGGATTCCTCACTGACAAACATTATTATTGCCAATATTTTCTATTATTAGCTGCTGATACTTTATAACAGAATTCCTTTACCAATTTGAATATTAGTAAGAGTCTAGTATCTGAAATAGATTAAAAAAAAATGGGAGCTACTCTAGGGCCTCTGCCCTTTCTGCCACTGTAACCTATGATGGCCCTAAATCACCTCTTCAAGAACCTTAGGGATGTTTGAAAACCATCAGATTATATCTTCCCAATTGTCTCTTCCCAAAGTATTCTTTTATGTATTCAATAAACATTTACTGCAAGCCTCATTTGTACCAGACACTATACTAGGCATTGGGTATATAAGATAAACAGGACATCATCCCTGCCTTTCAGAGTTTTGTCCAATGCATAGTAAATAGCTTTCTAATGATTCCTTTTGTTTTCATGCAGGGTGCTTCTAGGAAAACACTGTGAAGGCCAATGAATGGAAATATTCCTAGATGGTCATAGTTCTCCATATAAATTATTAAACTGATATCTGGTTTATGCATTAGTCTCCTGAAACTAGCTTCATGTGATCTCATCACTAAGAGAGTATGGTAACTAATGATAAATTTCAAACTTTGCAAGTCTCTGGGGAAGACCTTACATCATGCTGAAACCACCACAGTAGTTAAAGGGACTTAACTAGCCTAAAATGGGACTTTGTAAGGTCCCATTGCAGCCAGCCTCAACACCCATATTTAATAATCCTCTTTTATAATGTGGCCCAGTAGTCCCCAATATTTTGTGGTGAACATTTTCAGAGGCAGAAAATCCCCTGACTAATTTGATAACAGCTAAAATACATCCCATAAATTTCAGTGATCAATATAATGAAGCTCAGGAATGTCACTAGGTGTCCAAAGAGAAGAATGACTACAGACTGGTATCTTCCTGAGCCTCCTCAACTGACTCTCTGCTATCATTCTGGGAATTTTTTTGAGCCATGGAAATATTCATAGAATAGATGTCTAAGTTAAAAGTAGAATGTGCCAAAAAATAATATCTATTCGGAAATAATATATCAGGGTCTGTTGAAAGGTAGCCTCGTTTTTTTGTGATAATTTTTACCAAATGTGGCAATTTAAAAACATAGCCACAATTTCTTTGACACTTTCCAGAAAGAGATGGGAGTTTATTTTATCTACTCTTGGGTTTGGGCAGGCTGTAACTACTTCAACATTTTGAGTATGGGTAGAAGTGAGTAAATGTGATTTCCAAGGCTGGGTCATAAGGATCAAGCAGCTTCCACTTTGTTCACTGGATACTTGAATTTGGTGTCCTGTTGGAACAAGGTAAGAAATTCAACTTCCCTGAGACCACCAGCCTGGGAGGAAGCCCAAGTCACATGAAGATGCCATATGTAATTGTTCTGGTATACAATTTCCTCTGTTCAATAAATAAAATATAAACACACTGTTTCACTATTATATGGTTCCCATATTCCAGTAGAGAGCCTTTAACCCCAGAGAGAATGCCAGGTTTTAGAGGAAAAAAACTACCCACTTTAATCATCTTCTCTTAAACTCGTGAAACCATAAACTTTGGTAGCAATGCCTGTAGCCTTCCTAATTATATTTATTTGACCTGGTACGCTCCTCTTTTATTTAATTCTAATTGTATGAATCTACACATTGAATAGCATTCCATGGCCTGATTTAATGAAATTTTCCCATTTGAACCAAGAGGGTCCATCCTATTATTGATCTTTTAAACTCAGCAGGCTTACCTCACACAAGACCGTGAGTGACAGATAAAAGCAAGCCACAGACAGCATCTAGCAGCCAAGAAAAATGCCTTAGACTTCTCCTGCTTTATTCTCAGGTCACTGCTCTTGCTTTTGGCTCTGTTTTTCTGGTCTCCTAACTGTATTCCCTGGCTTCCACATTTGCTCCTGGCCTTTGGAATATGCCACTCTGAGGGGCTCTCTTTAGTTTCTTGGTCTCCATTTTCTACCTGGTATTCATTAAACCACACTAGCTGACTAAATCCTAGAACTGTTAGTGCTGTGATTACAGGCAATGGCTGTGGAACGAGACTGCCTGTCTTCAAAACATCTTCCATTGCATCTTAGTTTTGTGACCTTAGACAAGTTGCCTAAACCTTCTGTGCCTTGGTTTCCTTAACTTCAAAATGGCACTGGTAATAGTACTGCTGTAAGAATTAGGTGAGATTTTATAGTTGAGTCTATAAGACAGAACCTAGATCACAGTGAGCACTTAATAAAAGTTAGCTGCTGTTGCTAATTCCAACTGACCAACAACAAGGAGGGGATTTGCAAACCTTACATGAGTTTCCTAAAGAGTTCCAAAGAGGTCTAATTCCTGAAGAGATTAATAGTTTTCATGGGAGAGGAAGATCTGGCATAAAACATGTTAGGAAATGCTAGCTTAAATTCAGTCAAACTGATTTCTTAAATTCAAAACTACCCAGAACCTTTTTTATAAAATAGGTTGTCCTTGTCCTTCAAGGTAGAAACAAGGTAGAAGTGGCGAATAAGTGGTGGGTCAAACTCAAACCCAGGGCTACTGCCTCTAACCCAGTCCTCATTCACCAAACTCTCTGACTTCTTGTGTCATTGAGTACTTCGAACAATTTGGAGCGTTTTGCTGTCTCAAATAATTAGTTAACTATGAGTTGCCTCTCTCTTTCAGAAGTGATTGTTATCAATTATGGAATTATTAACAACGCTTCCCATCTGCCTCTAGTTTCCAGCTAAGAATGTTAATTAAAACACAAATCCATCCAAGAATTTGGGAAATTTATTACTGAAGATGTTTACTGATGACTCTAATAAAATAAA
This sequence comes from Varecia variegata, assembly GCA_028533085.1. Taxonomy (NCBI): domain Eukaryota; kingdom Metazoa; phylum Chordata; class Mammalia; order Primates; family Lemuridae; genus Varecia; species Varecia variegata. The sequence goes on along the minus strand of CM052438.1, from coordinate 151,848,637 downwards.
TTTACTCAGCAAATAATACAGATATTGATTTCACATTCCACTTATGTCAATAATTCTTCTTTTAGAAAATTATATTACCTGAATGACAATGGTGCGGAGCTGTGGGTATTTCCCTTCCTCGGTGATTCATTTAGTTCACCTATTTGCCCCAGAACTAGTATATACTATCAGATAGCTATGTGCATCTCACTGACATGTAAGCTACACAAGAGAGACTGTACCACACCAGAGGCCCTTACCAAATTGTAGCAGAAAATAGAGCTAGGCTAGTGATAGAACTTAAGGCTTTAGGATTCTAGCAATCAGAGGTCTACCTCCACACTACTGAGGGCTAAGATTTGAAGAAAATAGCCAAATTTATCCCCAGCCATGTAAAAGGGGGTTTACTTAAAGCTACTTCCACCACCCCAGCTGCTCTATTATACTTAATTTATGTCAGGAAAAAAAACAAACAAAAAACTGCTCCATACCTGCTTCAAGCCAGTGATTCCTCTGCAAGTGGCCAGCTAATCCTCTCCAATCCCCAGGGCAGGATGAAGTTCCAAAAGCATCATCGAGCCTTCTCTGCATCTTGCAATTTGAATGCTGAGCAAAAACTACAGACTGCTAATATTGCTGGGCTTCTCACATTACGTGGGCCTTAGCTGACCCAGTCTCGGGGACCTGAGCACAGTCACTGTGAGTCATATCCTGCATTTCTGTCATTCTCACTCACTGGCCAGAACATTAGTCCTTCCAGTTAACAAACATCTGCATGCTTCTGATCCATCTATTTTTCTGTGCATTTTCCCATCATGTTCTTTTGTCCATTTCTGGTCTTCCTCATGAATACTTTCCATTATGCTCTCTGTAACCACTGTTCCAAGGCAAGCAGCCCCATCCCATCACATCCTCTACCTCTTCAGAGAATCTTTCTACCTCCTGGTATGGACCTATTACTTTTATATTCTTTTATTTGTCTATAAAGCGAGAATGAGTTGGCATTCAGCATGAATTGTGCATCTGGCAATTTTCTAACCATGGAACTATAACCTGCTTCTTCTCCAAGAAAATCCTTCTCCCTAGACCCCAGTGTCATAAAGTCCAGGGCCATTCTCCTCCTGCCCTTTGTTTATTGTAAATCGTTAGTTCATTGGTCCTCATGCAAAGCCCTTTCGTCTTTTGAGGCTTAGGTCATTTCACTTTCCCACCTCTACTCTCCCTCACAATTCCACCATGTAGAGCTCTCTGGTCCTTCTGTACCGTCTAGGAGGCACTTTGAAACCTGCCTCACAGTCTTTTTCTCCACTTTGACTTCTATCATCTTACAGATGATTTAATGACTAGTTTCATTCATACAACTTTAGACAGCTCATCTAACTCTCTAACCATATAACTTCAAAGTCCTCAGTTTCCTTGAGGACAGCAAATTGCCTCAACTTTCTACTCTAATATTCCCCCCTACACCCCTGAGCCCCTCAAGCACTGCAGTTCCTCCCTCTACCCTTTTTTATCCTATTACCTTAACTGCTTATAAAAACCCTGTATTCTGTATTAAACTTTGATCCCACTCAGCTTCATTCATTGCCAACACTTCAAAGTTTTCAAATCCTCCTTTTTTTTCATTTCTTAGTAAACAAACTATAACTTCTGATCAATCTAACCCTCTGTGTTTTCCTCTTCTACACCAAGGAAGGTTACTTCATTTGTAGATAATAGCATATAATTTTGTGAACTGTTGGCCCTCCAAATAAGTAATTTTAAAAAGACCCTCAGAACCATTCAACCTTTTTTTCCCTAGGTGTCTCTTGCCAGCACCCTTCAATTTCCCTAGAGGGATTTAAATTATATAAGTTTTAAGCCCTTCCTTCCCAATGTTGCTCCACTCCTCTTTCAACAGAAGGCTCAGGACTGAACTTTAAACTAGATATGAATCTCGGATCTAACATTTCCTAGTATGTGTAACTTTGAGCATGTTTCTTCTTTGTTGTACCTTGGTGTGGTTATCTTTAATACTGGGAATATGAAAAGCATGTAATGAAAAATCTGACACAAAATTATCCTTCTACTTCTCCCATTTAGATAGAGGTGGTCTTATACCTAAAACTAACTCTTAGGTCACTGTTGTGATCTAGTCCCCTTAAATCTATATGCTGAGACACTGCTCAATTTTCCAGATTTGCCTACTAATTTCTCTATTTTCCCTTTGAATTTCTGTGTTGCTAGTTTCAACATTTGGATTACTCTCTATTTTCAGTTTTTTTATTTTTCAATTTTCACTCAACAATACATTGCAAAAACATTTTACCCAATAATTTAAAATAATTGATTTTAAATTTAAATCAAAGAATAATAATTTCTTTGAAAATAAGATTTTCAATGGTTGTGAATACTCTGTGAACACACCATAATTTATTTAACTATGCCTTCTTTGTTGAGCAGAAAGATTGTTTTCATTTTTCATTATTCTAAATGATGTTATTATTATTATCCTTGTATATAGATCTTTATCTGCATCTCTGATTCTATCCACAGGGTAGAATTCTATAAGTAGACTTTCAGGGTCAAAACCTATATTTTTAAGGCTCTTTCCACACATTATCAAAGTGCTTTTCAGAAAGATTATACCAATTTATACACCCACCAGCTGTGTATGAAAGAGATGGTCTCACCATATCTACACTGTCATTAAGAATATTTCCTGCTAAATTTTCAACTTTTCCCTCTCTACTTCTTCTCACAACAGAGGCTAAAAATATACTTAAGTGTTTTGCCTCCTGAAAACATTAATTTTCTACATAGTGTCTCTCTTTGGATACCATCTTATTGTTCTTTGCTTCACAGGTTCCCTGGGGAGTGATTAGTCTTCAGCCTTGGTCTCTACCACTGAATCTTCCTGCTGTCATCTCAGCTAGGCCTTCACCTCTCCACTCACCAAATGTTACCACTGACCTCTGTACTACGAAGTCCAGCAGATTCTTTTTGTCATTTATTATACATCAAATTTAAGCATGTAGCACTGTTAAATTTTACTAGAAATTCTCACTTAGCTTCTGAGACACATGTTTTTCTGTTTTTCCTCATTCCTCCTTAACCATTCTTTCCCAAGGCTATTTTGTATGTCATCTCCTGTTCCTCCCCACATTTCTTCTGGATTATTTAACCTGCCTTAATGACTTTGGCAACAACCTATGGCTGATAAATCCCAAAGTTTTTTGTTTAGTCTAACTTCCTCCATAACCTATAGCAAGATTATTATGTTCAAATGTCCATTGGATTTCACTAAGTGGATAACCTTGAAAATTTAAAGCCTAAAAATATGAAATTATATTTATTCCCTCTCTCCAAACCTCTTACTCTAGTATTGACTATTTTGCTAAAGAACACCACTATGTAGGCTTGTGTTTAAGAAAGAAATCGGGAAGTAATGAATTCACCGTTCTTAACCAATATTCAATAAAATCTCACAAAATAATGTTCAGTTCTACACAAATGATTCTCACCAACTTTCAGTCATATCTCTAACACACCAATCATCTCCATAACTCTCCAGGTTATTTCTATTTCAAATTTCTTCTAGATTACAGAGCAAAGCAACCTGATTCATGTCTCTTTGACCTTCCATTTTGTTTTCCCATAATTTTCCACTCACACAACACACATTGCACCAACCTACCCAGCCAAGAACTATTAAATCTTCAGAATCAGCAAAATGGAGAATTCTCTAATCAAGATATCCCACTTACTCAGCTACAATTGGCCATTTCTTCTCTTGCACATGAAATCCAACACATTTCTCTTCCTACTTAGTCCTAGAATATTTCTTTAAATTTATTTATTTTACATCTTTCTTCTACCATATTGCCAGTCCCTAATGAAAGTACCACTTCTGCTTTTCTTTATATCCCTAGTTTAGGGAATTTCTCAGGGGAATAAAAAATTTACCTTGGTCTTATGAAATCAATATATTAAGTTAAAAGAATTTCTATCTTAGAAAAAAAATCGCCTTCTATAAAAACCTGTTTTTGGTCTGGTTCCTCTATCTCGTGGAAAACAGTTGTACATCTTCCTGCACATCACATACATATTTCTGTTGAAATCCCCAGGATTTTTCTTTTGTGTCCTTGACTACACCTTTTAAATATTTCTGCCCCAAACCCTGACTTATTTCACAGCACTTTTTGGTTGTCATAGTTGTCTGACTCCTTGAGGGCAGGTCCAGATTCTACATTTCTTTGAAGCTTAGCTTAACAGATTCCCAGTAAATATTTGTTGATAAAGTGAATGTTGGAATTATAACAAGATCAATATGAAGAAAATATTATCAAAATCTATGGAGGGAATACTCCCACTCCAGTCAAAACAGCAATGCCCTCTTGAACTAAACAACACAAAAAAAGAACTTAAAAAAATCAATTCATAAAATAACTGTTTCAGTCTATAGAAAACAGGCAGTGTAAGACCGTGATCCCTAAGAGAAGAGAGGAGGTTGTGTAACTATCCCTAGCATGTCACCAGTGGCCACACCAGCGTGCCATGAGAGAGAACCCAAAACAGCAAATTTGACATTTCAGATGGTCAATCAGTGAAAGTGAATACACAGCAATAGAATCTACTCACAATGAAGGAAACAAAGAGAAAAATGACCAGAGTCTCAATAATATATATAACAGTATAAAGCAGTAAAATACACAAATAATTTAAGTCCCACACAAAACAAAAGAATAAAAGAGGGGGTAAAAAACAACTTATTTGAAGAAATAATGGCTAAATTATAGCTAGAATCTTTCCAAAATTAAAGAAAACCGTAACATTACATATCTAAGAAACTCAACAAACCCCAGACAGACATAAAGAAAACCCTACCAAAGCATATCTTAATCAAATGGATGAAAACCAGGGAATAACAAAATAATCTCAAAAAGCCACCAAATAAAAATCACATATTATATAAAATGTGATAAGAATGATCACAGATCTCTTCAAAAAACATTTAAACCAGATGTCTGCACCCGAATGTTTATAGCAGCACAATTCACTATTGCAAGGATGTGGAAACAACCCAAGTGCCCATCAATTCATGAGTGGATTATTAAAATTTGGTATATGTATACAATGGAATATTACTCAATTATAAGAAATGACAGTGATCTAACACCTCTTATCTTTTCCTGGATAGAGTTTGAGCCCATTATCCGCAGTGAGGTATAGCCTCAGATCAGAGGAATAGCCTCCACATGTACTCGCCATCAAATTGGCACTAACTGATCAACACTATGGTGCTCACATGGTAGTAATATTCTCCAGGGATAAGGGGGTTATGGGGGGCGGGGAGTAAACTCACAACTATTGGACACGGTGAGCATTGTAGAGGGGAAGGATGTGCCTCTAATCCTTGCTTGGGTGAGGGAAAGACATAAAATGTAACCAAAATGTTTGTACCCTCATAATATCCTGAAATAAAAATAAATTAAAAAAATAAAAAAATAAAATTTGCTAACAGGAGAGATCTTAAGTGTTCTTACCACACAATAAAAAAAGAAAAAAAAAAGAAAATAAAAAGTGGTTAACTATGTAAAGTGATGAGTATGTTAATTAGCTTCATTGCAGTGATTACTTCACAATGCATATGAAAATGTTATGTTGTATATTTTAAATATATACATTTTTTATTTGTCAACTATACATCAGTAAAGCTGAAAAAACTTAAAAAAAATTTAAACCAGAAAGACAAGAGAGAAAATTTTAAAATACTGGATAGAAAAACTGTCAACTTGTAATGCTTTATCCAGTGAAAATATCTTTTAATGATGAAAGTATAAAAAAGACATTTTCTGGCAAACTGAGAAAATAAATTGCCCACAAATTTAAATAACACTGACTATTTAAGGAAGTTCTTCACACAGAATAAATATGGATCTAAGAAAAAAATTAAGGAGCCCTGGAAACAGTAAATATATGAGTAACAGTAAAAGACACTGTTATGGACTGAATATCTGTGTCTTCCCAAATTTATATATTGAAGCCCTAACTCTCAATGTTATGGTGTCTCCAACTATCCTCTTGTGTCAGCCTCCCAAAGCACTGGGATTACAGGTAGAGTGGTGTGAGCCACTATACCTGTCTACTGTGATGGTATTAGGAGATGCGACCTTTGGGGGGTAATTAGGTTTAGATGAGGTTATGAGGGTGGGGTCCCCAGTATAGGATTAGTATCCTTACAAGAAGAGGAAAAAAGACCAGAGTTCTTTCTCTCTCCACCAAATGATAACACAGCAAAAAAGTGACCCTCTTCAAGCAAGGAAGAGGAGCCTCACAGAAATCAAATCTGCCTGAACCTGGATCTTAGATATCCCAGCCTCTAGAACTATAAAAAATATATATGTCTGTTGTTTAAGCCACCCCATCTCTGGTATTTTATTATGGCAGCCCTAGGCAGACTTTTTTTTTTAACTTTCAAAAGATAATTTTGCATTTAAAACAAAACTAATAATATATTTTGACATTTATAATATACGTAGAAATAAAATGTATGACAAAAATAGCACAAAAGCTGGAAAGGGCGAAATAGAAGTTTACTGTTTTATAAAGTGTAAAGAACCTATGATAAGGTTCTTACACTATAGGTGAAACAATTTAATATTATTTGAAGGTAGATTGTGAGAAGTTAAAGATGTGGATTGTAAACCCTGGAGCAAGATCTAAAAATCAAAAAGAATTATAGCTAACAAGCTAATAGTGAAGATAAAATGGATTCATAAAATACAATCCTAAAGAAGGTGAGCAGAGAGGGAAAAAGGGAATGAAGAACAGATGGTATAAATAAAATACAAATAGCAATTAGGTAGATTTAAGCCCAACCATATAAATAATTTCATTAAATGCAAATAGCCTAACCATTCCAATTAAAAGAGATTGGATAAAAAACCAAGACCTAATTATATGCTAAGTAAGCCATATAAAATACAAAGACACAGATATGGAAAGATAGATCATGAATACAGTAATTAAAAGAAAGCTAAAGCAACTATAGTAATATCGGACAAAGTAGATTTTAGAACAAGGAAAAGGGAGGGGATATTAGATAATAATCAACGAGGTCAATTAATCAAGAAAGCATCTTGATCTAATGAAAAAGCTCCAATATCATACAGCCTTTAATGATTGTGCATACATTAGCACAGAATGTTGTGAAAATATTGTACAAAGAAGTATAAGCCTTACTCAGGCGAACTTTGAAATACAGGGAGGAGGATAAAACATATTAAAAGACAGTTCAGAACATAACACTGTGTCAAGTGACAAATGAGTGGTAAAACACATACACACATTCAAAGCCCAGAGAGAAGATATGGTGGTTCAGGGTTGTCCTGAAAAACATCACAAGTAGGAGTGGTGTCAAAGATAGATACTTTTTTAAAAAGCAGAACAAAGAAGATGTTTGAGTTAGAAAAATTAAGGGGTACCAACATTTGGCATGGGAAAACAAAAATGTTTTCTGGAGAACTGAACCAACTCAGTGTTGGTGTCAGAAATGATCCTAATAGATGAGATGGAGTAAGAGGAAAGAGATTTAATAATAAAGGAGTTTCAAACGTTTGCAAAAACACAGCAGGCTCTGTAGAATTTTGAACGAAGTATAGATCACACCTCTAATTCCTATTTTTCATACATTTTCCAGATTTTCAACGACACACTCAGGTAAATGTGGTTGTCAGAGGTAAAAGAATTTAACATAATTCTGGTCCATAGGCAATAAATGAAAGTTGCAGACTTCTCTGGAAGGCTTGCACTCATGACACTCCATCACTCTGCGGGAGGTACTCTCACAAATGGCAGTAATACCTGTGCTCTTACCAAAACCCAGGCACTTTCTTCCTCCTCATTCTCCTTCATTGTGTGGCACTAGGTGCTGCTTGTCATAGCCTCCTTCTTGACACACAAATTCTTCAGCTTTTAAGACACTTCACCAGTGAATTAGCAAACATTTTCACACCTATTATATTCCAGACATTAACAATGTTCTTTATATGCTTTTTATTCTCTCTTTTTTTTTTCTAGTCATGCCTCTGCTTGGTAGATTAAAACCTCCCTAAGGCAGATAACTTATCTCATTTTTCTTTATCCCCAAGAATATCATCCTTTGTATTCTAAATATATTTTGACAATATTAGAGTTGCCTCTCAACACATTGTGATGCAACTAAGCAATGTAATGTAAGAGACTGAAAAAATGAGTCACATCTGGTGCTAGAAATGGTCATGGATGAGTGGTCTTAGAAAATTTCCAGAAGAAAAAGGAAGATCTAGTAAAATTTTATACTTTGTTTAAGAATGGAATGGATGAAAACTATAAAGAGATCACACTCAATGCCTAAAACCTTGAACATGAAGCATGGCATGGAGTTGGAATGCTCCTTTATTTTGCTAAATCCAGGAAGGTCCTATTTAGGAAAAAAAAAAAAAAAAGGTTCCCCAAGCAGGAAATTTGGCTCCAAAGTCATCAATTAATTGGTTATGCATTAATTCAGTTAACATTGATCAAATGGCCACTGCGATAGCCTGGCCTCTTATCCCTCCAAACCACTTCTGCCTGCCTTTGCTATCGCCATCTGACTCCCATCTGTAGATGGTTCCAGTCAGTGATCTGAGATCAGTCTGCTTCTCCATAATCAGGAGATCGTAAATACTTTTTATATGCATAGAACCAACTCACTCAGCTATTGGCCCTGTATTTTCCTTATCCGCTGGGTATGGGCTAGATTAAAATCTGTTCTGTTCTTGTGGCCTACTCCTTCCCTTGTACTTTATAACATCCAGGATTGGAATTTCTGTCTCAAAAATTTAAGATTTCAAGTTTGGTTAGCATCTTACTACCTGTCCATATATCCACTGACTTTCTTCTTCCCTGCCATAGTGTTTCCCTGACTCTTAGGTCTAGTTATTTCTTAGTGGATTTGCCTATAGCCTAGATTGCCACTTATGGTTTGTTCTCCTGCACCCAAACCCCCACCTTCACCATTTCAGCCATGCCTTCTTCCATTGCCTGCAGTTGGGTCTGTGTCCCACCTCAACTCTAAGCTTCACCTGATAGGACTTCCTCTACCTTTCAATCTCTCCCATCATGACGTGCCTCCCGTGCACCAACCTCACAAGTCTATACTACATTAAGACTGGAAATGTTTGATTTTCTTTGGAACCAGGTATTATCATTGATGCTACCAACATGAAGCTTAGTGGAACAAGTAAAAAGGAATATTAGCAATTCATAAGCACCTCACACAACCTTAGTGAAGCACAGAGGATGCTTGTGCTGTTTAGTTTCAAGGGGAGAAATTGATGTGTTTTAAAAGATGTATTTCTCATTATGTCTAATTAGATGAGAAACAGGTAAAAGGGATAAGAAGAAGAAATTATATTTTTAATCCAATAACAATAATTATATGTTGCTGAAGTGGTCTCCATTTTTAATGCTATTAGTGTTGTGAATCCAGTGAATTATGAAAAGTTACACATTTGGAGCTTAAATAAAAATGGAGGGCTTTTTTCTGATAGTGGATAAGAGATGTTCTTTCATGTGCAAACAATACAGAGAATAAGGTATTTTCTCCTTTCAAAAGGCTTTCATCTAATTATTTCCTTTTCATTTCTTTGTAAATAAATACAAAATATCAAGAATAGGGCAAAATTAAGCAATAGGACTATGAATACAAATAAGCACATTCTTAAGTATGTGATTCTTGACCAAAAGTGCAAAGTTCTCAAAACAAAGCACACTTTTTACTGAGTACTATTACTTGAGTCTTTTAAAAAAGGGAAAAATGGATATTCTGCCAATGCAAGATGTGGAGAGGGTATGATAGGAGAACACTCTCAGAAGTATCTAAAACAAACCCTTGGTGATGGTTTTAAAGTTTTCTAATGCCAAAAAATGGCACATATTGCCAGCAAACACATAGGTTCTCTGCAATGATTTATGACAAATTAATGAGAAATACAGAAGCTTACAGAAAGTGCAGGCTACAAGGAATGGAAAATAAGAAGAGAAATTTTAAAACGTGAACTAAGATATCTTCTCAATTACAAAAAGAAGTCATGAAATCAGAATTAGTTAAGCCAGTTTATGTTTTGCCTTTCCAGATTTAACCAGAACATACTAGTTATTATCTGGGAGGAAGTACCATAAGGACGCTATCTCATTCTCTTAGTAATTATAAACTTTCCAGGAATTCTAGCCAATCATTCTGTAAGAAATTTCCTGACTGTTTCTGGTATACTCACCACTGTAATACATGTTGTCAGAAATGAAAACAGACTTAGTTCTTGCCTTTGAGAAGCACCATCTATTTCAGTTGAGGAAAAGATATGTCTAAAGTGACCTAAAAAACCCCACAAGAGTATATATGAACTCAAGGGTTGAGCAGATACTCTCACAAGGTGTACTGAAGTCTTGGCAGCATCATCTGTTGGGAAGAAGGGAGAAGCTGATAATGGACAGAGTATGGAAGACTTATAAGCCTCCAAGCTTCCGCTCAATCGAGGAAGTCACTAAACTGATCCAGATGGTCAAAGAGATGACACAACTTAACTTTATTTAAGGCTAATCTAATAATAGAACACAAAAGGCATTTGGTGGGTAAGCCCTTAAAAAATCAGGAAGTCTAGAGAGCAGATAACCTAAGCAGGGTAATAGGTCTATGATTGTAGATGATTAGAATATCAGAACAAGACTCAAATTAATTCTTAGGAATTTGAGGAATTAAGTAGAAAAGATGGCAAAAGCCACAGTAAGTTGTAGAAATAAACAGCAGCCCTGACAACTTTCAGCTGACATCTGGCTGGGCCCTAATAGCAAGGCCATGGTCTTTTCCTGCTAAATATAAACAATGTTTCATGAAGTCATTCAGTGATCATGATACAATGAGAACAACATAAGATCGCTTTTAGGTCATGTGTGAGCACAGAAAGCAATTTTTAAAAAATAGTGTAAATAGGTAAACAAACAAACAAAATTTTCCACCTCAGCAGTGACTGTTGCTTCTTTTCCACTTATGGCTTTAGCCCCGCAAAATTCCTACTAATTCCTGGATAAAAATCTGCCAGTGCCTGCAAACATTGCCCAGGGCCTGAAGACTAGCCTTCCTGGCCCACCACTATCACTGTTGGTACCTATGCACCCTGCCTAGGAACCCAAGGACTGGCCCAACAGCCCTTGCTGCCACTGCCAGGGCCTGTATGCACTGCCCAGGTGCCCAAAGACTGACCAATTCTGCCGCCACTGTCATCAATGGCACTTTTGCACCCCACCAAGGGGCCCAAGGAGCAGCCTGCTAGGGCCCACTGCCACAATATTGTGGAGCATGTACATCCTGTCTTGGGGCCCAAGAACCGGTTATTTCAGACCCATCACCACCATAGCCAGTGCCTACTTGTGCCACCCAGGGTCTGAGGACCAAGGTGTCCAGTGCCACAGTTCCCAGAAAAGCCTCACCACAGCCTCAAAAACAACCACAGCCTAAGCCAAAGAGTAACTCATAGAAACTACTGAGGTTGATTACAGCCAAAGAAATACAGAGACTACACTATGTCAAGCACCCAGAACCAAAACCAAAGTACCCTACCCAACAGACACTGTAGGTACATCTACAGGGAAAAACTTTTTCCTACAAAAAGTACTCTGTACAATTGGAAGCAGTGACTGTTAAATGAGATACACATATATTAACATAAGGGTACAAGAAACATAAAAATCAAGGAAAGACAACACCCTGAAAGGAACATAATAATTATCCATCAATAGAGTACAAAAAAAAGTAAAAGAAAAAGAAAGAAAGAAAATCTAAGGAATATCAAAAAAAATTTCAAAATAATGATTTTAAGGAAACTCAATGAGATGAAAGAGGAGACAGACAATACAAAGATATTAGGAAAACAATTTTATGATCAGAATGAGAAGTTCAGCAAAGAGTTATCATAAAAACAACCAAACATAAATCCCAGAATTGAATAATTCAATGAATGAAATAAAAAAATACAATTAAGAATTTCTGAATTTGAGACAGGAATTTTGAAATAACAGACTAAATAAAGGGGAATGAAGAAAGTCTCTGTCATATATGAAATATGATCAAGTGAACAAATATTCAAAATTTGAGAGTTCCAAATAGAGAAGAAATATAAAAAGGCATAGAATACCTATTTATTGAAATGATAGCTGAAAATTTCCAGAGTCTTGGAAGTCTTATTATTTTATTTTCTTTCTAGTGATATATGATAACAGCACCAGCTTTCATAAGCATCACTGGAAAGCTTGCTGATTTATGTGAAAATGCAGTCATAAAATTCAGACTTCAGATAAATCTAGGAATCTATATTTTTGAAACTACATTTAAGTGTTATGCAAGCCAGTTGTACTAGGAAGGATGCTTTGGAAAAGAAATATATACAGGTGACGTTGGAAGAGATATAGATATACACATGCAGAAAGCTCAAAAATTTCCAATCAGGTTAAATCCAAAAAGGTCCTCTCAGAGGCACATTATAGTCAAACTATTAGAAGTCAAAGAGAGAATTCTAAAAACAGCAAGAGAAAAGCATCAAGCCACATATAACGGAATGCAAATCAGACTAAGAGCAGAATTCTCAGCAGAAACCAGGAGAGTACAGGATGATATATTCAAAGTGCTGAAGGAAAAAAAAAAAAAAAAAAACTGCCAGCCAAGAATGGTAGTCCAATAAACCTATCCTTTAGAAATGAAAAAAGAAAAAATTTTTCTCATACAAACAAAAACTGAGGGAAGTCATCACCAACAGACTGGCCCTACAAGAAATGCTTAAGGAAGGGCTACATCTAGAAATGAAAGGATGATATCTATCAACATAAAACTCACAGGAAAGTATAAAACTCACTGGTAGAGCAGATACACAATTGGTGAAAAGGAAAGGAATCTAATGTTATCACTAAAGAAAACCACCAATCCACAAAAATAAACTATAAGAGAGAAAGGAAGGAGAAAAGGATATACAAAATACTCAGAAACCAACTACTAAAATGACACGAGTATGTTTTCATCTATGAATAACAATCTTGAATCTAAAGAGTTTAAATTCCCCCAGCTGGCTGAATGGATAAAGAAAACAAGACCCAACTATATGCTGCTTATGAGAAACTCACTTTGCCTGTTAAGGGTAGACTCAAAGTGAAGGGATGGAAAAGGATATTCCAACAAATGGAAACTGAAAGTATGCAGAGTAAATGTACTTATAACGGACAACATATATTTTATGTCAAAAAACAAAGACACAAAGAAGGACATTACATAATGATAAAGCGATCAACTCAGGAAGAATGTATAACAATTGTAAATATATATGACCCCAACAATGGGGAACTCAGAAATGTAAAGCAAATATTATTAGAGCTAAAGAAAGAAAGATAGAATCCAATATAATAATACTTAGGGACTTCGACATCCCACTTTATTATTGGACAGATCATCTAGACTAAAAATCAACATGAAATATCAGATTTAAACTATGCTATAGATCAAATGGCCCTAAGGAACATCTACAGAACACTGTGCTCAACAACTGCAGAATATGCATTCTGCTCATTAGCACAGGGAACATTCAAACCAAAACCAATGGGATACAACAAAAGTAGTTCTAAGAATGATGTTTATAGCAACAAATGCCTACTTCAAAAAAGTTGAAAGATTTCAAATAAACAACATAATAATCTACCTCAAGGAAGGAGAAAGGCAAGAACAAACCAAACCCAAAATTAGTAGAAGAAATAATAAAGATCAGAGCAAAACTGAACTATATAACGACTTAAAAAAAAAGAATACAAATAAACAAAACAAAAATTGGGGTTTTGAAAAGATGAAAAAAATTTATAAACTATTATCTAAACTAAAAAAAGAGAGAAGGCCAAATAAAATCAGAAATGAAATAGAAGACATTACAAATGACACTACAGAAAAATAAATGATCAGTAGAGACTATCATGAATATATATACATATATATGTATATACCAACAAATTAGAAAACTTAGAGGATATGGATGAATTCCTGAATTCCTGGACAAATATAACCTACCAAGATTGAACCAGGAATAAATAGAAAACCTGAACAGACCAATAATGAGTAATGAGATTGAATTGGTAACAAAAGTCTCCCAACACAGAAAAGCCTAGGACCAAATGGCTTTACTGCTGAATTCTACCAAACTTTTAAAGAAGTAACTCCAATTCAACTCCTGTCTTAGAAACATAAGAATTAGAGCTAAATTTATGTTATTATAAGGATTAGAACTAAAATTTTATTTGTATATTCAATAAATATTGATTGAACTCCCACTGTTATATATGCTAGACATTATTCATGGCATTTGGGAAATATTAGTAAACAAACAAACAGAAGATTGGTGTATGATAATCATGATAAATAATTAGATGATATAGGATTTTTGGAAGATAAAAGGATTTTTAAGGAAAGGAAAATTGAGAACAGGTATTGGAGATTACAGGTGCCAAGGGTGAGGCTGAAGGACGTATATTAAATAAGGTGATCAGAGAAGGTCTCTTTCAGAGGCTGAGACAGGAGCCTAACTGAGATAAGGGAATGAAGGAAATGAGGAAGTCAGCCAAGGAGATATTAGCAGAAATAAAGCAGATATCAAAAACATCTTTCTGAATCAATAGCATCATTAAGATATGATGTAGTTTGTATCATAGGTGAAAGAATTAGGTTGGATGTGTTTTGAGCTGGGAAATCACCCAAATATTTTCCTTTAATTTATACAAAGTTTTCTTCCTAATAGTTTTCTTCTTGTCTCTGAATTTATTGGAGATCCACTATATTCCAAACCATAGTTGTAAAAGGTGAACAGGACTTGATATCTACACTAAAGTTGCTCAGATTGGTCATGGAGGGCTAATCATCAAAACACAATGTGACAACCAGTAAAAGACAAATGTGACCAAAGTGCTTCAGGGGAATAAGGGAAGGTGGAACAAACACAACGCTCCTGTTGCATTGTGCTGCAGGTGTTTTCTATTTTACCATTTCTTGTCATCTCAAGTGCTTGAAACTTGAGTGCTGACCCCATCTCACCCCACAAATCATTTAATATGATCTAAGGGGCCCTGCCCTGTGTCTCAGAAAGCCCAGATTTTATTTAAGGGAATTAAATGCATATCTGAGGTTGTCAGAGAGCATTTTATCAAACAAAAAGACATAAAATAGTTCCCCTAAAGCCAGCTTTTTTAATGCTCAACTTGCCTTACAAATTAAAATTGACTAACATTAATTTAAGATATGTTGTAGAGATTTTTAGATAAAATGGCTAAAATCCTCAGTTTTCCAATTTACTTATATTAGAATAACGATCTTTACAAGATTTCAAAACATTCTTATTATTCATAAGGTGCTACAAATGTTTTATTTATATACATATATAAATAAAATAAAATCTTGCAGAAAGAGACTTTAGCCACAATAAATAAAACCTTCAAATGTATTCAAAATGTCAAAATATAATAACCAAAGGGATACAAAAATAATCAAAAAGTTTAGATTTTAAATAACCTTTTTATTAGAAAGATAGGTCAAGTGTAGTCTGTAGATTACTGTAACAGGCACAGTAACTACACAGGTGTTATGTTTAGTTGCAATACCAATGGCTTGATATCTTTTGCCTTCTATGCGTTGTTTATGGATTCATGTTATTTGCCAGTAACTACAAAGGAAGCCTAATAACTATGGAAATGGATGAAAGAAGTAAACATATAACAAATGGCTAAGATGTTCCAAGCTCTGTGTAAAAATTGTGTGTTTTTTTCATTTAATTGTCACGAAAACCCTCTTTGAGGCTATTCTATGTCATTTTATATATCAACAAATCAAAGGACTAAGGTAGATAAGTGCTAGGGTCTTCTCTTGCATATCAAGAGATGGTGTCCCCCTGAGGTTTCAGGGTTCTTGCCAAAAAAAATGCCCCCTGAACTTCTGTGAACCCACATCCCAAAGAGAAGCAGCTGGTCAATTTATCTTACAAAGGACTTTCTGGTTCACTGCCTCTTCTAACTGGTAAATATGCAAAGGTTTTGTCATCAATCCAGTCAAGCAAGGAAGAATGTATCATAATATATTTTCCTCCTCAAAAGTGATTTCCAAATCATCTGGTATTTGAATTTCAAAGCTGATGCAGCTCAGAATGTGTGGGTTTAGAATAACAAACCTGCTTGAAAAACCGAGGCATATTTTTGCCGTGCACTGCATTAAAGTTGGGATGTTTACAGCCAAGACAAGATTGAAGCCCCTTTGCTCAAACTGGCTTCCATGTGTATAATTGCCTAGCTTCCAAAATCATATACTGATTTTAATAAAGTCAAAAATCCCTCCCTAATCAGTTTAAAAGCTAAAATAGGAAACTCAGATTCAATCCTTTGATTGAAAATCAGTTAAGACATTTGAATAATCTTTCATTCCTCCCAACTTGTCAGTTACTTTAATATCTAAGCCCATGAGCTTTATATAATTGTCTTAAGATGTTTTAAAACATTCTCGACTTTTCAGTTTAATTTTAAGTGTTTTAAAATTACTATTTTAGTGAACAAAGCAATCAAATTATTAAACCATTTTTTTTCTTTTTACAGGAAGAAGTTAAAAATACTTCCCGTGAATGTAAGTGTGGAACTCACACAAGTGCCTTAAAAATGGTATGTCATTAGGAATTACAAAATCAGAGAATCAAAATGAATGGGTCTGTGATAAAAAGCTTGAAGTATTGGCTATGAATCAGATATTGCAATAGGAAGTGGACATCAGGCTATCACTACCCACATATAAAATGCCAGTGGCAGTGCTGAGCAGATCCTACATGCCTGGATGTGTTAGTCTCTAGATCATCCATAGATCTTCACCTCCAAGAAAGTCACTTGATGTTGCTTCCTTTCACACTTTCGAGAACTCCTAGGTCAGCTCACAACAGATGTGCTTTAACAGCTTCTGGATCATATTTTATCATTTGTGAATTAGACACAATTTTATTCTCTTCCTTCTTTCTTCAGTTCTTTTCCCATGAATATCGCCTAAACAGTGACAAGCCACCTATGAAAAGCGGTCATTATGATTCCTTTAAGAAAGCGAAACTCTTCTAAGTCATAAACTCTATAAAAATGAATGCCTTGTTGAGGTTTTCCTTGACAATTATTGCAAATTAATCTGAAACTTTCTGTCAAAAATAGAAATAGATAAGAAAGTTGGAGGGAAGTGAAAGGAATGAGTATCCCCAGAAGGTGTATTAGTCAAAAACTGAATCTAAACCTCTTGCCCAAATAAATAATAACAATAATTTCATCAGTACTATCTCAAAGGGATTTCAGAGTTACAAATGCTACTAGAAAACTCTTTTGTTTTACTCCTTTTCCAGAAAATTATTTGTACTAATGTTGATTAATTTTACTTTTCATGAATGATCCTACTTTGCTTTATTAAGGACACTAAGAAAATAAACGCCATCAGATGTTAGCCTCAGTGTGTTCCCCTCCACCCCAAAATATAATTAATTAATAGTCCTCTATTAACCCTTCCTTCCTTACTTCCCAAGTAAGTTTAAATCAGAAAATTTGTCCACAGTCAACTGATTGAAACACCCTGTTTTCTGAAATCTATATTATATATTATTTTATATTCAGGACAACAGTTTTTTTTATTTCAGAATATTATGGAGGTACAGAAGTTTTGGTTGCATAATTTGCTTTTGTACAGCTTGAGTCAAAGTTTAAAGTATGCCCTGTAACCAGACAGTGTGCATTGTATCCATTAGGTGTGAATTTACCCATCCTCTTCTCCCCTCTCCCACCTACTTGATTTCCACTGAGTTTTACTTCCATATGTGCACGTAAGTGTTGACTCATTAGTTTCAATTTAGTATTGAGCACATGTGCTGTTTGTCTTTCCATTCTTGTGATACTTCACTTAGAAGAACGGTCTCCAGTTCCAGCCAGATTTTTATAAAAGATGCTAGATCACCATTTTTTTATGGCTGAGTAGTACTCCAGGGTATACCTATACCACATTTTATTAATCCACTCATGTAATCATGGGCACTTGGGTTATTTCTACATCTTTGCAATCATGAATTGTGCTGCTATAAACATTCAAGAGCAGATGTCTTTTTTATAAACAGGACGATTTCTATCTTTGATAGCAGGCACAAGTACACTAGCTTTTTCTACCCAGCTTCAGCATCAGCTGCTTGAGAGCACAGACCAGGTTAGCTTCATCAGTGCAAACTGCTTTTCCCTCACAAAGTGCCTCATGCAGAGACTTGCACAAACTAGGTGTTCACAAAATTATGGAAAGTTATAGTGGCTTCCATGTTTCTTTAAAACATTAGTTTATGGGCATGAATGAGAGTCTATGTGGGCCAGGGAATTGCTGACATCAGTGATCAAAGACTGGCCTAGATTACTTATTGGGTCTCTTTTACTTGTAGAATTAAGTCATTCAATAGGGAAAGAAACCAACATTTTTTTGAGCACTTACTATATATCAGGCAAAGCTGAATATCTTTATATATGTTTAATTTTCACATTCACAGTGAAATACCAGCACTGAGGTTTTCATAATTGAAGTTTGTGGGGGAGATAGCAATATCCCCAGCATTCAAAGTTGAAAGTCACTATGAGAGTCTTGATTATTATTTAATAAATATACAACAAATATTTCCCCATTTCCAGGTTATTTCTTTACCTGTGCCAGATTTTGTTTTGTTAAGGTGATGAAGGCTAAGAATTACACAGTTCAGAGTCCCCTTTACCGTTTGGTTTTAGGTTAAAGTTAGAAAAATAATAAAAAAAAAAAGTTTTGCAAGATTTGGGAGGTAGAAGAAATGCAGAACCCTTATTTTTGAAAGGCTATCATAATGAGACATGGTGATAGGAAAAAAAATGCGGAGATACCTAGCAGTTCGTCCTCACCCCTGTCTATTCCATGTTCACCTTGTTTTCTAACTGCTGGCTCTTTGACCAACAGCAGCACCAGGCCCACCTACCGCCAGGTGCTTGGCTGTGGACCCACTGAAGTCCTAACTATATGGAGGCAACAGCTTCCTTTTCACAGTTCCACTTTTGAAGCCTCCTGCACTTGGAATCTCATCTTTTCATAAGCTCCAACTTGTTCACCTCGTGCCAGTCCTCCAGATAGACTATGTCATGACCCTTTTGGATCTTCTGACCCCCCTTCCAGACCATCATTGATCATGCACCTCACACCCTCATACAAGATCAATTTCTTATAATACAATAAACCCTTATTATTAATACTTACAATAGCTCATGTTTTTTCTAACTGTACCTGACTGACACATATCCCATGATATTTGGCTTGACCACATGTGTTTGTGACTGAGATAACCAGTAGAGTAACTCAGCTGTAGAAACAACCTACTTAATGCAGTAGGAAGGGGATTTGTTAAAAGTGTACAAAATTATATAATAAACTTTGAAGCTTTGAAGGTGACATAAAAGTATGTGCCTGTGTAGAGAATGCAATTTGTCCCAGCTTATCTCTTCAAGAATATTTTAAACACCCACTTTTCATGAAAATCTTTGAAAGTATTTTCTTTTTCATATTAATCTGTGATTTATGATGCTCATAAAAATCATAATAATCATTACACATTCATTCATTTTTCAGCCAGAATTTCATTTATTCAACCACTATATATTGTGTGCCAAGGATTGTACTAGATGGTGGGATAAAATGATGAATGAGACACAGATCTCAGCCCAAGTAGATTATATGCCAACTGCATGCCACTGTGCTCAAACTGTGAATGCTAAACTCATCGACTAGTGCAGCAAATACTACTACAAACAGATATTTAACATTATCACTTGAGAATTCCAGTGGAAAACTTTTTCAAGAAAAAACAGCATCATCAAAAAAGGAAGAATGGATTCCACCAGGGAACAAAAAATTTTCTCCTCTCCAACTTATTGTTTTCTGTGTATTCCTAATCCTACATAATATTTTAATAGAATTTGCAAGTTTCACATCCTTCCATTTCTGACTTCTACCCCCTAAAGTCCTGCACATTTCATTGTTTTAGCTATGTCCTCTGATATTTATCTCCATATTTATAAATAGCTTGTTATACTGATCATTTCTCAATCTTTAAAAATTTTTAACATTTTCTATTGTCTTCCTTGTTTGGAAAATGAAGACACCTTGTTTGTTCTCTACTATTAGCATGTCTCAACACATTTTATCAGAAATTTTGATTGTATTTAGTGCTTACATAATTATGACTATGTAAAATTATTTATGGTTGACCCAAGCTGCATATTATGATTATGTATCCATTCTTTAAAATCTGTCTTCTGTGTGCATGCCTGCTTTACTAAATTCCATGTCTTCTATGGTTTATCTCTTCATTTTGGAGGAGCACAGGCTCCAGGACCTTCCTAAGAAAGAAAGCATGGAAGTACTTTGGGGAATTGGCTTCAACACCTCGCATTGTCTTTACCTTCATCATGGATTAATATTTGAATGATTGTAGAACTGTAGACTCTAAATAACTTACCTCAAAAATATATTTATCTTTGTAGTAGTTTCCTGTGGTTTTATAGCAAATTACCACAAATTTAACACAAATCTATCATCTACAGTTCTGTAGGCCAGAATTCTAAAACAGGTTGTTAGGACTTGTTACTTTTAGAGATTCTAGGGGTCAATCCATTTTTTCACCTTGTCCAGGTTTGAAAGGCTGCCTGTGTTCTTTGGCTCATTACTATTTCAGTGATGGTATCATGAAATCTTTGTTCCTGTGTTCACATCTTCTCTGACTCTGATTCTCTTGTGTCTCGCTTATAATGGCACTGACTACATTAGGTCTACCCTGACAATCAGTGATAACCTCCTCTTCTCAAAGTCCTCAAGTTAATCAAATCTTCAAAGATTTGTTTGGCTTTTTTTTTTAATTTTTTTGTTTGATTTGGGGTTTTTTTGTTGGTTTTTTTTTTTTGCTATGGAAAGTAATATAGTCACATCTTTCAGGAATCAGGATATGGACATTTTTGGGGGATCATTAGTCTGCAATAATTTTCATAACAGATTGATATTTAGCTATGTATGGAACTATATACTTTAACATCCCTCAAAATTTTGAACATCTTCCCCCATCTCCTAACTTCCAAGACCAGAGGTAGAAAGTCAATGTCATTTACATCTATATTCTTCATAAACTGTTCTCTTTCTGAATCCTTTAGCATCTTCCATTTTCCTTTGGTTTTTAGAAATTTTACAATGATGAAATTTGAAAAAAAAAATTGGACCTAGATACATGTCTGGCACCTCATGACCTTTATCCATAGAAAATTTTATTCATTAAATATTTAATAATAATTTTCTTCTCCTATGTTTCTCCTTTCTCCTTCTGGAACTTCTATTATTCCGAATCACCTGAACTTGTCCTCTAATTTTCTTATTTGTTCTCCTTTATTTTTCTTTTGTTTTGTTTTGATTTTTGGTTTTTATTTTCTATTCTTGGTGATATCCTCAACTTGACCTTTTAACCAGTCTAAGAAGCTTTTTCTTTTACAAATTTTTATTGTGATTAAAATATACATAGCATAAAATGTACCATCTTAACCATTCTGAAGTGGATAGTTCCGAGATATATAGTGCACACATACTGTTGGGTAAAAATTACCACCATCCAACTCCAGAACTCTTTTCATCTTGCAAAACTGAAACTATACATATTAAACAGTAACTTCCCATGCCCCCTCCACCACTGCCTCTGGGAACCACCATTCTACTTTCTGTCTGTATGATTTTGACTCCTCTAGATACCTCACATTATGGAATCATATAGTATTTGTTTTTTTATTAATATGGCTGCCTTATTTCACTGAACATAATGTCCTCAAGATTCATTTATGTTGTACCAAATTACAGAATTCTCTTCTTTTTTAAGGCTGCTAATAGTCTATTGTGTGGGTATGTAGCACATTTTGAGTATTTATTCATCTGTCTAGGTACAACAGGGTCACTTTGACCTTTTAGCTATTGTGAATAATGCTGTTATGAATGTGAGTATACAAATGTCTCTTCAAGATTCTTTGGGTATGTACTCAGAAGTGAAATTGCCAGATCATATGGTAAATCTTTTTTTAATTTTTTGAATAACTGCTGTACTGTTTTCTATAGCAGCTATATCATTTTACATTCCCACCAATAGTACACAAGGATTTCAATTACCCCACATTCTCACCAACACTTGTTATTTCTGGTTTTTTTTTTTTCTTTCAATAGCGGCTATCCTAATGAGTGTCAAGTGGTATCTCATTATGGTTTTAATTTGTATTTCCCTAATGATGTGTGATGTTGAGCATTTTCATGTGCTTCTTGTCCATTTATGTATCTCCTTGAAATGTCCATTCAAGTTATTTGCCTATTTTTTAATTGGGTTGTGTTTGTTTTTGCTGTTGAATTTTAGGAATTCTCTATATATCCTGTGTATTAATCCCTTATCAGAGATATAATTTACAAATATTTTTTTCTCATTCTGGCTCCCAAAATGGACAAAAGGGAAAGATGAGAGGAATGAGAAAGCTGGCCCTCCTAGAAGTTGCTTCAGCAGGAAGGAAAGGGACTTACAATTTGGGGATGGGGTCTCCAACAATGGCTATCTGCCTCTGTGACTATGTATCCCTACTCAGAAGCAGCAGATTCCTGATATTTGGAGAACACCATCCTTATTACCCACCCTGGCTCCTGAAAGCTATATCCAAGCTGCTCTAGGAACACATGCCTCCTACAGGGTTATGGAGATAGAGGATGGATAGCCACCTACAACTAAGAGCTGAAATTGGCTAAAATTAAGCATCATTTATTGTTTAAGTCTTCCCCTGGACATTTCAAGCCCTGGAACAGACTCCAGAGTTCCAAAATAGTTACATCAGAAAGATTATACCAGTGCAGTTGTTATCTAGGTGAACAGACAGATTTCTGGTACTAACTATTCCATCACCTTCCATCATGTTAATTTATATCATGTTTATGTAATTTTCAGAACTTCTTTCTTATTCTTTGAATGCTTTTTTAAAAATTACATCCTGTTATTGTTTCTTAAGTGCAATGTCTTTTCATCTTTCTGCCGGTATTACAACCCTTCCCTTGGCATTTTCTTCTGTGTATCTTGTTTCTCTTTTTATGTGAGTTCTTTTTATCCATTTTGATTGTTTTGTCCCTGTCTTTTACCTTGTAGGCTTTTCTGACTACTTTGTTGAAGAATATTCAAATCCTAGAACCTAAGGGTCTTTAATTTTGGAGTGGTCAGTCTTCCGAGAGAGTAATCAAATCTTCCAATCATCCCCTCTTGAAAAGTAAATTCCAGACCACCAAGTAAAGGAAGGGAATTGGGGATACTCCCATTTTGAAGGTTGCCTTACACTTACTTCCCTTGATTTCTCTTACGTTCTATCACTTTGCCCTTTGCTGTGCCTCTTGCTCCCATGTCTGGAGCAACTCTTGCACAATTTCTTATAAGAGCAAACATCAAGTCTTCTAATGGAAGAAAAGATGTTGCCTCTGTCTTAAAATGGGAGGGAAGGGGGCTTGGGGATTTAAATGTTCTTTTAAAAGAGCAAATTTTCATCCAATCCTCCTTTATTCATCTCCAACTTTGATTGCATCTTCAGAGGTACCTTGTAGTGCCAATGCCAAAGACTTTCCAAGTTTCTTTCTAAGTAACTCTGTATATACGCAAATTTTATTTTTTTTCTGATGAGCTGTCAATTTCCATTTACCCATATGTTTTGCATTTTCCATTTTCAGCCACTAGCATCCTCTTTCCTCTTCTCCTCATACTTGTATATTTATATCTTTAAAAAAATTCCTTTACTGTCATTTATATCTTTTTTGTCCCTTTCCTGGGGATATTGGAAGAGAGCAAAAATAAACACATCTGTTTAATCTACCATGTTTAACTAAAGCCTCTCTCATTTATTATTAAATTAGTAGGTCAATATTGCACATATACCTTCATTTATGAAGGAGTATGAATATCAAAGACTTGTTACTCAATATACAAAGTTGAGATAAGCCTAAACACTTTAAATTATAGGCATTTCATTCATTTATTCAACATGCCCTTCAATGTACCAGGTCTGCACTATGTTCTTGTAGGCACCACACACACACACACATACATACACACACACACTCTCTCTCTCTAACATTCTGACCTAAATATTGTAATAATGTGACCAATCTAATATGGAAACACAGAGACAGAGAAGATTAACTTAGCAAGTAATAGAAAGGTGGGAGTATAACAAATTCTCAAGAAGTGGCCAGGAATTACTACTAATAGGAATAGCATGGCAAAGACATGGCAGTGAAAGAGCTCTGTACAAACATCAGGAATAAGAGATATTTTTTTTAATCATGATGTGACCTGTACTTGATGAAAGCTAAATTTCACATAGACTACATGAATTAATCTTTTTATTATCTTCCAAAATATATATATATGATACATCCTATGTGTACTTTTACTTATATATGTCACTTTTCTCTTCATTAAAGTGACAACTAGGGTTTTTTTTTTTTCCAAAGAGGTTGGGAAATATGATATTTTGGAGTCATATTATAAATATATGTATTAAGCTAATAGCTGTAGTGAAAACTGTTCTTCTTTGGGACCTGTAATAAGGAATATTCAGAGAAGAGTGTCAGGTTCCTCAGAACATTTCAGTACATGCCTTTGATGACAGTGGTGGCTGAGAAAAGCTGAATTTATGACTGATTGGACTCTATTTCTGTGACCTACCAAAAGCTCTTCGATCTACAACTTAGCAGTTTCTCTCTACTAATGCTCAGGATACCACTTAATTGTCTCACTATTATACAAAAATGTGATAGTTTCCATGACAACTGATGGCGAAACTTAGTTGATAGGATTATTTTTTCAATTTAGCATGGCAATTACAGAACACCTGAAGTTTTCTTGAAGAATAAAAGACCATTTTGGGCTTTGCTATCATGAAGACCCCTTTCTCTCATTAATTTTTATCTTTACCAGGATTTGCTGCTGCTGTTTTATATTTTGGGGTGGAATACCAGCTCTCAAGTACAGGGGACTTGGTCAAAGGTGGTGCATTACAGTGCAGTGTAACCAAAGAAACACAGACCCCCAATTCTCTTCTTTACTCATCCAGACTTCCTGACACAGGCAAATGTGAACAAGGGTCATTAAGGAAAAGGGTGGGTAGAGATCCTTCATCTCCGCTGTTGGGATATGCATCAATTAGGCTAGTTATGCTGCAGCAATAAACAACCCCCATGTGTCTGTTTTTACAACAGTAATGGTTTAATTATCATTTGTTTTATATGTTTGTGCAGGTTGGCTACAGATTTGCTCTAATCCTCTTCACTCTGAAATCCAGACAGAAGGATGGCCTATATTTTGGACATGTCATCTTCATGACACAGATTATAAAAAGAAATTGCTGAACTATGCAACAGCTTTTAAAGCTTCTGATCAGAAGTCACAGAAGTTGCTTCCACTTATATTTCATTGGCCAAAACAAGTCATCAGACAAGCTTGATATAATCAGGGTGGGAAGTATAATTTTTCCATAAGGAAAAACTTTAATAAGGAATGGTCTAGAAACCTGGAATAAAAATACCTACAAAAAAAAAGAAGGCAAAATTGTGAACAGTAATTAGTAGTATGTTTATATGTACTCAAGACATGTGTTGAATGAATGGGATTCTGCTACCCCCAAATTCATTCACATCTATACATTCTACTTTGATTTACTTATTTCTATTGGTTCTTCAATTATTGTAGAGACTATCGTATAACAGCAGTTCAAAGTAGTAGATAAATGAGCCAAGGTCACACAATTAGCTACTAGAATCTGAAACCTTGGCTACCTGGTTTCAAAAGTCATTCAGCTATAGCTCCCCATAGCTTCTATCCATATCACTTACCAAATGTTAATAACATGTTCATTTGCACGATAGCCTCATGTCTTTTACCTCCCTTGCCAGGAGCAGAAATTCTAACTATTTTTCTCACTATTGTATTTCTAGCACCCGCACCCCACAGAGTCTCACATAATCAACCATGTGTTCAATAAATGCCTGTAGAATCAATGAAAGGTCACCTGACTGATTAGAGCTGAAAAAAACAACAGTTTCTTATCCATATGAAAATAATAATGCCTAGCTCATAGGACAATTGTGAGGATTCAGTATGTAAAGAATATGCTTAGTGCTTGGGATGTGGTAAGCCACTAAATTAAGTGACTAAAAAGAAGAAGGAAAGTCCCTAGGAGCAGATGTAGTTGAACTGGGTAGGATTTGGAGCAAATAGACATGCTTTGTTGTTTTCTTGTTTCAGAGAAAACAACATGAGTATAGGATGTGAGGTGGGACTAATAGGGAACGAAGCAGAAACCATCCTGAGGGTGGAACTAATAGGAAGCCCTGAATCCAGTGAAAAATCAAAGATAAGAGGTAGAGTAAGATCAGATGGTGGGGACAAGAAGGAAGTAGCCCTTGACAATCATCTAATCCTGGAGATAACTAATCAAGCTTTTCTGGTCTATCAACTCCTTTGTTCCATTTTAAATACTTACCATATGAACTTTATGTGGTAAAACCATTCTGATTCATAACATCACTATTAGATGATTATAGTAAAAATGATCATAGATGATTTACTAGTAAAAATGAAAACACCTTATACAATCATGTTTAGGAGATAAGAACATTATCCTTTTTTGAGTTTAGAAACTCCTTAAACAAAGAATCTGAACTTTTAAAAAATCATAAACATCTCTGATACAAAAATCACCAAATACATGAGAAACATATGAAGCTTTAAATAGTGAATGGAAACATTTTTTTTAGTAACTTGTGAGTAAATGTCACCAAAAAGGTAAGAAATGTAGCAACTCATTACTAGACACTAGGATATAGCATACTACGCTATCAAAATAAATAATAATTATTTATAAAGCGATGAAGTAAAAATAAATAGGGGGAGAAGAAGAAGGCAGCAAAACAGACGAAAGGAGAACAAGAAGAAACAGCAGCAGCAAACCCTCACTGGACCCTGTTCTAAGTCTTTTATACATGTCCACACATTTAATAATGAGAGACAGGCTATCATACCATTTACCTGTATGAACTTGGGCCCATCCTGCCTTCATTTGTGTTCCCACTCTGACACTGAGCAGTCGTGAACTTTGTGTAAATGATGTAATTTCTCACTGTCTTAGTTTCTTCATCCATGAAAAGGGATAAACTCATATAATTTTTGTGAGGATGACATGGGTTGGATAAATCATAAGCATAAAATATGAGTCAGGATATCAATTAAATAAAATGAACTTCACACAACTGTTGCTCTGACTCAACTAAATATTGACAGAAAACAAAGAACCTGGAATTTATTCCACAACTGCCCCAGCCAATGAAGATGGGTCCAGCTGCCCGTAAGCTGCTTCCAATGCCATTGCCTGTTAGGATCACTTGTCACCAACTCCATCGTATCAGACATAAGATTCTGAAGACTCAATTCCAATTATGTGCTTTTTTGTGTTTAAGTAGTGGTAGGAGATCCTGTATGTAAAAATTACCATATTAGCATCTTCCAGTTTAAAGGTAAAGGGGAAGTAGGGGAGATAGAGAATCCATTTACCTTTCTGTCATCTCAACTTCCTTCAAAGAATTTTGTTCTTGTAAAATGAAATTTGGAAAATATATTTGCAATCAAAGGCCAATTTCACCCCCTTTTCCTCCTCATTTTCCTTAGTCAATGACTATTTAATGCAGGCATCACAGGCACAGGAGCTGAAAGACTTTTGAAGGGGAAATGAACGCCTTCGCAGGCCACTATTTATGAAGCCGCTCTCCTCACTAATTATTAGGGAGGCCCCCTAACCCCAAGGTTAGAGCACTAAATCATCCCATTCAAGGTAAGATTCGATTTAGCACATCACCCTGCTGTGACTACCATTTTTAAAACTCTGTCTTTTCTTAAATTATTCCAAAGTCTGAGCAAGCTAGATCAACTACAGTCAAGAGGTAGGCAGAAAAACAGACAATAATCTTTGTTCTTAGCATAGAATCAGCAAGCACTTGGAAACACCTTATGTAAGAGTTCTGTTGTTTATCTGAAGAAAGATATTTGCTTCCCGGAGAGTGGTAGCAGCAGGGGCTCCGGGAGACCAAAACAATGCTTAGCTCAATTGTTGCAAGAGGCATAATTTCTTTGCAAGCACACAGCATCCGAAGTTGGTTTATGAAGAGGCTTCCCTCCACCCTCTTCCACTCCCTTCCAAAGATGGAGAATATACTGAATTTGAAGGACTGTGGAAACAGCAGTCCCTGGTGAGTGGAACCTAATTAGTGACAACTATAAGTGTCACTTGGCATAGATCTCTTGAGTCTCAAACACATGGCTCCTACTTCAGTTTTCAAATGCCAGTGACACAGAATGGAAAATCCCCAGCCCCTCTCCTTTTGCTTAACCTTCTTTTAGTTCAGCAAAGGGAAGGCAAAGGTGGGGTAACCCTCTCTTGCAATGTAAGTGATTAAAATCCTCAGCCTGGGTACTCAGTTGTCATAAGAAATGGGTAGCTGTGTCACCACAGTGACACAGTTACTACTCTGGGGCATTCCTGTAAACGTAGAAAAGAGGGGGAAAAAATAAAAGGAATGATAAGCCAAACAAACAAACACAAGAAACAGAGATCTATAACCTGGCATCATCATTACATTTTTAATCTGGATGCACACAGATTCAACAAAAAGAGAAAATCGTCAATCAAACCGCTAAAAAAATGAGATGGCCTGGTGTTACCAACTTCATAATGAGAAATTCAATCCCTTTAAGTCTGGGAAAGAGGCACTTACCCCACCCAGCCTAAATCACTGGGTTTCCTCCAAGCAACTGGCTCCAAGGCAGTCACAGACTGCTCCTCTGAACACGGCCGACGAGCAAAGGCACATTTACTCGGCTTTCTCTAATGGCCCTGGCCTTCCTTCCATAAGTTGCTGAGAGCAAGGGCAAGGCAAGGTGGAGGAAATGATGCTCAATTTGTGCTTTCAGAGATAAGAGTTTCTCAGACAAATTCAGCTTCCTCACTCAAAGTTCCAACTCACTCTAGTTTCAGAGAGTTTAACAGCCCTGAAGGAGTGAATAACATTCACTTGGTACAGTTAACTGAGTAATTCAAGAGGTGCCTTGGGGATTATCTTGGCCCTCTGGTTGTCTTCATTTCCTGCTGATGCCTTTCTTTTGGGCATCTCTTTATTCTTTAATGCCTCATTCTAAGGTTGAACAAACGAAAGGAGGAGATGGAAATTGCTCTAGTAAATGTAGTTGTCTATTAGAAGCTCAGGGCAGGGGGCATGCTGGAGGGGAAGACTTGCATTGGCACAGGTTGAAACTATTCCAGAATTATCTGTGGGTTCCCCTACCCCAAAGTAACCTATACTACAAGATTTGCTCATCAAAAGCCAATTTTAAAATAGCTCCATCGTCATTTCCTAAAATGCCCTTTAAAATCCAAAGGATGCAGTGAAAATTATAATGTATCATAAGGAAAGAGTAGTATATTTATGAGGGATCTGAAGATTTTTTAATTAAAACAAGAAGAACTTAGGAGAAGAGACACAGTTCTAGGCATAACATAAGTCATTGCATGAATACAGGTCAGCACACTTGAGATCTGGTCTCCATGTCACACCTGTGTTTGTCTTCTGTAGCATCAGTGATTCTTAGGTTGTAATCCATGGATACCTACAAGTCAATGGATAGGCTTTAAAGGGTCACTTCAATCCCTTTCTCATTCTCAAAAATGTTTAAAGCATACATACCTATATGCATATATTTTGGGGGAGATTATTCATAGCTTCCATCAACTTCCAAAAATGGGGGGAGTGTGTGTTCAAATCAAAAACAGAAACCCAAACACCCTGCACAGCCTTATTTCCAGCAGTTTTCTTCTCCCTTGACCCATGCTCTTCCCTACTCTTCTTTCATAAAACTATTCAAATTAACTTTATTTCTAGAGACCCCTCAGCAAGCCCAGCAGCACAGAACTCCCCAGCATCTGTCACCTGTGTCCAGATCGTTAAGCACAAAATTAGCCTCTCTGGACGATAAGCACAGTTGCTCAAGTTCACGAATTTCTTTCTCCCTAATCTTTAATTCTGGTTGGGTTTGTGTTGTGAAGCTTCAGAAAGACCAGCTTGTCATTAAGTGGAGGGCTGTAAAGATTTTACTACTATCGTGAGCAACAAAAACCTTGATCATATAATTATTGCCTCTACAGGAGGAATATAAACCAAAATGCTGTCTTACATGCCCCCACTGAGGCCCCCACCTCGTGACAGCTGATGAAACATGTCCCGCATTTTACCTCTGAAGGATTGATTCAAATTGTGACAGGTCATGGGGCAAAATAAATGTTGCTATCTTGCCAAAGCCTCCAAAAATATTTTTCTGCATCAGAGGAACTGCTTTGCCATTCCACACCGATGACAAACAAGTTAAGATTTGAGGAGGATGAGTGACCAGGCAGTTGAGGCACCTTGGAACAGGAATGCAGACAAAGTCAGGCCACAATCAGGATGGAACCTGAAGCCAGATGTCAGAAGGTCTGGGTTCCTATTTTAACATTGTTACTAACCAAGTGTGAGGCCTTAGGCAAGGCACTTAACCTTTCTAGGATTCAGGTTTCATAGAAGTAAAATAATGGAATATGATTTGATTAGAGGTTTATTTAAGCTCTACTTTCTCAGCAGTCAAATCTGCATCTAGAACCACAAAAGTGAAGCTTCTAAGACTGATAATGGGATAGGTGCCAAAAACCCATCCCCACCCCCACTAACCCTTGAGTGTCATTTTTCCATAATATGGTTTGAAATCTACCATAATAGATGATTTATCCAGATTTGGATATCTTGGGTTATGGTTTATCTAGCATCATAACTCTCAGAATTCTGGATGACTCAGCAGTCCTGAACATCTGTCTCATAGTTATAACAGTGGCAGCGAGCCACCCCAAGGGTCTGAGGGACCTCTGAATTGGCAATCAAGAGTTTTACTGGTTTAATAAAGTTTCTCATGTGCCTTGTTACTGTATGCTTTTTTGTTAGCCAAAGTATTGGATTAGCCAGAACATTATATTCCATGCATGTGGTTGAGGCCAAAGAGTATGCCATGATCAGGGGTCACAATCACTGCTCAGCATGTCTGCAGAACTAGAGGCTTTCTTCGAATACGCTGTAATATTTGAATACCCGGCTTAGCTTAGGGTTGCAAAGTGAGGCAGGAGCAATGGCCGGGCTCACATGGACATGGCAGGTGACACTCAGGAGAAGTCCTGAAGCAGAACCATAGCTGGAGAGCTCTCTCAGGCCTCTGGTTTGGCCCTACTTCACCCTACCCCCACCATGGCACTCCGCTCCCCAGGTCAGGAGTCATGCATAAGGGGGTCAGATTCCACATGCAGAGTTTCTTGAAGATTAGTCTTGGTTTTTTCTGTTTCTGGAGCTTCCATGGCCAAAACCTCAAAGGAGGTAAACTTTTATGAGGTTGATATAATTTTTTCCTGATATTTTACTTTCTATAAACTCATTTCCCTCCAAACAAAAAAGGCAGATGTTCTATCCCCAACTGTGTCCATAATGCACTAAGCATGGACATCAAAATTAGAAAGACTCCAGTTCAAATACTGGCTCTGCCACTTACTGACTGGGTGATTTTGAATAACTCGTTCAATTTCTCCAGACTTTGCTTTCTTTACCTATATAATGACCCATCCTGTGAATCACATCTGAACGTTAAGGCAGATAAGGATGAAAACGCTTGGCTCAGTGTCTGGCACGTGGTAGGCACTTAAAAGTTATAGCTTCTATTATTTAATAATAAAATTATTTCTATCTTCTTGTCTATAAATTTACTAATTCACTACAAACAAAATCATTATTAGATTTCTAATTCATAGACTGAGTTAAAAAAGGAAAAATTCTTTTTAACAAAATTTTTATAACAAATTCAGAGAAAATATTAATGACGAGGTAGAGAAGATAATATCCTATTATTTTTCTATCAGTTAACCTGTTTTGAAAATAAAGAGTATTATTTTCCTTGAATGTGAGAATGCATGAACATTTGAAACTTTATTGCAAACTTGCCAACACTGTACTTGAAAATCTGTCAGTGTAAGTTTACCTCTCCCACCCTGTCCTTGGGTTAACAGACCTCAAGCAAGAAAATCTAGGATGCCACATATCCTCATTATTGAAAAAGCAATGGGATAAAAAAAATCATCAATGTAAGCCTCAAAATCATTGAACTAGGTCTTTCAAACCGCTTCTCAGTAAAAATCTCACAACCAGTGTTTAAAACCCAACAAGGCACTCACTGATGTGCCCATACCCTCGTTGAACTTCATGCCTGTTCCACCATCTGACCTACCTCACTCACCTCACCTGAATCCCACCTCTGTTGGATCCTGTCTTTTTTAAAAAAAATAATATTTTGTTCATGGTAGATATTTTTACATTCATTTTCACTTTTGAAAAATATTGCATTGGCATATTATATACCTTAATCCCTAAGTTTTTTGTCAGCCCCTTCATTTTGTACCATGAGGTGAAGTCCTCACTCATTTCACTCTAATTGCAATGCTGCTGTAGACCCCAAATAATTTTTTAACACAAACCTCCACTAAGTATTCTTACTCCCTTTACCCCTAACTAGGGTTTATTATTTATTATTGTTTTTCTTGTTATAGATAGGCACATATTAACTGATGTAAAGGTGTGACCATTTAAGCCATTGCATGGAAACAAGCACACCTTCACATTATAGTTTCAGCCGAGAACTGCACAACAGAGCAAAGCCCATAGTCATGTTTACACAACCTCAATGAAACCACAAAGTTTTGTGTTTTTCTCTCCCTCTCTCTCTCCTCTCTCTCCATATCTGGCAGGTTTCCAACACTTTCTTTTCCATGAATGCCTACTACATGACAGACATTATGCTAGAGCACTTTACAAGCATCTCATTTAATTCTCTCAACCTTGTAAATTAGATATTATTTCTTCACTTCCAGATGAGGAAAATGAGGAGCAGAAAGTTCTATACCTCCCTTGAGGTTATGATACCAATTTGTGCGGGAACCAGTGTTTGAACTTGGGTAATCTGCCTCCCAAATTGGTGCTACTTCTATCACATCTGGTATATTAAGAGAAACAAACTGGCTGGGCTACATTCTCTTCAGAAGATTTCACCGTATGAACCATCTGCTGGAGGTGGAGGGAAGAATTTCTGCGTTTATATTAAGTTAATTCCCTCCACCACTAAATTGCTGTTTATCAGTCACCAGCCATGGTATCTCTAATCCCACAGAAACAGCACACACCGTATGCTCCAGTACGGGGTGGGCAGCTCGCCAAGCACACGACACCATGGGGACTTCATGGTAGGCAACCTTGTAGAAAATATTCTCTCCACTGAGATAAAAAAGACGCAAATCATTTTTGTGATCAAACAGCATGAAGCTTTTAAATAGGTAGAGATTACATATTACATCTTATTGCCGAAAATCTCAATAAAGATACCATAAACAGAAATCCACACATATAACAAATCACACTTAACTGTGGCTGGTATCTGATTTATGTTAGGTTATAAATTATTGAATTGTGTGAATATGGTGTTGGAATGGAGCCCAGACCAGGAAATGTAAAAAGGAAGCAAAAAAAAAAAGGAAAAAGATGGGGGAAAACAACCCTCTCCTCTCTTCTCCTCTGTTTTCCTCTAACTACCTGCAGCCCCCACCCCAGAGAGTTTTAAAGCAAAACCTGATGGAACCTGAAATTTACTCAGAATGTCTTCCCTCAGTTGGCAATGCACTTTCAAAATAACTAAAGGCTTCTCAGTTTACAGTAGAATGGAAATGAAATGAATGGCACAGTAGTGAATACTCGATGCACCGTAGACATTAATCATCTTGTTCTCTCAAACGGGTTTGCTTTCTTGTGTCTACATGAGGGAATATTGAAAAAGGAAAAGCAATTGACATTTCCACTGTGTCAGGAAAAAAAAAATGTCCCAGTTGAAAAAGAAGAGGGAAAATATTGCAATGTGGAAAGTAGTTAAGAACAGTGATTAAGCAAGATTGCTATGTTTTCAAAATATCATTTGAAATGCACCATTATTATAAAATTACTTTTAACATAAAGTCTTAATGGAATGAGTTTATGTCCTAAATTTAAAAATTCAAAATTCATTTGGTAGTGTTGTTTCTCTTTTTCCCTGCCTTTCATTTATTTCTTACATCCATTCATTGTCTGTTTGCTCATTGTCTTGTGTGTATGTGTGTATATGAGAGAGTGACACATAACATGTTCCTTCAAATGTCAAGCTATGACCTGTAAGAAGGTGACAGATTGCATCTAGGCTGGCATCTGCTCACCTAAGATAAAATCTGACCAGTTGTATTGGAAATAAATGTCATGTCAAAATAACGACCTTATAATCTGCAGGTTGAAAATCAATGCTCACATTAAAACATGTGCAATATTCTAAATGTTTGTTAGGTTCTTTAACAGGTTTGTTCCCTTTGAAAAAAAAAAAGGGAAAAAAAAATCCAGCATCTATATCCCTATAAGCAGAGCGACTGGGAAGATGCCAGCAAAAGAACTCAAAGCCCTGAAGCATTTGGTGCCCTTTCCTTTCACTGCTGTGGCCTAAGAGAATGTAGAATCAGGAGATAGGCAGCCCTCAGCAAAAACTCTGGAACTCTCCCTACAGCTGGAATGGAAGGGTTATGCTGAGTCCTACACCAGGTATCAGGCAGGAAGAGCAGCAAGAGCTATCATAGTGAGGATGCCAGTCAAGTGTGATTTTGTACTATGACTCTCATCAGCTGGTAGTAGCTTCCTTGAGTGTTCTCAAAGCATTCTGGGGTAGTATCTGGGATCAAAGGAAAGATAGCTGGGATCAACTCATGCTGCCTACCTACCACAAGCACAGTCATCACATGCATGCCAAGTATTTGCCACCCTTATTAAGTGCAATTAATAACTCTCTGTATTACAAGAGAAGAAAGGGAAGTTCCATTAGAAACACAAGAAAGCATATTCTAGGGGCTTCAAGGAGAGAGCGATTATATTCAACTGGAAGAATCAGGAATTACTTTATGGTGTACGGGAGTATTTGGAACGGACCATAGAAAATTAATAGGATCTTAATTGGCAGAGAAGAAGAAAGGCCTTTCTGAGTGAAGGAAACTATAGAAACAAAAGCACAGAAGCATAAATGTTCAAGGACTATTTGGAGAAATAATCAGTAACTTTGTTTAGCTGGAGGGCAAGGCAAATGCATGGGAGAGATGAGACGTGAGGTAGAAAAGGTAACCTGTGGTGTAAAAGCACGTCATTGGCCTTGGCAGGTAATGGGCATCCACTGAAGAATTCTAACAAGTAGAGTCATAACCATAATCGGGCTTTGGAACAACTAATCTGGTCAACAATTCATAGAATAAATTTGAAGATGTTTATAGGTATTAGCGAGACCTGCCACAATAACACTGTAAACTAGAGGTATTGAGAGCCTGAGCTGAAGACAGAAAAAGAATACTTCAAGAGAGAATTCAGAGAATTTATTGGATGTTAAAAATGCAAAATAAGTAATTTAAAATAGAGATTCACCCATGTTCTCATTCATATGTGGAAGCTAAAAAAATTGGTCTCATGGAGTCAGATAACGATAGTTATCAGAGGCTGAGAAGGTGGGGAAGGTAAAGAGAGGTCGGTTAATGGGGACAAACATTCAGTTGGGCAGAAGGAATAAGTTCTAGTGTTTGACAGCACAGTAAGGTGATGACAGTTAACAATAATTTATAGTATATTTCAAAATAGCTGAAAGAGAAGATTTGAAATATTCCCAACACAAAGGATACATGTTTGAGGTGATGGATATTCTAAATACCCTGATTTGAACATTACACATTATATGCATGTATTGAAATATTGCATGTACCCCATAAATATGTACAATTATTATGTATAAATAAAAATGAACAAATAAATAGAGATTGGACTTTTGAGCCTTGTTGATAAAAAGTAGAATTAACAGAAATAAGGAGATACTTTAGTGAGATAGCTAAATGCCTAATTCTCAAGTCAGATACAGTTCTATAATGACCTTGGACAGGGAGTTTGGTTTCTCTTAGTCTCATCATCTCATCTATATGAAGGATATACCTTATTGCATAATGGTATTTTGAGATTGGAAAGTTAATTAAGGAAAAGCCCTGAGTAGTACCATAACTAGGTGAGAATAATCATGTGGTAATCTGCTTCAACTGGTAATTATTATTATTAGGAAATTCAGGAAAAGGAATGCCTCAACTGGATATAATTTAGTTGCAAAAGAAAAAATACCACTTAAAATTCAAGGAACAGTATGATTCATTAAAAACAGATAGAGAACTTTCAATAAACCCAATGACAACAAATGTTGCTGATCTTCCCAGGAACTAGACAATCATTAAGACATTTACTCTTTCCATTTCTCTCTCTCATTTTTTCCCCCTTTTCCTGTTGGAGATTAGCTTCCTTTACAAAGCTTTTATTTGTGCTTTTCTACAAATCTTGTTTGTCTGGTATCTAGTCTGTTCCTATCTGTGTATGACCTTACAAATCCAAGGACCAGTGCAACCTTACTGACTCAGTCTCTACATCCTGGTTTGAAATCCCTGGAAGTCACAGCCCAGTCCCCAACATGTTTCCCGTGTTTATCCTGGCCCAGTAAGCATCTTCCTAGGTGTCAGGATTAATTTGGATAAAAGTTCACCATTTTTGGCTGCAGCAAGGTTCAGACTTAGAAAGAGAGTTGGTGGGAGGGAAAAACAATGGTAATTTTTAGCAGGAGGAATTAATTTAGGATGAGAAAAGATGATATGTCCATTTGTGATCAGGGCAAGGGTCTTTCAACACATTGAGAAATCAATTTCAACACAGCATGTGGATCTACAGTTTGGAAAGGATTAGTTCCAGGAATAGATTGATGAGTCATCTGCTTAGGAGGTGATAATTGATGCTATAGAGCTAATGAAAATCCCACAGAAGAAAATGGTAGGTGAAGAGAAAGAATTGTTTTGGCCAACTTTCTTATGGCCCAGAATCTGATTTCTTATATTATCTTCACTGGAAATATTTCCATTGACCTCAGTTACCTCAGGGCATAGAGCTTTTTGTTTTGTTAGCACATAGCACAGTGACAAATGTGAAATAATACAATACAAAACAAAAATCAGAGTATTGTTTCTTTTTACAACAGTAAAAACAAAACTTCAAAATAGATTAACCAAAGCCAGGATATTCCTATATTCTTTACAAAATGAGTTGGGCCATGCATTTTGGTTGTTACTGGGATGCTGAACAAGCCATGATTAAAATGTGTAGTGCCAATGTAAAAGGAAGGAATGAAACCAAAGAGCAGCAAAGCCTGATGCACCAAAGAGGCTCGTGTGATTAAAGAGGAGCTTGGTGGGCCCAGGTGGTCCACAGGTAGAACCACACAGCCATCAGCAACCATAACTGGAAGTGCCCTTAGAGATCATGAAGCTAGGAGTTCTTTACAGATTGTTACCTCAAAATCAGTCTTCAGACACAAACTCACTTGCTTTCCCATTGTTTAGGAGATGGAAAAGCACAGCAGCTCTGCAGGAATGGAAGTGCCTACAGTAGGTTATTTCCACCCCCCCCCCCCCGACCCCGTCCCACCCCAAGTGAATAGTAAGGGGACTCCTCAGAAAATCAGAATTTGAAAAAACACCTGACAGAGGCTGATCCCCCCAGGGCCACTGAGGAACGTCCCTTGGGCTGAAATTCTGGGCACCCAGGTACAGATCCTAGCAGTAATGTTGAGCTTTGGGTAATGAACTTTGGAATTAAAAAGAAAAAAGAAAAACAACAAATTGTAATCCCAGCTCTGGACCATATCAGTTACATGGTGAGTATCCAAAACTTCTGATCCTAATTATTCTTATTTCTATTTTACATGGGATTAATGTGATGACTTAATAGTAAAAACTATCATTTTACAGTGCCTGGCATTACTGCAAGCCCTTAGGAAAAGGTAGTTAGTTATAAATCTTCTCACTTCTTGAACAGGTCACATCTTTGGGCTTCAACTTGCTTTTACAATGAGAAATTAGGACGAGGTGAACCCCAATCAAAATTTCCAGGGATCTATGAAGCAGAACTGGAGAAGGTAAATCAGAAAATCCAATCTTACTTTAATTGCTCTTTTATGGGCCACATACTCAAAAGTTCCTGATGAAGCCATTGAACTATACAATTCTGCCCCCTAAATTCCATATAAAAGCAACTGATTGAAGAACAGCAAGAATAAAATCATTCCACCAAATCATTCTGAGCGTGTGACCTACTGTGGGTCAAATAAAAGAAAAATATAAGTACAAAGCAAATGTGCTAGGAAAATGTATTGAGATAGCATTTGCAATCTTCCTTATATTTTCCCCTTCGCTTCTTCCAAGAGCAGCCAGACTCTTTATATAGGGCAGACCTGAGATTCAAAGTTGTTTGAGGGTCACGTGTCTTTTGTGAGATTGAAGTTCAATTATGAGACTGAACTAATGAATCTGTGGAGGGAGAAGCCCATAATCCCAGTGCTTTTGATTGCAGAGGTGGAATCAGGAATGAGAGAGATACTTTCTGCAACACTGATGAAGGCATAGAGGAGGATGCATTCCACAGGTAGTGGAAGCCAGTAGCTCTCATTCTTAGCACCCGATAAAAAGGACAAAGCTGGAATTGAAGGAGATTACTAAATAGTGTACCCAGGGAGACAGGACTCTTAAAAATGGGGCTTTCAGCTTTGGAAAGACGCCCACTTTCTGTGGCCAGGTAGATACTGGTTGTTTTTACACACCCAATATCCATTCTTCATTCTTCTGGTAACATTCTTAACCTTTCAATGGGGACTTCTCCCCCAGTCCCTGTAGTTCACACAGCATCATCTACCACTGCTATTAAATCCAAGTGAGATCCAATTAAGGTCACGTATTTTTAGAAGAGCTGCAGAGCTCTTTTATATTCACTAGGATAACCAGCATGTGAGGATGCCCAGGCACCCAACATTTCACCATAGGGCAAGAGCCTGCAGATAATGAAACTAATGTAGATGAATACAGATGTGAAAAATAGCTTCATAACATTGACCACTTTTATCTAGCTGTGCCCTGAGCTTAGGGTGCTCCCCTGGACTTTTCAATAATGTGAAAAACAGTTCCTCTTTTTAAGGGAAGTTGGGTTGTCTTTCTGTCACTTGTAAAGCCTCCTGATTTCGGTGTCCAGGCAGCTTTGTCTGTGAGCATCTCAGCACCAACTTATGTAGACTATATGACATGCTCAAATGGTCTGTGTCCCATGAGACCCTAAGATATTCATAGGATGCTGGGAAGAAACCCTCTTCAATATGGTAAAGATTGAATTCCCACAAGGGTGTGACTGAATAAGTCTGAATAAAGTTATAAATTAAAATAATAAAAATAGAGTACGTGGCTTTTCCTACACACCTAAATCGATGTTGTACAATTTAACATCCATTTCAGTAGCAAATAATGTCCTCTGCAGGAGGTCAGCTTTTACTCAACCCTGTCAGTGGCTTCCCTACAGTTATTGACAACTGAGTCACTGTTCAATTCTACAGGTATCAGCCAATATCAATGAGGTCAGCTAACTCTTAGCTGCTTCACCTTTGCATGGTTATCCGATTAAAAGAGTTGCAATGCTCAGCTCTGTTTCAGGGTGACCTTAGAAGCAAATGGGAGATGTTGAGATACTTTAGAGGCTTCACATGATTGAAGACTAAGAAAGATCTTTCTTTCAGATGGCCTCTTAGGTTAAGAAATTGTATTTCAAACTACCCTTCACATCATGGGAAATAAAGCTCATTTATTCTAGTAGAGTGGTAGAGACCAAGGTACCAAAGATACCTTCTTGACTGAAAGGTGAATTCAACTAAAAAAAAAAAAAAAAAGAAGAAGAAGAAGAAAAGAATGGATATTTCTACTAAGGATTAGTTAAAATACTCCACAGTTGTATTTTTCCTTCTTTTTTTTTTTTTTGAAACAGAGTCTCGCTTTATTGCCCGGGCTAGAGTGAGTGTCGTGGTGTCAGCCTCGCTCACAGCAACCTCACACTCCTGGGCTCAAGTGATCCTTCTGCCTCAGCCTCTCGAGTAACTGGGACTACAGGCATGTGCCACCATGCCCGGCTAATTTTTTTTATATATATTTTAGTTGGCCAGATAATTTCTTTCTATTTTTAGTAGAGACGGGGGTCTCGCTCTTGCTCAGGCTGGTCTCGAACTCCTGAGCTCAAACAATCCACCCGCCTCGGCCTCCCAGAGTGCTAGGATTACAGGCGTGAGCCACCGCGCCTGACCTATTTTTCCTTCTTAATTCTTCCTTTCTCCCCTCATGAGCACACTTGACAACCTGATGATGGACTGAAGATGGGGTACCATATTATAGAAAAATCTAGATGCCTAGGCCACAGAAGACACAGCATAAATTTGTGCAACTGCCTGATATTTCACCATTAGCAACCAGTATTCCATACCAAAATTGTAATCTCTAAATTTTCTCTGTAAAATGCAAATATTATGGGTAAGTTTCTTGCTTAAAATCTTCAATACTTTCCTATAGATGATCTATAAGGTTACTCTCTTCCCCAGATGGGCAAAGGGTGAAAAAAGGAGGATGCTCAAAGTGTGGAAGCAGACCAGAAAAGACTTGTTTGAGGGTATGGTTGTCAAATTTCATCTGAATAAAAATTTTAGAATAGGTCGACACCAGGAATGTTAGATGAGAGACCAGGCATCACAATGGCCTCTTCTTGACAACTGGAGGGACTGACTGGAAAGCAAGTTGAATTATCTAAGCCCTCAGCTGTTTTTTGAGACTCTCGATATAAATATTTAATGCTGATATCAGATTTGAAGATCTTTTCTAAGATTTAAGTGGCAAGCTTACTTTTTTGCTGTTTTAAAAAATTAAATCAAAGGAGAGAGATGGAAACTGTATTTAAAAATATGCTATGTTTAAGGAACAGTGCTACACCTACATTGTTGCATTTATTCCTTACTACAAATTTGTGAAGTAGAGGTTATTATCCCATTTCATACTTTAGGCTCAGGGAAATCATATGAATTTACAAACATCACAGCTATTGACAGGTGGAGACAGGATGTTAACCCAGGATATCTGGCTTAAAAACTCACATTCCTTCTGTTCCATCATATTTCCTGCAGCAAGGTCAAACATGCTTTCATATTCTATGGATGGCTTAAGCCAGAAATGCTAAAGGAGTCTGCTTTGCTTTCTCTAGCCATTCAAACACACTATAACCCCTTGCCTTAAGTTTCCATGATGCATGTTTCCACCTGCAAGATACAGTCTAACCAATCCTTGGAACGGTTCTGAGGTTATGAACCAAAACTTCCAAGTTTTTTTTTTTTTTTTTTCTAATGTCCGTTTGCATTTCTTGGCTACTGTCACTATAGGGAGCATAGTATAACTTACTAAATTGCTGATGTTAGCAGGATGCAGGACAAATACCAATACCAAATGCCTGAGTGTGACAGCCCTTCACAGTCCTTCCCTGGGCTTTTATTTGCTGGGTAAGGAATTTTCATTTAAGAATTTGGAGAAAATATGCCATTTCTCATTTGTCAAAGTAACAAATAATGTCTTCCCAAACACCCCTTTTAATTGTATGTTTTTTACACTGTACCCTGGATGGTTTTGTGGTTTCCAGGTGACTTACAATGTCTAAGATATATATTTTCTCTTCCCAAGGAGCTCAAGCTGAAGATCTTAGATCATCAATTCAATAAAAGTTTTTTTACGTTTTTGGTGGAAAAGACACTTTGTATGTTCTATTAAGACTGCTTTACAGCAAGTGGTATTTCAACTTTAACAGCCAATGTTACAGAAATGGTTGTATAATTTCAAGCAGAAAGAAAGAAATAGAGACTAAATGGGGTGCTTTTCTTTGCCATATTCGGTCTATAGCTCTGTGACATTCAAAGACACACTGTGAAATTTGTCATTGCTGC
Source organism: Varecia variegata (assembly GCA_028533085.1). Lineage (NCBI taxonomy): Eukaryota > Metazoa > Chordata > Mammalia > Primates > Lemuridae > Varecia > Varecia variegata. The sequence continues at coordinate 151,806,449 of CM052438.1, read as the reverse complement.
CATCACTGATGTCTGAAATGTGTTATTTTCTGTTTAACTGACATGGGCCCTTTCAAAGCCTCCCGCCCTCCCTGCCACGTTCCCCTCTTACATTCCCTGTCCTCCTGTGCCTTCCGAGTTTAGTGCTCTACCATAGCATTCTGGCAGTGAGATGTGGACGGGCATCATTAACGATGAAACAAGTGAGCATCAGGGAGAGAAGAGCTGAAATCAGTACACTCGTATGGGATGACTGATGCCAAAAAGTGACATATTAATGATACTAAACGCCTGATTTTTTTTTCTTTTATTTGTGCCACAGACAAGTCATAAGTGCATGCTGATTTATCTCTCAAAGGTAGTGTGATTTTGGCAGAGCGGAATTAAAGTTTCTTTCAACTCAAGAAATGGATAAAAACACAGAGGGCATTGCATGTTTATCCCCTTTAGAGATAATATGGAACAGGTAGGAGGACTGTGAATACACAGGATGTCAGAATTATGACCTTAGTGGTCTGAAGTTGTGGGTCAGATTCAAAGCGGGAAGTTGAATGGGGGATAAATTCAATGTTCATCACTTACTAAGAAGCTGTCACATGGACGAATAGAGCATCCTAACTGGTTCTAAGATGGAGAAGTAGGACCAATAGTTGAATTATAAGGAGGCAAATTTTACCTAAAAATAAGAAATGATTGTAAACACTTGACGAAATAAGCTGCTTCCGTGGGAGTGAATTCCTTTCACAGGAAATAAACAACAACAATAAGAAACATCCTATAATAACTTGATAAAAAAACAAGCTTTGGTGGAGAGTAGGAGATGGGGTAAGTATTGCATAAGAGAAGATCTCATGTTCATCTCCAATCCTGAGATTCTAGGAAGGATTCTGTGACCCAAACTATAGTTTTATGAAGGTTGACTTTCTTGAAGAAGTGTGAAAATTAAGGGAAAAAGCAACACAGAACTAAAAGTTATTTTAAAATAGTATCCAATCATAAAGTATTTCACCAACAATGTATACAGAAATAATCTTTTCTATTTGCATAGACATCTTATCTGTAAATTCTAAACTAGTTAGCAATGCTACATTGAAGTAGCTATGAGAAAAATTGGCTCAGGAAAGGTGCCTGTAATGCTCTTTCCCTGAGTTAAAATCAGCATTCTTATCAACCTCCATTATGAACATCATCATTACCTTTCATCAGCAGCATCACCATCATTTTCCATCATCAGCATCACAGTTTTCACAAATGAGAGACATTATTGCTCAGTAACAGACAGTACAGTGCAGGCTCAGTACTTAGGTTGCCTAGATTCAAGCCCTGGATCTGCCATATTCCACCCACATAACCTTGGGTTAAACTACTTAATCTCTCTCTGTTTCAGTTCCCTCGTATGTAAAAGGGGAAATCGGTGACATGCACTGTGACGTTTAAATCAGCAAACACATGTAAAAAACACATAAATTTGAATCTGGTACATAATCAGATTCTAATTTTGGCTATTCTTATTTTTGCTTATATTAAAAGTTCACTTAGAAATTATCTCCTAACTCGACCGGTAAGAAAACTAAGACCCAAAGAAGTTATGAAAGTTGCCCAATGATACACACGATAAGTGTTGAAACCAGAATGTAAAAGCATGTCTATGTCTGATCCTAAAACTCATGCTTTTCTCAGCTACTTAAGTTCTAAAAAATGGCAATACCTAAATTCCATACAAATGAGATTGTCAGCCACAAACACAACTTGACAAAATGCCTACTTACTAATAATTAAGACAAACACCCAATTTGTTGCTTCTTGGCTACCCATGAGTCATAAAGTTTTGTCCACTTGTAGACATACAGCTGACTTGAAATTAATAAGTTTCATATTACATTACCATCTTTCTAATGCTTTATTTTTCTTGCAGCTTGACAGCTAAAATCAAGAGAAGCCTTTGGAGATACAGTGGGTTATACCTACTGAAGTCATCTAAGTATTTTTTTTTTTTTCAGAAGAGAAATGACTTTTACCACTAGGAACAGACACATCAGAATATTGTAATGACCACTCTGAGTCACGCTGCTGACTACTACTGAATAAATGGATCCCTCGGGAATTGTTAGTTCCAATTATTGCTATGAAAATCACTGACTGATAAGTTCACTTAAAATTTAAGGACTTGGAAGAAAAGAGAAATAGAGAAATGAGCACATGAACAAGGATGGAATAGAAATAACCTTCTTAACCAGTCAAATATTAATAGAGAGTAAAAACAAAAGTAGATTTTTAAGCACAATATAAAGGAACTTAAAATTCAATTCAGTTCAGTGGCCATTTACTGAGAATTTACTGTATACCAAACACTGTAAGTGTCAGCTGATCATTGGTAAAACAGATCTAATCTCTGTCCTAATGAAATCCAGGGCTTCCCCCACTTGCCCTCCTCACATTCAACCTCTCTGGGCTCCACCTGGACTGTTGGGTTTTGCCTGGGAAGAGTCTCCTTTGATCCACCTGCTGATCTGATTTTAGTCCTTTCCAGCACTATGTGGTGGTCCCTCTTAGACCCTTTGTCTCACCAAGGTAAATATATCTAGTCCCATGGCTCCACAATCGTTCTGTAAAGCTGAACTCATGCACATTTATAAATCATCCAGCACAAGAGGAGAGATGGGGAGTGAATCACACAAGGTTTTCAGATTGCTTGAACAGGAAGAACCATACATGTCATATTTTTTAATGAAAATTTAAGGAGACAGAGAGCCTCAGAGGACAGTTTGCAGCCATGTTCAGAGAATGATGCTTGGAACCGTCTTACACATCTATTAAGCCACCCAGATGTATTCCAGTGGAGGACACAGGCCTCAGATGAATAAGCCAAAAAATCCTTTATTATCATTACTATAAATCTTTTCCATAAATATGGAATGGTTTCTGATTCTTTACTAAAATTAAAAAATATAGTCTGATATCTATAGTAAGGGCTAACTGCTGCTAATTAAAAATATATTTAAAATTTTACTTAAAATTTTATATTTATTATAAAAATATAATGTTTATTTTTAATATGTAGGTCTTAGTCCCTTCAGGCTGCTATAACAAAATACTACAGGTGGGGTGGCTTATAAACAGGAATTTCTTCCTCACAGTCCCAGAGACTGGGGAGTAAAAGATCAAAGTGCAAGCAGATTTGGTATCTGGTATCATATTCTCACTCTAACCTCATGTGGTGGAAAAGGAAGAAGTCTCTCCCAGGCCTTTCATGAAGGCACTAATCCCATTCCAAAAGTGACTCATGCAACTCCCAAAAGCCCTATCTTTTAATATCATCACCTTGGGGGTGAGGATTTAGCACATGAATTTTAGGAAGACATCAAGATTGAAAGCACAGCAATATATAATTTTATTCTAATTTAAAATATGGTTCTAGAGCACATGTGGCCATAAAACCTATTTATATAATTATATGACATTTAGTGTATGTATACTTATCACATAATTTATATGAGTTTTATATAACAATGTTATGCAATATGCATACTTTTCATTGAAATTTTTAAAAAAGAACACATACACAGGCATGCTACATAGAAGTAAATAGAGTAATATAAGTACTTTCGATTTCTGTGTGAAGACTGAGGTTTTTAAAATTTTCTTCTTTTAGCTCTTCCATATTTTCCCATTTTTTAAATGAAAATGTAGCACTTTTTAAAATCAGTATTTTTAATGACGAATATCAATGGAATCTTTAAGACATACCAAAAGATGGTGAATCCATTCATGCCTGATGCCCAGTCCTCACATGTTTTACAATAACATATTAATCTTTAAAAGCACCATAAATCATTTATGTACTTTGCACAGCAATACAAATCCAATATTTAGTGTGGTCTTTATAGCTGTATAATTCCTAGTATGTCTTATAAAATGCTATGGCCCTGGAATAGAAGGGATTTTTTATACAGGAAGTGATATAACAAAAACTGACTGAAAACATCATTAATGGAAAAAATTTGACACATTATTTTATGATAGTGAACAAGATAAGAGCGTCCCCAACTCTTCTATTATTTAACAACGTTCTCATGTATACTCATTCAAATAATCAAGGAAAAGATAGGAACCCTAATAGAAATCTGGGCAAAAGAAATCAACAAACAATTTAAAGAGGAAATCTAAAAGGTTGCGGAGCATAGCAAAATATACTCAAACTCATTAGGACTTAGAAAAATTAAAATTAAATAAAGATCTATCATTTACACATATCAGATTGCCAAACTTGGGAAACAATGCTATGTATTAGCAGGCTTGTACTTATATAATAGCCCTCACGCACTGCCAGTACGATTGTGACCTAATGTGACCACTCGGGAAACAACCTGTCGGTACTTAGTCAAATAAAGTTTATATATGCATTGTAACCATCAAGACTTCTTTTGGTCCCTGTACCATAAAAACTCTCATACAAGTCCATAAAGGGACAGTTAAGAAGCTGTTCATAGTAATATCAGTTGCCGTAGAGGGGAATTATGGCTTTCCACTTTTTATTTTGGAGGGGAAATACATGAGAAGACTAGAGGGAAGCATGCTTAGATTACTGCACCGTACAGCAGTCAGAGTGATTGGACTTTAAGTAAACAGGGCAGTCCATCTAATTTACACATTTACACAAGATACTGTGTTTTCAAGAGGGAAGAATCAGAGTAAAACATATATATCATTATATCACTTAAATAAATTGCAAATCAACACACAAAAACCCCAGAAATTCACATTTAAAGGAACCCAAATAAGTATACAGAAATATATTGGATATATTAAATAGTTGTCCGTGTGGGGCAGGGCAGAATGAGAGTAGGGAGCAGTGAGAGATAGAACAGATGAATTAAGCAAGAGAGAGAATTCAGGATAACAGCATTATGGTAAGCAACAACTGAGGGGTATGATTAACTCATCTTCCTATGTCCCAGGTTAGTACAAAGAAGTACAATCTCAATCTACCCTTCAAACAACATCATTAGCTATCCCAAGGCGTTGCCTGTCATCTCAAGTTGTAAAATTTTGTTCACACCATTGTATCCGCCTGGAATGTCACTTCTCCAGTTTGAGTTGGAAGTGTCTGACTGATTCCTTAAGGTTCTATACAAATGCCTTTCATTCATGACCATCTTCTTGATCCTTCCTCTCGTCCCTGGAAACAGAACCAATATCCCTCCTCTAAAATGTTACCAAAGCTCTTTATGCCTCTCATATAGAATTTATCACTTTTAAGTAATTATTTATGTGCCTCTCTTATCTCCCTTGGTAGCTCATAATCTGGATTTGTTTTAAATCATTTTTGTATACAGCAAGCCCTCAGAAACCATTTATGGGACAGATGAATATATGCAGGTTCTGCAATTCATAAATGGCCCTTGTGGCCAGGTCTCTATATTTCTTTAGTTCTTCCTTCAGAAATCCTCTGTCTTGCTATAATAAAACCTGCTTCTGCTCTTGTGTCTAGCATTCTGAAAACAATTGTGATTTACTAAATTAACCACAAAGTATATTTTTTAAAAAATTCTGCAGATGTGGGTGAGTTCAGTTGCTGACATTGGAAAATTGCTTTAGAAAGTATCTGCCTCCAAAGCTCTCTCCTACAAGCTTAGTTCCCTATAGATTTTTGACCTTAGGAAAAAACGTTAACACTGCAGATGATAAGCAAGTTCACCAGGTATGGCTTACTCAATTGCTGACACTTTGATAACAAGGCACTGGGGCAAAGCTTCATTCATATGATGAAGGAAGTTTCATTATCAGGTATGTACAACTGAAAACTGCTCCAGCCAAAATGTGCAACTACTTGCTACTGGAATTGACGAAGATATTGAACAGGTATTAAAGACATTTAAAGTCTACATGAACTGACTTGGTCTCCCTAGGTTAGATATCATCTCCACTAGTGCTGATAATTTTTTTTTGTTTTGCTTTGTGTTTTCCTAATCAATAAATTCTCATACTTGGTTGATTTTGAGGATTGATGTTGCTTTTTTATTATTTTATTCGGGCTGCTTCATCTTTGAGACTCAATTCAGGTGTTATTTTCAGGGAGGCCAATGTAATTTCCACTGATGTCAAAAAGCAGAATTATAACTTAATATTTCATGCTTTTCAAGGTTCTACACTGTGTGGCATAACCTGTGATATTTCCCACATAGTAGTAAATAAATAATGGAGAAATTACTATTACTAGAAGAATAGAAGGAATTCCACTCTATCATGAAGAAATTTCTCCATGATCGCCAATGCCATTTTATTGGGTGAAGTGAGCCCGAGAAACTCAATGAGTCACTTAAATAGAAGTTAGAAAGAAATATTTCTTAGGTTTCTTGCCCCAAGGGCCAAAGTAGAATTTTCTTTCCATGTGTTTTATTTGGCCAAATATAGGTTCAAAAGTTAGAAGGACTGAGCTTGTTACCAATTTTCTAAAATCATTTCATAATCTGCTTGATCTCTGCCAGAAGGGATACTTGACTTTCCTAAATGTGATTAAGTTTCAGTTCAACCCACCTCACTTTTATTAGGAACGCAGAATTCTTCTTATCTCGGGAATCTCATTCTTCAGAGGAAGCTTGAGGAATTCTGACCAGTTTCATAAAGAAGGCAGATATGGGGAGGCTAAAGCAATCACTGGCACCAGATATCTCTTTTCACTATTAATCTTCCAGATTCCCCCTCATACCTTGCTCACTTTCCAGTACAGCTGTTCACTTTGAATCCTCCCATTTTTCTATTTCTTAATCGTTTTCAGCACACTTTTCATGCGTAATTTTTCCCCTCTAGCTACTGCCAAATAAAACTGTGAAGTTTATTTTTATTAAATCCAACCCATAAAATATCTCTTGCAATACTCCCCAAGATGTCCTCAGTAGCTCTAAACAAGCCCATACTACCAGAGTCCTACTATATTTGGGGGCTTATTAGCCTGTATATAAGAAATTAGTTAATTCTGGTTCTTTCTTGGTAGGAGAATTTGTAGCTGGTGGACAAATAGAAAGACTTTCAATGTATACCTTTAACTAAACTTGTAGGATATCTGGATATTCTAACAGGTCATAAGCATTGCTTCTTGAAGATATTAATTAATATTTAAATTTTAAAATAGGGGGACTCAGGATTCTACTCTTAGTGAAAATAATATTAGGAGATTATGAAATTATGTAATTTCTGCTACATATTAGTTAGGAATGTATCTTCTCTTTCAAGACCCATAATCAATTAACTCAGGTACACTACACACCTCATTTAAGATGCCATCTTTTTCTGTTTTAAACTGCAGACAGTGAATTCTGCTCACATACTTTTGTATACACGGAGAGCTCTGTCAGTAAGAGTCCCAGAAGAAAAATGTTTCTTTGTCTAGGACAAGCCCCTAGAACTCTAAAGAACAAACAAAATATATATACACCAGAGTTCTTTATAAATTATTTATGCTAATATTCTATGAGACGTAGTATAACATGGTAGGGAAAAATATATAGATCTTAGAAGCAGGCAGCCCTGGGTTTGAATCCCAGTGTCCCTGAGCTTATTAGCACTTAACTTTAGGTGATTTTCTTACATTTTCTAGGTTTCGATTTTTTTTATTGCAAATCGGGGATGAGAATAATGTCTAATCCTCTATAGGATTTAATTCTTACACTATAATGTGAGTGTAAGAATCAAAAGAGTTAAATAAAGTACTTGGAACTGTCCTGGCCCAGGCAATGTACTCAATAAACAATTGACTTCTTGCCTATGTGTGCCTTTTCATATAGATGATTTCCATTTTTAGTGGTCACCACCCTAGTCTACCCTACTGTCCCCAGGCCTTGGTAGGAATCTATTCTACTGGCCATGTCCTTGAAATCAAAGAAGTTCTTTTAACACCCAGATCTGAGAAGACTTCCTATGGTGATGGTACTACTGGAACAGGGTATAAAAGTACCCGCCAATCTTCTCAACCTACCAGCACATTAACACTAATAGTTCATATTTAAAAGTCAACTACTTCATAGTCAGTCCTCTCTCAATATCTCCACCATGTGGTACCATTCTTTTTATCCCTCTCCCGTCTTAACCTCATGACTCTGTTACAGTCTATTCATGAGTTTACCCTACTAGAATATAAGTACATCTGAAGATTAGATTAATGCTTACCTAATCTTTGTAAATTAGTCAACTGTTGGTCACTGAGTCTTTGTTTTGAGAATATTAGGCACACATCAAATACATTAAAAAGTGCATTTTCCTTTAAAAATGACTTTATTTCTATAATTGCAAAGCTTTGTTCTTGTTTAAATAACTTGATCATCAGTCAGAGAATTTTTTTAGGTTGGATGTTTTCTATTCAGCATGAATTGCTTGCAATTTAACTCCTTTATTCATTGAACAAAGTGTATTCAATTGTAATTACCCTTCCCAAATTTAATTTTGCTCTTCTGTGCCCACAGCTATCAAAGAGTTTGACCCCCTGGTCTTTCTATATTATTTCTCAGTTCTCCCTGGTATTTGTAACTTCCACAAAGGGCCATCTGCAGATTTAATTAACTTGTTGAATCCTCCCTCCAGATCATTAATGAAGTTGTTAAATAAGTCTGATCCCAGAGCTTATCTCTGTGGTATCTTGATGGTCCTTCAACCCCAATTATGCGCTACATTTCCTTTTACCATTTTCCCTTATTTACATCCCCTTGGTCATTTCCCAAACCACTGAAAGGCTCACTTCCAAATCATTTGACATTATATTTCAAATAAAATTTCACGTGAAATAGCTCTTGCTTTTTTTTTTTTCTTAAAACCTGACTTAACTGTCCTTAGTGGAATGGCAATTTATAGCCCCAATTTCCCATAACACTCTGCAAATTTAAAGAAATAATTCAAACATTTAATATCTTCAATAATGCTCTATTGGTCTTTGAAATTAGATACTCTACTTCCAAAGGGAAAATGTCTATCTTTTCAGGGACTCTCTTTTAATAATTTTTTTTATAAAGAGTCGCTGTCATAGAATACTTACAAAACAAAATTGTATCACTTCCCTAAACTTTTTTCCTTCTGAAAGAAGAAGACATTTTATATTATCTGACTACTTTCACAGTCAATTATACTACTATTAATGTATATAAATTATTATGGCTGCCAGGGTTCCTCGTGATTTTTTATCTGTGGGTCAGAAACAATTTTAGAACTGAGGGGCTAGTTGTTGATTAAAGATGCTGGATTAAATATCCACATTTACCTCTGCTTTCTCCCTTAAACTCTAATAAAATAATATTAAAGACAAATTATAAAGGACATAAACCCTCATGGGCAAAGCACCTAGGAGAGGGGACAAGGGCATCATAATTTATGAAGCTAGAAAAGAGAGGGATAAATGATAGCTCACTTGGAAGACAGGAGAATATGTCTCATAGCCCAGAATGGAGAGAGCCAAGAAGTGACTTGATTTATTCTATGGAACCTAGTATTTGGTGGCGTCAGCTCCCTCTGCAACTAAGGGGAAATAGTGAGGCTAAAAGAAGAAAACTAGTTAGAAATTAGATTAAGAAGCAGTTAGATTCCTCAGAGCTGCTCCCTGACCCCAGCCAGGCTCCTGCCTCTCTCCTGCCCCAGCAAACACTAGAGGTTTATTCTCATCAGAGAGTACAACAAAAATGGGAACACAGATGAGAAGAGAAATATCATAAAACAGGAGTATTAAGTAAAAATTCACATACTGAATTTTGCAACCCTTTGCCTTCTCCTCCCTACTTGGCTCTCAGAGAGCTAACAATCAAGTTCAATTCCTCCAGGAATTTAATTAATTCCTTCAGGAGACTGGAAGAATATTCCCTGCAAGATCTGAATTGTTCAAAAGAATGGACCTAGTATCATTGACGTCGACATCCCACATACAGAACTGAGTTTTAAATCAACTTTTAAAATGTTTCACTCTTAAAAGGGAGCAGATAGCCAAGGACTACTGGATGTCTGAGAAAAGGCAAAGACAAAAAGAAAAAAAATCCTAGCAGAAAAAAATTAAAAATAGCTTAGAGAAAATAGACTCTATTATGTACTAAAAAATTGTGAAAAACAGTAATTCTTGCTATTGTCCTCAGAAACATTGAAAACATACTACTTATAGGAACTGGAAACAATTTTAAGAAGAACATTCAGAAAACAATAATAAAGCAGGATAGCAGAAGTAAATAACTTAATTTGGAAGATAACGTTGATGAAACCACCTCCCAAAAGGGTGTAAAAATAAAATAAAACAAAAGAAAGATGAAAAATAAGGCAGAAGTAAAGCAACAATTAGAAAACCAATCTAAGAGGTTTGAAAACCAAATAATAGGAGTTTCAGAAATAAAAAACAAAGAAAACTTAAAGAGCCATCAAAATGATTTTTTTAATCCCAGAAATGAACTCAGGAATTTCTAAATTGAAAGGTTCTTCAAAGTGCCCAGCCCATTGATTCAATAATAGACTCAAAAATTACATTATCATCAAATTTTATAACACTGAAGATGAAAAAAGAGGCCATAATTTTCCAGGGAGAGAAACATAGATTTCATATAAATGATCAAAAATAGAATGGCACTATAGATCTCAAAAGTTGCACTGGAAAATGTGACAATGGACTTATTCCTACAATATTCTAAAGAAAAATGCTCTATAACCTAGAATACTATACCCACCCAAACTATCAACTAAGTACAAAGAAAGAATAAAAACCTGTTCAGTTATGCAACATTTGAACTTACCTCCCATGCACTCTTTTTCAAGAAACTAATTAAATATATGAATGACGTTATAATAAAAAAAAGAGAAATACAAAGGATTCAGGAACAGGAGCTCTAACAACAACAAAAAGGATAGTGTTGAATGGATATCAGATGAAAACAGTTGTGCTGTAGACCCAAAGAGTTTTCAGTATAGAATGGAGCAGGTCAGAAGGCTCTGGAAAAATTTACTTTAAAGTTATAAAATATCAAATATCTTTGATTGCATTAGAAGGACATTATTATTTGAGGAGAATCTGAGGCTGACACAATATTGAATGAATGAAAAACTGAACAAACAAAAAATTAGATAATCATTAAATCCAGGGAAAACAAACATTTGTGTAATAAAGGAGGAGTAATGATAGCTAAGTTCATATCTCACCTATAAATATCATTTACATAAACATAATAAGATAAACACTGAATATTGATCTAACCAATAGTTTAGAAGAGGGAAATGGGAGGTGTTTGGGTATGTCAGTTTGTGTGTGTGTATGTGTGTGTATGTGCATTATCGGTGAGAGGTTGAAAAAGGCTAAATCTTCATCTTTCATGGCTGGAAGTCAATATAGAATACCTAAAACTGAAAAAGTAAAAAATAGTAATATAAATGTATTATTATTATAGATATAGGTAATAAAATGATTGACTCTGGTGAGAAGGAATAGAGTAAAATGCAAGGAATTGCTGTTGGTTATAACTAGTCTTATAGAACTATTTGATTTTTCAAACCATGTGCTTTAAAAAAGAACAGGTATTTCAGTCGATAGAAAGGCAAAAGACTTACATAGGTACTTTACAATATAGTAAATCCAAGTGGATAATAAGCATATATGTTCAACTATATTAGTCATCAGATAAGTGAAAAATAAAACCATAATATAATACCAGACTACTAGTATGGCTAAAATTAAAAAGACAGATAATAAGTAAGTACTGATAAATTTATGATGCAATTGGAATTCTCATTTATTGCTATTGGGAATATAAATAGGTATAACCACTTTGGGAAGCTGTTGGCAGTATCATTAAAATTCGAATTAAGTATACCCAGCAACTGCATTCCTAGGTATTTAGATACATGTACAAGAATATTTATTATAACAAAATAACCAAAACTGGAAACAACCCAAATGTCCTACAATGGAATAGATAAATTTTGGTATATTCACAAAATAAAACAGTCTTCCACAGTGAAAAATACAAATGACAACTATTATAAAAACAACATCATGAATGACTCACAAATCCAATGTTGAGCAAAAGGAGTTGAACACAAAAGAGGCCATATAGTTTGATTTCACTTGTATGATATTCAAAAAACAGACAAATCTGGTCTACAGTGTTAGAAGTCAGGATAGTAGTTCCTCCTGGTGGAAGAGGACATAAAAAGGGGACTTGGAGATGCAGATAATGTTCTATTTTTTAATCTTGGCTCTGTTTTCAAAGGTGCTTTCACTTCACAGAAATTCATTGAGTTGCACACTTATGTTTTACGTGCTTCACATATTTCTATTTTTTTTATTTCAGAATATTATGGGAGTACAAACACTTAGGTTATGTATATTGCCTTTGCACTGCCCGAGTCAGAGCTATGTGTGCTTCTCTATGTAAATATTTCGATAAAAGTTTTCTAACATTTTGTAAGTTTTCCAGAATTCCTGCTTTTCCATCTTTCTACACTCTTAGGATTATTTCAAGGCTTGAGAGACAAGTGACTGTGGTATTTCCACCGATCTGGAGACCAAGGATCTGGAAAAATTTCAGCCTTGCCATTCAGTGCTTGACATTTTACTGAAAGAGAGTGCCATAATAATTTGCTGACAGTAAGTTAAAAAGTACTCAAAAGTGCAACCCACAGTTCTTTAGAAGTTCCAGTCAAATGGTCTACTCCAAAAGGGACTGCTGGGCCACTTAAGAACCAGGGAAGCACTGTATCTGGCCAGGCTTGTCTGGATCAGGGATGTGCTGCCGTGAAAGACCAGGGCTTGTCTTGGGAGGAAGAGGATTTGTTTACCTTTCTGAAATGAACCATATAGTTTACTTATAAGAAAGATTTTCGGCCAGGCGCGGTGGCTCACGCCTGTAATCCTAGCACTCTGGGAGGCCGAGGCGGGTGGATTGCTCGAGGTGAGGAGTTCGAGACCAGCCTGAGCAAAAGCAAGACCCCGTCTCTACTAAAAATAGAAAGAAATTATCTGGCCAACTAAAATATATAGAAAAAATTAGCCGGGCATGGTGGCACATGCCTGTAGTCCCAGCTACTCGGGAGGCTGAGGCAGAAGGATCGCCTGAGCCCAGGAGTTTGAGGTTGCTGTGAGCTAGGCTGACGCCACGGCACTCACTCTAGCCCAAGCAACAAACCGAGACTCTGTCTCAAAAAAAAAAAAGAAAGAAAGAAAGATTTTTTCCATAGATGTTAGCACATCTGTTGTTCAGAATATGCTATGCAAATCTCATATATTCTCATTTATATTTCCTGTAATTAATACCCTAGTGTGGGAAGAATGGAACCAGCAGGAAAAGGATGGAAGAAAAATGGTTAGGATATATACCATCATTCTGGTTTGAAGACATTATGGGTTAATAATTACTACAACAATTTAACAACATTTTTAAGGACTCTTTGTAGGGGAGGAAGAAAAGTTAAACATATGTTGGTTATGCTACAGGGATGGGTGGTAGGGAGAAACAGAAGAGAAAACAAGTAAACAGGCAATTAAATGTGATATATTCATATTTTCTGAAAGTCAAACCAAGTCAATATGGAGTGCACTGGAGGGAACCTTATCTTGACTAAGGAGTCTGAAAAATATTTCTGAATAAAAGCTTATGTTAAGATATATGAGAGAGAACAGGGGAAGATGAGAACTAGATACTATGGGGAGAAGAAGGAAGGTAGAGAAAGAGAAGCTCAAGATTCCAGACAGAGCAAATGGGCACAGGCCTGAAGCAGGAAGATTATTGCTTTGAGAAAATCTGACAACATTCAGTGCAAGAAGAGTATTGATTATAAGTTGGAATGGGGAAGATGCTCAGATAGAGTCATCAATACTACTGCAACGAGGTTGGAGTTTATACCAAAGGCACTGGAAACTATTTAAGGTTTCTCAGCATGGAAATAATTTGATTACATTTTATAAGGATTATACTAGCTGCAATACAGGAAGAACATTTTTGTGAGAGAAGTGTAAGAGTTGGAGTCTGGAGACTTGTTTTCTGACATTATTTCAAGTAAAAAACAAATGGTCATTGTGGTTTAGACTAAGCAGTAGGTTTGAGAAAAAAATAGATGCATCGTGGTGATTGACTGAATGGAAAAGTGAGGAAGAAGGAGAAATCAAAGATGACCCTATAACTCTAACTACGTATGATCCGAGAATATCAGGGATGAAGGTGTGTGATGGACAACAATATTTTTTTCATTCTTCCCAAGGCATATCACTTCCCAAGACACCACTATGGCTTTGAAGACTAATACAAAAACTAAAAGGGACTCTTCTTACTAAATTATGTATTTGCTTAACAAATGTTTTGAACCCTCCCACAGGGGTGAGGAACCTGCAGCCTCAAGGTTATACACATGGCCCTCCAGATCCCCAAGTGTGGCCCCTTGACCAAACCCAAACTTCACACAAAGAATCCCTTTTATGATTTGCTCTGTAAAATTTGGATTCAGTCAAAAGTCTGCACTCAAGGATCCAGAAGGCCACATGTGTTCCCAAGACCACAGGTCCCCCACCCCTTCGTGCCCTCATGGAGTTCATATTCTGGCTGGGTAGTGGAATCAAACAAGGAAGTACTGTAACACAGTGACAGGGAGAGGGAGACGTGTTAGTCAGTGGACAGGGCCTGTCGGAAGAAGTCACATGTGAGCAGAAACCTTTAGGACACAAGGAAGCTGACTGTGAAAATACCTGGGAGAAGAACATTCCAAGCAAAGCAAACAGTAAGGAAAACATAACTGACACACTCTAGGAAAATCAAGAAGAAAATTATGGCTGGAAAAAGAGGATAAACAGTGAGAGAGTACACACTGAATGGTAAGGACAGAGAAGTAATAAGGAAGCAGGCCAGAGCATGTAGAGTCTTGTAGGCCATTGTAACGATTTTGACTTTTACTGAGTGAAAATGGGAGCTATAGAGAATTTAGAGCAGAGGAATGTCACGATCTAAATTATGTTTTAACTATGTCTCCTTGGCTACTATGTTAAAAAGAGACTAGAGGTGAATAACTGTGGAAGGGAGATGAGCTAGGGTTACCATAATCTAGATTAGAGATGATGATGATGTCATAAACAAGGATGGCAGTAGTGGATATTATATGAAGTGTGGATTTTAGATATATTTTGAAGGCTGAGCCAAAGGATTTGGGTGTGCAGTGCAAAAGAAAGAAGAAATCAAGGATGATTTCTAGATCTCAATCCAGAGAAAGTGAAAGGATAGATTTTGCCATCAACTGTGATGGCGGAAGACTGTTAGAAGTAGTTCGAGGGGTGAGAAAATCAGGACTCTTCTGGATTATTGGAGAATAGTAATAACCAATAACCAATCTTTTCTATTATTTTATATTAATTTAATATTTATATTAAATTATAAATTTAATCATATTAATTATTTTATATTAATACCATACATTTATGATCAATATATAAATCTGTATGTGTTTTATAGGCACAGAGACCACTCCAAACAAAATCTCAGAGATTTATAAAAATAAAGTGCATTTCAGTGACTGGAAATAGCTTAGAATGGGCTGGAGTTTAAAATTTATGTTAAGGAGAATTAGGAGATAAAGCTGGAGAGGTAGGCAGAGGTCCAATCATGGGAGTTGTTATATTTTATGCTATTGAATTTGGACTTTATCTTTTAAGCACTGAGGAGATACTGAAGGGTTTTTCTTAGCTAGGTATTCTTTAATAAAATAATCTTCCAGGATCTCCCCTCACAGACTCAATCTATTTGTCTAAAATTGCTGCCACCCATAGATAACTTCAAGGTCTCTGTTAAACTGGAAAATGCTTTAAAAGCACATTATCCCACCAAGCCAGAAACTGCCTGTCTTTTCAAGCACTACCATAATAAACGCATAGATCTGCCTGTTTGATTCATCATATTTTGGACCTAAGTGAGCACTTTCAGGCAACTACCTTTTCTAATCAGTGATTCCTACTAGGAGAGAGTGATGCAAATCATTAAGAATTATATTCCCTCTAAGTTAGGCTACTGGCTTCAATTAGCCTTTTTCCACATGATCTATAGTGTAGTACATATTCTTAGATATAAAGATTTATGGCTAGTTACTAAGGGAAGTCTGTAATTTCTGAGCTCTAGTTGGTCATAGTTTTATAGAAAGCTGGATTTCCTCTATATTTAGCCATTGTGCTTCAAGTTATAATGGTGTTTGCATTTCCCAGGGCATAAGATTAAAAACGAATGTATGACCCATACTCTTGACATTCACAGTTCAGTAGTGCAGGCTTGCCTGGTGGGACGAAATAGATGCTTGTCATCTAAATAGTCAGGAATTACTCTCTGCATTACTAACTAGACAAGGTAATCCCTAATAACTTTTATTTATTTGATGAAGAATGGCAATCTATTAAAAAGATTAGCTCCATTCACTACGGCAAAGGTGCAAACAACTTTACGGAAAGGCAAAATGACAAAGCTACTGGAAATACATAAAAATTTCTGTGCAAATTTGTTAATGGCACCCCCCCATCCTTAAGATATCTTTAAAATTTTAAAAGACACTTAGATGTCTTTTATATAAGATTTGAATTGGAGTTATTACAACTTGTGATTGTAAAATGAAAAGATTGGACATATGAAATTTAGGGTCCTTGTCTATATTCATTCATTTATCAAATATTTATTTAATTCAAATGTAATAGGATATTAAAATTAGATTTTTCTCCTGTTAGAGTTTTGATAGGTAATAATATGAAAGTTGTTAAGGACTCCCACATCCCAAAGCTGGGTACTAAAATACCTTTACAACACTTGTAAAAATCAGCTGTGCTTGCATTATCCATTAATCACCTTCCAGGTGCTTGGATGATCACTCCTATTTTACATAAAAAAGCTGGGGTTTCCCCTAGTCACGTGTTTAGGTAGTAGAATCTAGAAATAGAATCCAGTTTTCCTGATACCAAATTGAGAATGAGAATATTTGTCTTTCTTGACTGAATTTGGGGAATCAACAAAGAACTAAGAAAATATTTGCAGAAGTATAAGTGGGGTCGCCTTTTGAATGAGATTTCAGATCTTCCTATGTACAAAGTCTCCTATGCTATCAATAATACAATGAGAACTTGGTGTTAAATCTTCCCTTTCAACTCCAAGAAATGGGGGGCGGAAACAATACCAAAAAAATCCTTTCCAGGGATCATAGCTACTATGTTAAACATGCCACTATTTAAGGTGCTGAATTAATTCATTTTTTTCCCCAGAGCAGAGCTCTTACATAAATTAATTTATGTTATCTTGATAAGATATTACATTAAATGTTTATGGGAGCAGAGAGAAGATGAGCTGGAAAGATGACTTGAATAATAACACCTTATGTTCAAATGGTAGAGGGAGAGGCTGTAAGAGCTCGTAGAAGGACCAGAGAGACTTCGGAAGCAGATCATCAATGTAAAGCACGACTTTCCCATTTACCTGCTGAGTATCCTTGGGGAAGCAGCCTATTATTTCTGAGTCTCACTTTTATCCCCTGGTTAACTGAGGATAAAATAGGAGCAGCTATAATTTCTAGATGCCAACCATGTGCCAGGCACTCTAGTAAGTGATTTAAATAGACTATCTCATTTAATCTCACAATAATATTATGCGATAGATAATATTTCTATCCCCTTTTTAATGGCAAGTTGAACCTTAGAAATATTAAGTGTATCTGATCCAATGTCATAGATCCTGGTAAATAGCAGCACCTCGACTTAAACTGAGCTAGTATGACTTCACAGATTGTGTTCTTTACCCCTATTTTGTTTACTCTAATCCAGCCTTAGGCACAATAAATGTTGAAAGGAATATATAAAACGATATACATCATC
>CM052438.1:151761760-151788137 GCA_028533085.1 Varecia variegata | reverse complement strand
TTGAAATGACTTGAAAACTTGTTCCCTGTCCAGGAGATGAGACTAAAAATGACTTGAGGTATTTTTCCATATATCTGAAACCAGGCAAAATGATTATCCTAGCAGAATCAAGGACAGGGTTGTGAAATAACTCTAAGTGGCTCTGAAAATTGAGTGGCAACTCCATTTTGTATCCAAGAAGAAGTGTATTGAATCTTTAGCCCAATTTCGCTATCACAGCTGAAAGAAGAAGAGTGGGTAGAATTGAAGAGAGGAAGGGGGTACTGAACAATGACAAGACTTCTCAGCTGCTCTAAACATGAATGACCTTAGTCTTACTGGGTTTAAGTTCCTCTCATCTCCCAGTTAAATGCCTCTCTTCTGTCATTCTTAATTGCTGGCAATATTCAGTGCAGAAAGTTTTTCTACCAAACTCACATTCATCTACCTTAATGGAATTTTAAAAGAGCATCTGCATCCATCCTTTTACAGGTGGGTTTCACTAGATGGACAACTCAGAGAAATGCCAAATCCTCATATTTCCTTTTTTTAAATGATGCCATAAAAGCCCTGCTTACTATTTTATGGGCAGCTGCACAACAAAGTGGCAACTTAATAGTTGAAGTTTTCATATTTACTGAGCATGCACCATGTGCCAGACAACCTGAGAAAGCTCAAGTTGAGAGAAGTTAAATGATGTTTCTGTCTGCTATGAACTTGAGGAGGTACTTTTACATTCATTTTCCTCCCAGATGCCCTCTCCACATTTCTGTGATAATTGGAGAGAAAACAGAAGAAAAATTTTCTTCTCTGCTATGAGAACGGAAATTTGTTTACTTTCTGAAAGATTCTTAAAATCTACCCCCAGAAACAGGGATGGGCAGAGCAATCTCAAATAGAAGAGTGCTGACAGAGATCTCTCAAATTAGGGGTCAGATTTAAAATTTGAAAGAACATGGAAGTTTTTCTTTCTGGCCATTCTTTTTACCTGGTGAATGGACAATATACTCTAGGCAAACTATTACCCTCTGTCTACATATTTGTAAGTCCCTGGGGAGAGAAAATATAATAGAATAAATTATTCTGCAAAAAATTTCCCTTTAGGGAAGGTTAAAAGATCTCCAGTAACTGAGAAAAATGAAGCCCATTCTTTTTGATTTTTATGTTCTCTTTATTTTAAACTTAAAAGAAATCATTTCTTATTACAAACACTTTAAATTTATTATAGAAAAATTTTTAAAAATAGAGTGTCAGATAAGCAAAATAGGAAAATAATGACTACTGAAAATTGTGTTGTGAATGGATAATGCTGTTAAACTTTTTCGCTATCTACTGGTATCCCTGAATATTCTTGATCAGGTACTTACTACACTTTAAAAAGGCTTGGAAACTGTGAGAGCTTCAATGTCCATATGAATTTATTAAACAATAGTTACATAAATGAACCTATTTCTGAAGCAACTGTGGGAAAAAGTTAAGGTCTGCTATTTTTACCAACAGTTTGTTTTCCAATTATTTTACACTGGACTGTGCTCTACCCTATAGCCTGGATAGCCCTCTTCAGCTGTCAGAGTTTGATTCACAAGACACTGTTTGTGGACACCTAATATCCCCTTGTATTTATACAACTTACAATTCATATAATACGTAAGGGAAGAAATGTTGTATAATTGGCTGGCTTGTCTGTACCACCACAAATAACCATCTTGATTTGTATCCCTGCCCAAATTCCTACTAAAAAGTGATTGATCCAGTAGTCTTTTCATACAGAAAGCATTTTAGTGCAGGTCCCCTTAAGATGTGTCTAAGTTTTATACTCTAAGAGAAATTATCTTCTTATCATACACATTTAAAATTTTCTTCTAAAAAAACGATAAAGTATTTTCTCTTGTTTCAGGAGAACACAAGGGTGGGAGTCATGTATTTGTTGGGTGGGGTTGGAGAATCCACATGTTTATTCCATCAATAAGATAGGGTAGACATAGAGCAGACCAAGTTTCCACACCAATCTGGCTCCTAAAACTAGAAAAAATGTGCACCCCCAACCCCACACACACACAGAGCACATGATGGACATCAGCCAGTAACCGTATCTTGAGCACTCAAGAATATTCTAATTACAGTAAACCATATACATTTCTCAAAATGCTCAAGCAATGCCTAAAAACACTTCCATTGTCTAAGAAAATGCTTATAATTTTTATATTATTATCAAGTAATACTGAGACATGTTTACCTAAAAAAAATTATATCCTTTTAAAAAAGACTTTTAAAAACGTTACATGTAGGCCAGGAGTTCTCAATGGGATAAGATTTTGCCTTGCAGGGGATATTTGGCAATGTCGGGAGATTTTTTTTTTAACTTTAGTAGGGATTTTTTTAAAGTTTTATTTAGTTCTGAATGTTCTCACTACAAAGAAAATGACAAATGCTTAAGATGATAGATATGTTGACATTTTTGATTGTCACAACTGAGGGTAGACGTGCTGATAGCATTTAGTGGATAAAGTCCAATGGTGCTACTAAATATCCTATAATACACAAAATAGCCCTCTACAACAAAGCATTATCTGGTCTAAAATGTCAATAGTGTCCAGGTTAAGAAACCCTAATCTAGACCTAGCCCAATATCTAATATTTAATCCATACTTGTGCTGCTTGCAAATTTGCAAGTAGAAATACTAAGTAGAAAACTTAATCTCTCTTCTTAGAAGATGATGTTCTGCTGCTTTATGGTAGGTAACATATTTCTGGATATAGTGTAGCTCTTTAATTTTAAATGTGAAGAGTCTCTAGGAGGACTTTATGTTGTTCATTTTGTTTTGTGGTTGGCTACATTATATCAATGTGGCATCTGCTCCTTTTAACTCTTAGCAAGGTTGAGAAAGGAGTTTTCCCCAGCAGCCCTTTCCTATTAATATCTTAAGAGTAGCAAAACTACTCTTCTTTTTTTCCCCCCCCCAAAACTTTTTTTTAATTTCAGCATATTACAGGGGTAAAAATGTTTAGGTTACGTATATTGCCCTTGCCCCACCCGAGTCAGAGCTTCAAGCGTGTCCATCCCCCAGATGATGTGCACCGCACTCATTAGGTGTGAATATGCCCATCCCCTCCTCCACCCTCCCACCTGCCTGATGAAACTACTCTTCTTACTGATTCTTCACTCAATTCTCTCTTTACACATGTCCATGTTGATTGTAAAACCAAATCAAAGCTAAGCACACAGAGAAGGAACACTCAAAGGGGAAGATAAGAACTAAAATGACATGTTGTCCGAAACCAAAGGAGGCAAAATGTTTGCTCATCTTGAGTGGAGTTACAAAAAGTTAGAGTTTACTAAAATCTCATCAATGGAAAGCAAATACAGAGCTGTTCATCTTTGTGTTACATACAAACACGAGTGTGATTGTTAACATCATTATATTCCAGGTAGGCATTTGCTTTAGCTAATGATTTCAATTTTAACTAAGTGTACTTGAATTTTGAAAGGCTGAATATCACAAGCAATGAATAAAACCAGTAACAAGGAGGGCCAAGGGAACGTGTTTAAGACTAAATATAAGTGCATTCCCTATAGCTCAAATGGGACCATTTAGTTAGTTCTGAAAATAAAAACAAATCAAATAAAAGATTTAGTATAATCATGCCACAAGACATTTACAATGTATTTGCATTTTTCCTTTGGCACTTTGAGTCTCAAGGCATCTAGTACCATTTAACCGCAAATAGACTGACTTAATGTTTATTGCTAATGATCAACATGACAAAATAATTCAGACAAGATATGGCACAGATTTTTGGTGTTTATCCTACAATTAATCTAGATCCCTCACAGACAATTGATTGAGAAATATTTGCTTTATTCTTTCTATGAAAAACCTCATACAATTAGAATATTGACAAAGATTAAGTAGAATGACTTTGCTACAGAGAAACCGTGTTTTATTTGATTGCCTTTTCCTTGCAATGATTGTGTAAGAGTTCAAGAATATGAAATTCTCAATCGCAACTTTAATATTTATATAGCAACCCATGGCCTGCCTAACTGTTTTACTTTTGCCTCTGGTGTTGATTTGTTTCTTTTCTATATTTTTCCTGTTCCACATTATGGACCAGAGTGTCAGTACTTGTTCATTCACCCACTTATTAAGCAAAGAAAAGGACAAAGGACAAATCAACTAGGCATAAGAAACCATAATCAATTTTTTCTGGGCTGCCACTGACCACAGACCCTAGTCTAAAGTAATGTTTTTCCCCAATTATTTATAATGTAAAAAAAGAAGAAGAAAAAGAAGAAGAACTTTACAGTAGACACTATGATTAAATATCCTGTGCTGCTTGGTGAAAATGCAGATTTGTGAGCCCACCCCCTGATATTCTAATTCACTCACTCTGGAGAGGTGGCCCAGGAATTTGTATTTTAACAAGAAGTCCTTGTATTATCCTTGAAAAACACATGCAAGATTTGATAGCACAGTCTTTGTGATATGCAACTTGAGTTTTATTCTCAGTTCTAGTAATTGCAGAAGTTACTTACCCTAGCTAAGCTTTTGTTTGCCATCTATACATTGGAAGTAATAATATTAATAATATCTATCTCCTTTGTTCTTAATATTAAAATGTTCATTTAAAAAGCCTGACACATAATTAGTACATAATAAATGGCACGTAATTAGTAGTAGTTTCCATCATCATTGACATTATTGTCATCACCATTCTGTTCCCATTAATTCTTGTATATCCATTTTAGGGAAATATGGCAGTACTAGAGGAAATAATGAGAATCCTTTGGCTATATATATTTTCCATTTTAGAAAACCTACTTAAAATAAAATGTATTGCAATAAGGGTATACGTGCTAAGTTATCACTAAGTTTGTTTGCTTTGGGCAAGAACTCTTCAGCTCCGTGTGGTAATTCATGCTGCTCAGAGGCATTACCTGGCTCCTTTACTTGTCTTTTTAAAGAATAAACCAATTAATTATTATTTAACATGTGATTTGATTTGTTGATAACATCAAAAAATATGGAAACAATGATAAAAATAGCTTATTGATTTCCTTGTTGAATAATTTATGTAGTTAACTTTTGACATGTTTTTAAAAGGATTAGGCTGCCTTATAAATATGCAGTGCAATGTAACACATTGGTCAGGGTGGGATATAATAAATGAGCTCTTTTTTTAAAATGTATTTTCTAAATGCAGAAGATTTTAAACACATAAACTCCAGACCTTCGCTTTTTATCTTTAGCATCAGATGAAGATACCTCCCCCGCATCTAATAAGAGGGATAATGACAACATCCTATTTCTATTTTTCTGTGCTATGATCTGAGAAGCAGCAGGCGTGCGAAATTCCAGACTTGGGAAAACACAATGCAGTGATTTTAGCCTAATAAAACACATGAGAAAATAAACTGAAATATTCACTTTTACATGGCATAAACCTCTTGCTTGAAATGACACATATATTGGCATTGAACATTAAATTTCATCTGTACACAGACAGGAGGACTTCTCTAATCAATAAGAGAGCTAGATAGTTCCAAGTGTAAACAAACATTTATTGCAAATGGAAAGGTGCACATAATGGAATCTTACTTATACTAATTGGTTTATATTATCTGGTCTATGAATGATAATGTTCCTAATAAACAAATATTGGAATAAAATCCCAAGCACACCAATAAACCTGCTGCTGGAGTTATTTAATGAGCTTTTACACAAGGAGCATGTGCTGCTAATTTAGATTCCATTGACACAGCAGACTGTTATAATTCCAATAGCTGCGTGTGATGCTACCCAATAGATGATAAGTGGGGCAGGCCAGTTCATCAAGCTTTATCTCTAATTAGCACTAAAAACACGCACTGCAAACTATAGCAGAGAAAAGACTTGACCTTGCTAAATTAGACACTTTGGAGTGAAGGCAAATGAAGCTCTGTTGTCAGAGAGAGAAAGCCTATTGTGCAGTTATTGAAAGGTACCCACTTTGTGAGAGTCACATCGACATCAAAAACCAGGTATCAAGTCAACCCACAATGCTATATTGTTACAGAAAGAGCTTCCATTCTTTCTGAATCAACTCTTCCACCCATCTTTCTCCCTAATCCCCCCAAACCAGGCTAGATTACCTTTCTCGCAGTGGCTTCCTGTGAATCCAGCTGGACAGACGCATTTGTTAGGAGCCACACAAGTTCCACCATATCTGCAGCCCTCTTCACAGAATGCTGTTGCAAAAGAAAGAAGGATTTCTCTTAGATAAAATGCAATAAAGAAATTCATGGTAAATAGAACGAGCATCGAAACAATTCTTTCTTTGTTGCATACAGAATACATGTCTGTGTTGATGTATTTTTAAATTTCCATACACAAAAAGAAATTAATAATATCTACTTCACTGATTTATATGAAATCAATTCAAATAATGAATGTGAAGTGTTCAGCGTAAGTCTGGCATGTGCTAAAGAGTAGCTAGTATTAAGAGTTATTATTGTTACTATTATTGATATATTTAAAATCCAATAGGAAAAACTGAGTAACTAGAAAATGTAGGGTCACAGTAAAGACAAAGGTTTTTTCAATGCTCACTAGTATGTAACCTACTCTTTTTCAGTAAAACATCTTTTATGACAATAAAAACCTTCTACTTTTTTTTAAAAAAAAAAAAAGGTTTTGGTAATTGATATAACTTTTGATAACATAATAAATTTGACTAACCTCTTACTTTTGAATACATAAGCTGTTTCCAATATCTTGGTAATAAAAACAATGCCTTGTTCTTATAGCAAAAATTATTAACACATATCAAATTATTCCTTTAGGGAAAATGCCTCAGTGTGGAAATCCTGGTTGAAAGGGTGCAGACTTTCTTAAGTTTTTTGATAAGCATTGCAAAGTTATCTTAACTCTTCCCAGTGCTATCCTGCTAGCATTCCAGACTAGGTTAGTTCCCCTTATACACACTTGACTAGCATAGCTCCATGCACCTCTTTGTTGCAGTATTAAATATTAATACAATTGTAAATTTCCATGTAATTGATTACCATCTCCTGCCTCATCCATTAGACTATAAGATCCATAATAATAAGTAGGATATTTTTTTTTACTCATCACTGTATCCTAGCCTCCATATCTGGTCACATAGTAGATGCTCAAAATACATGTGTTGAATGAATTAATCTATATCTTTCAGGTTGTTCTTATAGAAAAACTCTTACTCTAAAAATTCTGTGACACTTCCATCCAGAATAATTTATTATCAAACCTTGCTAGATAACCAACAGCTTAGTATACTAAGCCTGCAAAATTTCTGATTAAATAAGATGATTGCAACTGTTAACCCTGAGTTTATTTTATTCACATGAGAGCTAGATGAGCAAATGTTATAAATTTTAATTGTAGTTAGAAAATGCGACCCTGCAAAAAATGTCATTGCTATATTTTGCCAACATCACATAATTAATATAAATCTAACTTTAAAAAGCCACATGTTGTATTTAGATAGTTTAACACTAGTCCAAGTACATGAAACTTCTCACAATATTGTTGTTTTCCACATCATTTAAAATCGCTTGGATGATTTAACATTCTTTAGCTTTAGCAATTAATTTGAGTTCCTTTGCTTCTGCCAGAGGACAGTGTGCACCCTGGAATTCAAATACCATTTCCTATTTCTAGCATCTTAGTACACTTAGCCTAAGAAAAAAAGAGTTAGACAATATCTGCTTTGGTATGTTCATCACAAAAACCAAAATATATAAAATATATGCACACAAATATATGTGAAATGTCTTGTCCCAAAAATCCCACTTTGTGAACTCTGGTGACTGACATTTCAAATAAGATATTTAAATTTTAGCTCTGCAATGATGTTAATAACAGAACAGTGAAGTGTTTTTGCAAGCTAAAAATAACAGATGCAAAGCTGGCAACAAAAAGTTTCAAGTACCATGAAAAGAAGGCAGGGGCTTGGAAACAGGAGGCTTAGCTTGGGTTTCTTTAGTGCACATTTGAAACAGGGCTTCATCTAAATCCTACAGACCTGGTTAAGAGACTTGGTGCTATTTCATAGTAGGTATGCATGCTGGATTTACTCAATCCTTAAGTAGAAATAATAATACAGTAGAAGGTTTTATGAAGAAAGCATGAGATGTTTTTAATGTCCTAAGAATGTGCAGATGTCATAATAAATAGGGTATGATGAGGATGAAAAGAGTTAATATTTGTAAAGAACTTAAAATGGTGTTTGGCACATAGTTAGTGCTATATGTGTCCTGTTAAATAAAATTAATTTATGCCAATATCATTATAACTATGAAGCATGGACCAGGAACACATTGTATAATTCCCAGACAATTTAAACCCAAAGTCCCAGAACAACAAATGCTGGTGTGGATGCAGAGAGCTAGGAACACTCATACACTGCAGGTGGGACTGCAAACTAGTACAACCTCTATGGAAAGGAGTATGGAGATACCTCAAAGAGCTACAAGTAGAACTACCATTTGATCCAGCAATCCCACCACAGGTATTTACCCAAAAGAAAAAAAGACATTCTATAAAAAAGACATCTGTACCAGAATGTTTATAGCAGCACAATTCACTATTGCAAAGATGTGGAAACAACCCAAGTGCCCATCAATACATGAGTGGATTAATAAAATGTGGTATATGTATAACATGGAGTACTACTACTCAGCCATAAAAAATGGTGAACTACCTTTTGTATTATTCTGGATGGAGCTGGAGCCCATTATTCTAAGCGAAGTATCACAGAATAGAAAAACAAACACCACATGTACTCACCATTAAATTGGTACTAATAGATCAACACTTATGTGTACATATGGAAGTAACATTCATCATGTGTTGGGCCAGATGGGAGCATGGAGGAAGGGATGGGTAAATTCACACCTAAGGGGTGTGGTGCGCACTGTGGGATCGGCACACTTGTAGCTGTGACTCAGGTGGTGCAAAGGCAATTTATGTAACCAAAGCATTTGTACCCCTATAATAGTCCGAAATAAAAAAAATAATAATTATAAAATAAATGAACCCACCATAAAAGGTGTTCAGTTTCACCAAGATGGGTTTAAGGCATCCCTTTTTATTTATGCTGGATTTAGTTTCTAATAAGGGTGGTATTAGCCCTTATCATGAAAGTATCTGATAGGTATTATTGTTTCCATTACAAAAATGATGAAACTGAGGCTCAGACATCAAGTGCCCTGTCTAAGCCTGCATAACTAGTAAGTGGCAGAGACAAGAATCAAGTAAGGACATCTTTGCCTTTAAAATTCTTACCTCTTTCTTATTTGTTACAGCTCAAGTTTATCTTTGATCAGGTATTCACAAAGGCAGGTTTATTTATTTATTTATTTTTGAATAATTTCATGAGGGCTAAGGGAATTGGCTAAAAATTAAAAGGAAAAATATATGCCCAAATTTCACATGTTGCATTAAAAAGTGAAGATACGGAGCTGTTCAAGTTCATGTACCTATGATCTAATCTCTATTTTTGTCTGAGACTAGCCACATTTCTCCCAATGTAGGCATATATTATTTTAAATAAATTTTAACTGGAATAACCAAGACATTCATTGCCTATTTACACGTTAGATGATATGACAAAGTAATTTCAAAAATCACAAATGGCAATAAAGAAGTGATGTGCCATCCAAATGTAAACTACTTTGGAGAAATTGAGATCACTTCAACTTTTTTTAAAATATCCCATAAAATATCAAAATACATTGATATATCTTATTCAAAAGCCTGTGGATGGATTATTTATATCAGATAGGCTCTTCTTGATCAGCCATGAACCTAGCACTTCAAAGAAAACGAGTCATAGACAGAGGACCTGTAATTTGCACAATATTATTTAGTTGATAGTAGAACCAAAACAAACAGCAGGGGTACCATTACATTCTTTCTAGTTTGTGAAGAGATGGACTGGTAGAAATTATAAGGTCTAAATCCTGGCCCTACCTTTATTAGCTGTGTTATCTACAGCAAATCATTCCACCACTCTGTGCCTCAGTTTTCTCAAGAGTAAAGCAGTAATGATAGTAACACCCATGCTGTGAGAGTTAAATTCAACTACCAACATAAACCACCCAACACAAAGCACAACAAATGGAATGTGCTCAAGAGCTAGGTGTGTGTGTTGTTATCACCAGGACTCTGCTTTTCCAGATAACAATACTATTATGATGGACCAGTTTCCATTCAAGATTCTGAAGATGCAGCAGTGAGTAAGAGAGCAAAGCTCTCTGTGCTATGGAGCTTGTTCTTCGGTGAGGACTCCTTGTCAGTCCTTCCTTGACTTAGTGACTTCCATAGTATCATGTGGGTTGCAATGGAACTTGGAAGCAAAGTTCCTTTGCAAACTCAGAGAAACTCAGGCACCATGGGTATGTGACACATGTTGCTCCTTTGTCAACCATTATCCAGATTCTGAAGCATGGCATAAACAGATTGCAGATATACAGTAACATAACAAATGTGAATCTGTCATTACAGTGCCATTTTTATTAACTTATTTCCATGGAGCAGGTGTTGGATTAGATCAAATCTAAAATGATATGCTTCTATTTAAAAAAAAAAAAACTCTTTTCGTTGTGCAAGAAAATAAAATCACAAAACTCAAAGCTGAGGAAGATTTAATCCACAGAAAGAATACTTTTTGTATTAAAAAATTCTCAGCATGCGAAATAAAATTTGGACGTTAAGGGAAACGAAATGAGAAGGTGGGTTTGCAGATGCCAGGTTTGTAGATGCCCAGTATCATCACCATGTGCTCAATTTGAAAAAAATAGTTTTACACTAATAAAAAGTAATAGCCCTTTACATTCTAAACACTTCTCATGATCCTCTTAAAGTTTATTGGCATATATTTAGTTCCTAGGGACACCCTGAAATCCTGACAAAATAAGTAAACATACAAATTTCAACGCCATCTGTTAGAAGGAAACCTTTTCCTCCCTCCTAGTTCCCTCAAGGAAGCATTTTCCTTAAGCTAATTTCTGACCTCTCACTGCCAACTTTACTCATTCCACCCTAGGGAGGTAGAGGGATTTATTTTATTGGTAAATTTGGGAAAGATATATACATCAGGATGATGTTTCTCAGGTAGGAGAAGCAGGAGGATGGGCTAGGAAGCACCATATGATTGGAAGTAGACAATTACTGCATTTCTAGCTTTATTTTTGGGTAGTATGTTACTAGGTGTGAATAACATTATTAAAAATGACTATCTGGCCGGGCGCGGTGGCTCACGCCTGTAATCCTAGCATTCTGGGAGGCCGAGGCAGGTGGATCGCTTGAGGTCAGGAGTTTGAGACCAGCCTGAGCAAGAGCGAGACCCCGTCTCTACTAAAAATAGAAAGAAATTATCTGGCCAACTAAAATATATATATAGAAAAAATTAGCCGGGCATGGTGGCGCATGCCTGTAGTCCCAGCTACTTGGGAGGCTGAGGCAGTAGGATTGCTTAAGCCCAGGAGTTTGAGGTTGCTGTGAGCTAGGCTGACGCCACGGCACTCACTCTAGCCCGGGGAACAAAGCAAGACTCTGTATCAAAAAAAAAAAAAAAAAATGACTATCAATTTATTAAATAAATAAAAGCTTCCCACTATGGATAATGGTTATAAGGTATCATGAACCAAGGATTACAATTAATTCGATTATGTGCACCTAAAATCCAAAACGGGGAGGAAATCATTAAAATCTGGTTATGTTCAGCAAAGCATCATGTCCGCCCTGCTTCTTCAGACTATGTCATGGTTTTCCTCACTTGCTTGACACTTCCCTGTCTGGGACTCGGTGGGTACATCAGTGGTATTCTGTGTTCATTATTAGCAAGCCAGCTTGGTTTACAGACTTAAAGTCATGCTCCCAGCCCAGCTCTGTCAATAATTAAGGTGGTATCATCACCTCCAGGTTTGCTTTTTGGTTTATTCCCCACCTTGTTCAGAGCATGATATTTATCAAATGCCCCTCAAATATGTTTGCCGATCACAAGGTGGGAAGAGGGACAGTGTGGTACTATCACTTGGGAATGTTTTCAAACCTCCTGCAATACACAGGACTGCCCTGTACAACAAACTATTACCTACCTCAAAATGTCAACAGTGGTGAGGTTGAGCAGCTCTGCTCCAACTTTACAAAATTAAGTTTATTAAGTGTTTCCAGGAGCAAAACTCTGTTATTTTAATCGCTTTTTTTTTTTTTTTTGCATTTTCTCTCTCTCAAATTCTCCCACAAAACAGTTTAAAATATAGGGAAAAGATAAGAGTAAAAATCAATCAGATGGCTAGTTTAATATAGGATACCAAACATCCAGATGTCTGTAATTCTTACTTTTCATATCATCATTCTGGCCTCCAGCACACAGTATATGCCATAATTTACTATTTAATTATTTACTTCAAAAATCACTTTCAGCACTATCACTTACTGCATATGTTCCTATCAGCAGTTCCTACAGCCTTTTCCACTCTCCTTTCTAACAGTAATGGTAACAATAACAACAGCAATACTCATAGGAAATTCTGTTTGTTGAAAACTTATTAAATGCCAGGCACTGTAAGGGTCTTACCATCATAATTCCATTTCAACCATACAGCAATGCTGTGCACTAGTCATATTTTACTCATTGTTGGATGAGAAAGCTGGCTTAGAGAAGTAAGTTATCGAAGGTTGTGCTGCAACTCAGTGGCATCCTGGGTTTCGAGCCCAGGATCTTAATCACATCACTGAGCTGTTTCCATTTAGGGCTCTGCTACCTACCATATATGCAGTAATGTGCTGGTTGCTGAGAAGTCTACAACTAGTCATGAAAATTGTCCCCATCCTCCAGAAGCTCACACTCGAGTAGCAGAGAGTGGCATGTATACAACCAAGCATAACAAAATCTGATAAATGCTTCTGCAGCAGCACGAACACAGAGCGAGATCACAGAGAAGGTGCTTAACTGTGTCTGGCGGACTGGGGCAAAGCTTCACGACAGAGCTAGAATAGAATGAATGGGCTTTTGCCAGGTGGAGAAGCGCAGGACAAGGGACATTTCGGGTCAAGGTTTTGTCCTGAGGAAAGGTACAGAATTGAAGAAGAAAATGAACAGGTGTTTATAACTCATACCAAGATGAGAAGCCGAATATTAAAAGAGAGTGGTAAACTATGCAGGGAAGAAGGGGAATTTTAGGATCTGTGAACCACCCCCTTCACCTTTCCATCTCCCCCTACATCTAGAATTTGTTAGTTACCTTCCTTAAGGCGCAATAATTTACTGCCTGGACATCTGCATACAGACTTTTCTTTCCCTGTATTATTTGAGTTAGTTGGTTTAAGACTGTGTTGTCAACTTGTTCTACTACAATAAAATAGTAAGAAGTAAGCTTTTTATCGGAGACCCTCATATACACATATAAACAATCAGAAACATAAAATTTACTCTCAGCATGTATAATGCATTCTGATATTTTCTATTCTATTCTATCATTTATAAAATGCAGCTACAATCCAATCACTTGTTTTCACAAACTACTAAATCTACAGTTTAAAAATCATTTGTTCCATACATTTTTGGTAATCACCCCTGTCCTTCTAGCCCATAGCATTATGTGATAGGATGGGGGCATGGGGTCACTTTTAGATTAATCCTGAAATCTTCAGATTGAGATGTTGGTCTTAGTTCTAGAAAGATTGACGTGATAAGAAAACGTCCACAAGTGCTATTCTCCATAGATACAGTTGCAACAGAGACAATATGAACTCCAAAGTTGAAATATTTACTATCTAGGCCTTTACAGAAAAAAATCTCGGTTACAGAAGATGAACTAAATGGGAGAGGCATAGATTGCAAAGGGAGAAATACATTCTTTTGCATTTTATTTTTGGTGAGTATATATGTTTCTCTAACCAGATTATGAAATTCTTAGGGACCAGGGTCATGTTTTCTACAACTTTGCATTCCTCCACATCATCTTGAGCTGCAGTAATACTGAACCCATATTTGTATAAGAGAAAATAAAAATTTTGAGAAGTCTTGTGTATAAGCTAACTATATCATAATATTTGAGATAAACACATAATGAAGTCAGATCAATCCAGCTTAAAAATGTATCAAGGATCTACTCTGTGATAGACATTATACATCCTAGTAATATAGGATCTCTGTTCTCCAGGATCTCTAGAGTCTAATACAGTGTTCTCACTGAGGGCAATGTCTACAGACATTTTCAGTTGTCACAACTGGGTGTCGCAACTACTACTGGTGGGTCTACTCATGGGTAGAGACCAGGGATGCTGCTAAACACCCTACAGTGCACAGGACAGCCCCACAACAAAGAATCATCTAGCCTAAAATGACAACAGTGTTAAAGCTGAATAAAGGCAGACAGTCCTTTTTTTAATCATTCAATAATAATAAATAAACAGCACCCTGTATGCACGAGGGATTATTCTGAGGACCAGAGCTCCAATAGAAACAAAACAGATAAAAATATTTCAACTTCTGAGTTTGTTTTCGAGTAGGAGATGACACAGAGTAAACAAAATAAATGTGCGACATGGTATGTTAGAGGATGATAAGTGATATGAAGAAAGATAAAGCAGAGCAGGGTTATGGGAATTGTGTCAATGGAGAAGATTGCAATTAAATAGGGTGACATGGAAGGGTGATCAGTGAGAAGGGAACATTTGAGTAAATACCTACAGGAGAGAAAGAGTGAGCCACGCAATTATTGAACAAAAGAATGTTCCAGGCAAAGGATACACGTGAAGTGCAAAGGCCCTGAGAAGTGAAGTGTGCAGATCATGTAGTGCCTTCGAGATCCTAGCAACACCACCTGCACAAGGTCAAGAGGAGGTACAGAGATGGAAAGAATTGTGCTGACGGTAAAAAATAGCTTCACAGTATTGATGCTGAATTTGAAAACAGTTTTTATAAGTTTAAAATCTCTGGAGTGTAGAAATGGAAGAATCATATAAAAGAAAGAACAATTCAATGGGAAATTACCAAGAACTTGAGAGTAAGGAATATTCAAACCTAACCTTGTGGTCAAAGAAGGACACATTTCCCAAACCACTCAGATACCTAAGTACTTCTTCCATATAGCCTTTGGCTTAGAAAAAACATGATCCTGGTAACAGATTGATCTACCTTCTAGTCCTGGTTCCACGCTTATTAGTCTACTCATTTTTGATACACTGCTTAATCTTATAAACATCACATTCCTTATTTGTATAACCAAGTCAATAACAGAACCTATGCTCTACTGGTAATACTGGCATTAAATGAGAGAGTGCATGTAAAACACTTGGCATAGTGCCCCCACATAGTAAGTGCTCCATAAAGGTTAGCTTATCTTAAATCTATCAGTCCCTCTTTCTCTAGGCCGATTAACACAATGCAGCATTTTCTTCCCAAATATCAAAACTCTTTGCAGCCTGCCTCTCACTAGCCAGTGCACAAATCAATGCCAAGGTTTGAAAGCTTCTTGAGCACTGGAATCAATAGCAAAGAAAATGATGAGGAATTAAGACAAAAATCTAAGAGAAATAGAAAAAAAAAGATGGTGTTCACATTTCAAAAAGAAAAGTTCAGGAAATTAATTCAGGATTCCTTATAAAACTAAGGCAACTAAGGCAAACTAAGGCAACATCGTTTTATATTTTTGCAATAAAAACTCTGAAAGCAATTCAAAATTTGATGTTTAGCATTCACAGGAGCAATAAGAAATGGAAGCCTGAAAATGCTATCTGTGAAAAGTAGTTGAGAAAGTCCTGAGAGAGCAGGTCAGAAGGTTTCCTATTGCACTGCCATATCAGAACCAATGCTTATATTACCCCTGCAGGTCACAGTCTAGAGAAATAAATTCCAGCACATTCTCCCAGGTAAAAGCATTCTGCAACTTTAAATAACCACATGGAATTAGATGTTAAATCTTGAATGAAATATGAATCCAAGCTGCAGTGATAGTAGCTGGGTAATTTGGGTGGACCAGAGTTCTCGAGAGGGCTTTTTCCATTTCCCACCTCCACCTTGAAACTTGAACACCTCCTCAGATTTGTAAAGCATTTTCTGCTTGTGTTTAAAAAGCACTTCACAACCATCTTCAAAGGTAATATGTAACGGTATCTTCACTCTGGAGATGAAGAAGCTGAGAGGAGAGAGGTTAGATGGCTTGCCCAAGAGAAAATTAATCGTGAGGCTGAGACTAAGAATCCCAGGCTCTGGGATTGTGGTCATGCCCAGGATTCGCCCCATGGTATCAGGTGCCTGAGAAGAAATACCAACTTCACTCAATGGGAGAAAACTTGTTTGAGTTTTAAAAGTGGGGAGGGAAGGAAAGAAGAATAGAAGTAAGGAGGGATGGAAAGAAGAAAAGAGAAGAATACTAGAGGAACGAAAGAGCCATCATACCCTGCATCTTGGCCATCACATCCTGCAGCAAACACTACCCCCATCCACATCCCCATCCCCACTCTTTCAAATACCTGACACGTATAGAGACTAAGACTTTCAGATGATGGACTCCTGAACTTGGGCAGCCTGGGAGCAAATCTCAGGTCTGCCATTTTCTAGCTATATGATTTAGAGCTCCTCTAGAAACTTCTGTAAGTCTTATTTTCCTCATGACAAGACGGAAAGTAAAAACAGCACCTTCTCTACATGGTTATCATCCAGGAATAATGTAACTGCAGGTCGAGTGTTTAGTTCCAGCTGCTAAAAGATATTAATTATTATGGACATCATTAGTATTATTAGTTAGACACATTCACATGGGGAAATCCATCGGGGTAAAAATACACTAATTTGGGGAACTAAAAGTAAATGAAACCCCAACTTACAGGGTTACCAGGTTGCTATTTGTTGAAAATGTGCTATTTTTCAATTCCATGTTTGAAGGTTCCAACCGAGGAATTCAGGATTAGAATTATTAATTATCATGTTGTAGCACATAAAGAATTCTAAAGAGCTCTGCTTGCTGTAGGATTCAAAAACATATATTTGACCTTTCTTTGGCTGCTTTCAAAGTCAAAACCCAGGGTCCTCTTAAGTGAGCACGTCTGATTAATAGCTGCTTTCATGCCGCACGCAGCCGCCGGGCCTCAAGCCGTCACCACTGCCCTGGTGATCTGCCTTTCTAGAAGTTTAGCTATATCTCATCTACAACATGCACTGCCCTCATTCTTGTGCTAATGTTGTTTTTGAAAGGTTTAGGCTTAAATCCCTCAAAACGTATTTCTAATTTATAGGCTGCACGTTGGAGGTAAAAAAGGACAGTCCGTGGAAACAAACCTAGCTTAATCACCAGCTGTGTGACCTTCAGCAAGTTACTGCCATTCTCTGAGCCTCAGTCCCCCCACTTGTGATATGAAGACATTAACACTTCTTCTTCAAGTTGGGGTGCAGGTTAAATGACAAGATAAATATCGAAGGAAAGTAGCGCAGTGTCTGATACATCCCCTTCCTCCCCAGATTTGTACCTTGCCACTTTTCACCAGCAGCTGGTTCTTTAGCCTTACCCAACCAGGTGCGGTTCCCCAGACATGCCAAGCTCTCTATTTTATCCAGTTTAGCCCACATGATACTGATCATAAAGGGATTCAGCAAGATGCCTTGGCTGACTATTTCCTGAGGGTGCCATAAAGAAATTTTCATGATGTTCATCTTTCTGCCCAACTAGGGAGCTGTTTCCAACTCACACTCTCAGCTGGAAGGGAATCTACTCATGTAGAGTTTAAAATGTCTCTCCCATATCCACAGTGTGCAGTAAATTTTGAGTCTGATCAGTGCACTATGATCTCAGCAAAGAAAGGATAAGCACAGAGTACCCAGGTTAAAGGAACAAAAGGAGGCAGCATCTCCTAGTTTCATCCAGCATTTGTAGAGTACACAGGAGAGAAGCAAGCCTCTTGTAGAAATAATTTGATAACATGTGGGCCTCAAGGACTATATCCTTTTCTCGTGTAAGAGTAATAAATAAGAATTAGGGATAAGAAAGCTTGGGTAAGAAAAGTAGTTTTCAACAGAAACTAGCCAATGAGGGATAAGAACATCACTGAACTGGATCCAAAATTGATCGAACCTATTATTAAAGTCACACTGACTAAGGGCCATCCTCGATTTTTTTATTTATTGCTTTTTTGTGAGAAGAAATGTAGAATTAATATCAGAACCCATTGTAGACCTTAGTAATCTGTTTTCTATAATACTGTACTTTATTTAGTGTGTTTAATAAAGCATGGATCCAGAACTTCTTATCAAATTTTTATTTTATGAATTTCTCAGTTTAAAAAAATACTATAAGTATTGTTCATCCATTCATTCAAAAACCCTCAGCTGAAATTCTATTATGTACCAAGTAGTCTCCTAAGCACTTAACATGTAACAATGGTCAGAGCAGATAATATCCCTGATCTTACACTGCTTATCTTTTAGTGGAGAGAAAATATAAAATAAACAAATAAAAATACAAAAACCCATATAATAGTAAGTGGTAGGGGGAAAACTAAAGCAGGCTAAAGGGGATAAGAAGTGTTGGAAGAGGGGTTACTATTTATTTAGGGTGGTCATGGAGGGCCTCATAAATTGACATTTGAGTAGCTACATAAAGGAAGAGAAGGAGCATTCCAGGCAAATATTATGGCGGTGAGTGTTCTGGGCAAAGGAATAGCTTAATGTAAAAGCCCTGATGTGGGACCATAGATAATATATCCAGGATTTGCCAAGTAGGTCAACTGAGTCAGGGTTTGAGTCATAGGAGATCGCAGCAGAAAGCTCATGGAGTGTCAGTTTGCCTAGGGTCTTCAGGATATCTAAATACTTTGGTTTTTGCTCTGAATGAAATGAAGAACCACTGGAAGTTTTCATGCTAAAGAGCAACACAATGTCACTTAGGTTTTACTAGGATCTCTCTGACTTCTATGTCAAGAAAAATAGACCTTGGGGGTGGGACAAGCAATGGTGAAAGCAGATAGGTAGACCAGTTAAAAGCTATGACGATAATTCAAGTGAGAAACTGGTGGTCCCCTCAACCAGTGTGATAGAACTGGAAGTATGAGAGAAGTCAAGGATTCCTTCACTAATCCATTATAGAGAGAGAGATACATGGGCCAGGTAGCCCATGTAGTAGAAGCAAGATCTTTCTCCAGAGTAGACAAAACTGAGTGAGCAACATGTCTCTTGCCTTCCTCCTACAGAATTAGGAATTGAAAGAGGTTTTTTCTTGGCAATAGTATGGACTGCATTTACATATATTTTCTCTGCCTGGAATTCTTTTCCCTGTTGCTAATTTTGTAACTCCTAATTGACCCCCAATCTCAATTTAAATGTCCCCTGAGCCACGAAACATTGTACCACTGATGACTATCTCCAATCCCAGGCCTCTAGTCTAAAGGACTTTATTAGCTTTCCATTGCTGCCATAACAAATTACTACAGATTCTGTGACTAAACCAATAAAACTTTATTCTTTCACACCTTGAATCAAGGTGGTGGCTGGATTGATTCCTTCTAGAAGCTCTGAGGCAGAATCTCTTCCATGCCCTCTGTCCTAGCTTCTGCAGCTGCCAGTGATTCCTTGCATTCCTTGGCCTATAGCTTTCTAACTCCAAGCTCTGCCTTCATCTTCATACGGCCTTCCTCCAGGTGTCTCTGCGTTGAATCACCCTCTCATTTTCCTTACAATGATACTGGTTATTGAATTCAAGACCCATGCAAAATCCAGAATGATATCATCTCAAGATCCTGAAAACCACACCTGCAAAGTTCCTATTTCCAAATAAGGTCACACTGATAAGAGATGGGGGTTAGGACTTGGATGTATCTTTTTTAGGTCCACTATTCAACCCACTACAGAGGCCCTCCTTTATTCCTCCAGAGAACCTTTTCTGTACTTCATATAGCATTTATCATACTGTCCTATAATTGTCTTTTTACTGATCTGTTTTGCCTAATAGATTGGAGCTTCTGAAGCATACATATCATGTCTCTCATCTCTCTGTCACCACTT
Source organism: Varecia variegata (assembly GCA_028533085.1). Taxonomy (NCBI): domain Eukaryota; kingdom Metazoa; phylum Chordata; class Mammalia; order Primates; family Lemuridae; genus Varecia; species Varecia variegata. The sequence continues at coordinate 151,768,133 of CM052438.1, read as the reverse complement.
CCAAGCACAACTCCTGCAAATAATACATAATCAATCACTCCTTATTGAATAAAGTAATTACAAATCACAGAGTAGACTTATAAAGCCAGAAAAAGACTTAGCTGAGTCTCACCAGGCAGTTTAAACATCCAATTAGCACCAGAAGAGATACTCAGGTGTTCTCATTTAAACACTCAGGCATTTTTTTATTCCTTCATTAGCCATTAATGGTGCTGCCAGTTTCCATTTGCTGTTTCTCAAAAGTGGGCTCAGAAACTTCCAACTTCTCTATCCAATAATTATACCCAAAAAATTATTGGCACAAAGAACCAATATCAAAGCAGTGAGCACAAGAGAAAACATCTAGGTAATCAAATAAAGTCAATGAAAATATCAACCAAAGGTGTGTTTTGATTGTGTCTCAAATTAGGAAAAAAGGAATTGATAATCACTGGATATAAAAGCTAAAAACTTGAGAAGTAGGTGACAGAAAGGAAAGAGAAGGAAGAGAAATAGAGATTGGCACACAGCAACAGAAACAATTTCAAAGATTAGAAGCAGGAAATTGAGGAAGATTTCCTGAATATAAAGATGAAAAGAGAGAGGATAAAGGTAGACACAGTCTCTCAGATCAGGAATCTCCTGAGCTCATAGCAGCAGCCTCATGGGCATAATTGCTGAGCTGTCTCATTGTCTATCAGATTCATAAAATCTGCTGGCTCTGTCAGGGCAGTAAGTGAAAGGCCTAAGTCTTACTTACTTTAAGAGCTGCATAGTAAATGGCAGTGTTTACAATCTAGTAGATTGTGAAACATTTAATAAAAGGCAAAATCAATTCATGTTCATCCTACTGCCTTCATAGGCCATTACTGTAATCAGATACGGCAATACGAGGGACATAATGACCAATCTAGGACCTCAGATTGATGTTCACTACAGTAGAGCACCAATATAAACTACTTAATATTATAGTTTAGTAATTGTAGTGATGTATTGTAACCTACACTGTAGCATTTGCACAAGCAGCAAACACAAAAAGGTTCCTCTATCATCAAAGATAACCTAACAATATACTCCAAAACTCAAATGATCAAAATCAGTCTCTACCTCTGGTTCACTGCTAAATAAAAAAGGCACTATTTTACTAAGCAAATACAATAAACTTATTTCTGTGTTATTTTCAAAATAATAATATTTGAGAGAGAGAAAAAGCATGGCAGATTTGAAAAAACAAACAAATAAAAAAAAAGAACAAGAACACCATAAAACTTCAAAACCATTTTCTGGGGTTTTCAGCATACTCTTTTTTGAATGTAGTACATTCCCTGCGCAGTTTTTCATGTTGATAAAACTAAGAACGTTGCTCAGGCAGGTGCATGTGAATTACATTTCCCTGCAACTATCAAACCATGGATAGGTTAACTATTCTCACACATGTTAATGCTGCCAGAATCCATTAGAAAACAACACTGGTGGGTAGTAAATTTCATCTCCTAAAGTTGTCTAAGGCATCACATATATATCAGCGGTTTTCAAAGCAAGAAGAATTTGTTCCTCTTGGGATGTTGTCTTACCATTCACCCAAGAGCTGTAGTTCTAATATAGAATCAACCTCCATTATTCTATCTATGCTTATGGTTGCCAAATACCCTTCAGTCCTCTGATCTCCATCTCACTGCTGCATGTGCAGACATACATGATTTCTAAGTATCTCACTCCTCTGCTTAAAGACCTGTGAAAGCTCTTCGTCATCATCTAAAGAACTCTTCCCTGGCATGATACATGAAGCCATTCGTAATCTGACCCCAGCCCAACTTTCCTAAAATGTCTCTTAATATTTCTTAGTACGTCTTACCTGATGGTACCATAAATAAAATTTTCCCCTAGAACACTTTATAGTATTTCACATGATTCTCTACCCTGCAATTCCTTCTCTATTTATCAATTCATCCTTCAAGACTTAGTACTTCCATAGGGATTTTTCTAGGCTCAGAAGAAATAAGTAATTTCTTCTTCCTTGCTACCTCAATCCTTTGCCATTATCATAGCCCTTAAAAAAGCATTCAGCACTCATTATGTGCCAGACAGTGCATTAATCACTGTAACACTATTTCTCTTTTAATCCTACCCCAAAATTCTATAATGTAGGTGCTATTATCCCAACCTTATAAATAAGAAAATAGATCCTTAAATACCTTCTCAAATTTACATAGCACTTGAGTGATGGAGAACCTGTCACATTTTATTGAAATTGTTGGTTTACATGTAATTTATTACTATCTCAGCTTATAAAAGATTAAGAGTCCTGAAATCCTCATTGCTGTATCTCTCCCAGTGCTCAGCATGGGGCCTGGTATACACTAAGTAAGTGATAGCATGTTTTAATGGTTAAATGAAAGGATGACTAATACAAAGAACATTCTTTGCTTTCACATGTTCTATTAATACCATATTTTTGTATTGCATCTTACACCCAAAGTGTGCATCTTACTGAGAAAACAGAACTCAGGTTTAGAAAATAGCTTGATTACGATTCTACCACCTAATGTTATCTTAATGATTCCATCTAAGGAACAAGATCTTATTTTAAATAGAATGAACAAATTATTCCAGAAGACATTTCAACCTAAGTTGCACAACAATAATTCATGCTGTCTTGGAACTCCCAGCCATATCAGGTCTTTATGATACTCCTTGTTCAGCCACATCCTTGTTAGCTCAGCCTTTTCAGGTCATAAGGCCCATTGCCCACTCTCTCTCCAGCTTCTAAGGTTGGCAACCTTCTTTTGAATCCATGATTTTAAGCCAAATGTGAGCACTTCTTGCAGACACAATTTGATCTGTTGGTTCCACATCACACCACTGCCACCATAAAGCACTTGCTTGTTACTTTCCACTTTGGCTCCCAGGACTCTGCCCGGAAACAGCTGTGCTTGGTTCAGCTCCAAACTTTCAAGAAGGGAGATTAAGTGGATATAAATGTCTTGTTAATAATAATGACTTAAAGCTTAATATTATATGTGTCTATAATTCTGTTAAAATTTTAAATTGAAGATCTTAGAGAAAACGACACCTCTGCTAAATGTCTTTTTTTATTATTTTATTCCTCAAATAATCCAAGCTCTTCTCCATTGTGAGTCCTTTCCCCTGCTGTTCCTTTTGCCTAGAATATTCATCCCCAGGTTGTTCATATAGCTCACAGCCTGACTTCATTCTAATCTCACTCAAATGCTACCTCCCCAGAAATGCCTTCCATGGCCTATAATTTTTTAAATAGCATCACTGCCACTCTCTGTGCCTTTACTCTACTTTGTCTTTCTTCACAGCACTTGTTTCTCCATGATATCATGGTGTCAGCAGCAGCAGCAGAAGCACGGTTAACATTTACAGAGCACTTAATTTTTACCAAAGCCTACACTAAGCACTTTACGTGAACTGGGCATATAATCTCCACAACTAGCTTAAGAGTTGATTATTCTTATTATATATCATGACAAAGACAAGGAAAATGAAACATAGAGGTTAAATAACTTACCTGCAAGATCACCCACATAGTAAATGTCTTGTGAGTAGGGTTAGAAGGTTAAGTAGGAGTTTTTCAAGTAAATAAGAGGGCAAGGCATTTTAGCAGAGTGAACATGGGTAGAGGCATTTTAGGGCGTGTAGTGGATATTTTACATTTTTGCCTGTTCAGTATCCATTCTTCATTAACAGTAACACAATATATATATTGATCACATGCCCCAGTTCTAAGAATGGACGTATATAACTAAGCCAATTCAAAGAGAAATTTTTCTTGATGCTATTATGAGGCTGAAGTGGTGGGAAGCACTCTTATTTCAACAGACTTGACTAGCTAATATAATTCTGAACAGGCAATGGACATCTTTCCTTCTACTTGAAAGAAGCTGCCTGAGAATAAAACCTAACTAGAAAAATTCAGATTGAAGGAATGAGGGTGGAGAGAGAGAGTGAGTGAGCAGAGATAGAGATAGAGAGAGATGCTTTCCTTATGCTAATTTGGAAATCTTGAGTCCAGCCATGCCGGATATATTCCTTGATTTTTAGTTTCAGGAGTCAAAAAATTCCCTGGTATTTTGAGTTGGGTTGGCAGCAGTTCCAACAGAAACTTTTTATTAATATGGCATAAAACAGGCTGTCATGTATTGGGAGCTGCAACTAATTCAGACTGGTGAAACCTAAAGTGCTATGAAAAAAGAAATTAGGATGTGAAACTGCAGGTAGGAGCATTCTGTGAGTACGAGTGGGTGAAGGCTGGTATGAAGGTGCCAAGCATTCCTATTGCTGGTGATATAAACCTCACCCACAAGGTTTTAAGCGGTCTGGAAAATTCAAAGCACACCAACACCCATATTGAAGAAACTGCTCTGCAACGTGAAGAACTCATTTGGGAGAAGACATCTTCTACTTTAGCAAGATAATTTATTTAGCAAAACTGCAGGGCCAGAGGTCATGCAGCATTGATGCCGCATGCTGTAGTAGACAAGGCACAGTTCAACAGAGTGAAGCCTGATGGCTGGGAATGACATCAAGACCTATGATCAGAAGACATGTGTTCATGTCTCAGAACCTCTGCCAAACCATATGCCAACTAAGAGACCGTGGAAAAGTCACTAAAAACTAATGAAATGGAGGGAATGATCCCTACTCTGTCAACTTCATGGTTTTGGAGAGGTCCAAATAAGATACGGATGTACATGTGCTTTGGAAACAGTAAAGCTCTGTGCAACTGACCATTAATATGTTAATGTTATCAAGAGGCGGGGGCTGAGTGTGAACTCTGACATTTATTTTCTGTATGATATTGGGCAAGTCATTAAACCCTCAGGATCTCATTTTGCTTCCTTCTAAGGAGAGGTTAGACCCAACGGTGTTGAGTGTCCCTTCCAATATAATATTATTTCAGTCATTCCCTAAATCATTCTTTGTGGACAAGGCGAATCACCCAAATTACCCAACTGACTAACTGAAATTTTTCCAGAAGGCTAAAGCCACGTTACTTCTGAGGTCAGAGCCCAATCACAGGTAAGTCCATAGCCAGCAGCACCCTACAGCTGCAACAGTGGTTACAGAAACAGAATTCTCAATGTTAACCCTGAGCTACAGATGGGTTAAATTTGCATGGAGTATTCAGTTTAATAAAGCAGTTAGTTCACAGTGCATTCTTTGGGAAGAACGTCCATAAAAATTGTTAAATTTAAAGTATGGCCCTTAAAGGATTAAATTACAGGAAATATTCACTTGGAGTTGACACATCATTCCCAGGAGAAACAGAATAATTAAGATGTTCATAAAAGAAAAACTATCATTGCACAGCATTTTCACAGTCAAAAATTGCTTTGAAGTTCACCGAAATACTAGGATGAGGCAGGCAAGCCTAATTCACATTATAAAGTTAGGAAAACTGATGTTCTGAATGTTACTTGATTCACACCTAAAACACAGAGTTAGTAGGTAGAACAGCTGGAATTTGAATTTTGGGTCTTTTGACTTCCAATTCTCTTTCTGTCCGGCTATATTCCCTCTTTGTATCAACTATCACCATTCAATACCACTGCTCTTTCTTTTATGTTATGTACATAGAGGATACTATTGAATTTTTGAACAGGGAAAAAATATAAAATTGTTATGAGAGGCCTAGACCAGCTCAGTGTCATTCAGCTGAGTTCAGATGAATTTGCTGTCTGGGTTTACACAAGCTAAATACACATCAAGCAATATTACAGCTTCTAGACCAAATTTCAGGCCCAATGCCCACATGTATGATTGATAGAACTCAATTAATGCTGCTTTCTGCTGCCTGATTTCTTAGTGACACCAAGTTATCTCAGCATGTTACGGCTGCCCTGAAATCTCTCCACTAGCTCCTGCTACAATTGGGTATTGATTGAAAAATTCTATTACTGTACTTAGTTACACAGCTTTCAATAAACAGGTCACAGACAGCACTGTGGCTGGTTTCAAGGAGAGCCACAAGACCTGAGGGCAATGGGATATCGGAGAAAATTAGACAGAAGCCTTAGATGCTCGGGCAGAATGCACGGATCTCTGTGTTGGAATGCAACCTAGCAATTTAGTATGTACTGACTCGCTTCTGTTCCTCAAAATGAACCACACCTGCTGGATACAAAATTGGAAATGTTCAACAGCAACGTGATTGTACTCCAAACAAAAAAAGGAAAAGCTCCTGATACATGATGATTTGGATGGGGCTAAGACACTCAGTTCAATTAACAGTTATTAAGCCACTGAACTAAGTGCTAGAGACACTAAGAAAGATAAGATGATTCCCCCATCATCGGGAGGCCCAGATCAGGGGCTGACAAAATGCAACTCAAGGGACAAACCCAGTCTGCCATCTATTTTTTTGTTT
>CM052438.1:151701492-151761260 GCA_028533085.1 Varecia variegata | reverse complement strand
TTTCACTGAATAATATTAATATTAAAAGACCAAATAATAGGAAGATATGCCTCTTTAAGGAATTTCCTTATAAATTACGCTAACCAAAAACATAGTCAACATCTCTGACAAGTTTGGGCTTTTTTTTTTTCTACATGTGAACTAAGCAGGGACATAGAAAATCCCTGTATGGTCAGTGCCAGACATGGTGCTAAGTTCTGCACATGCATACTACGATTTAATTCTCTCTACTGCCATAAATAAATAAATATATGCATTCATACATACATGCTAGTGTACCCATTTCAAAGTGAAGGAAGGGGTCTCCCTTGAGATGATATATAGTGTGCTTAGCTGGGAGTCTGGGATATGACAGATGCCTAACAAAGTAAGGGTATCCTCCCCTATGAAAGGGCTCAGAGAAAGTATCCTTACTGAATCCCACCAGAGTGAGGCCTTTCTCATCCAACAGATGTGTTTTTATATACTTTCTCTCACCCAGGCTTTTTGCAGGCACTCAGGATACAGGGAGACAGCGTAGACTTGGCCCCTGGCATCACAGAAATTACAGTCTCTGGTGCTGCTATAAACAACTTCCTTAGGGTAGTGAGGCTATAGTTTAAAAACAAACATCATTTAGAGAGTTTGAGTAAATTCCATATTTTAATCATTTATATATATAAATAAGCTTACATGAACCACTAACTATGAAGATATTTAGAAAATCTGAACAAGGAAAATGAGATATCAATTGATTTCTCCTCAAAAAGGTATTAAATATGAAATTTGCTTTATTTGAAGCTCTAAACTCCAGGTGAAGTCTGCTTACTCTTTCTTCAAATCCTGCATAGATGATACAAGAGAGTGGGTTTTAAGACTTAGTTGATTCCACATTTAGCACAGTGTAATGTAGAAATAAGCACTTAATAAATGTCTTTTGATGGGTGTAATGGTTTTGTTTCAGGAATATTTTCAGCTATTGGCCATATATACTTAGGTGGAGAAATTACCTTTCCTTAATCCCCAGTATCAACTCAGTCCCGATTAATATATCATCACATATACTCCAGACACCCACAGTCATGAATACTAATTACTTTGTCTGAATTACCAACACAGGGCCTTGTTCACAAATGCCTGAGTTTCCTATTTGCAATCAGACTCTCTGTTGCCTGCCATACACCCATTTGTAAGAATTCAAAAATATGTACAGAACACACTACATATGAACTCTTCCTTTCTGGTGATATGAGGAAACCACGGATATAAAATACGATTCCCCATAATCGAGAGTTAATTTTGCAGCTCTAGAAGTTTGCGGTGTGACCCTCCCTTTCCTGAATTCTCTCACAATATAGATGCATAATCCCGCAACATTCTGCCTTAGCTGATTCCTAGTGGTTTTACAAATTAGACTAGTCTTGCTGAAAATGGTAAGCTTTTCCAAGAAAATGACAGATGATGTTTCTTCTTTATTAGTCAGTGCCAAACCCAGGGCTAGCCATATGCATATTAAAAACAAAATGGGAGTAAAAGTTATGTTAGCTTAAGTTTCTGGAGAGACAGAGCCTGGGACACGTTTCAATGCTTACACATTACCGTGGGGTAGAGGGGGAGCTGGTGCAACCCAGGGACAACAAGAATAAGAGAATATGAGAAGAACAGTAGAGAAATAGGTGTATTCGATTGCTAGCGCTGCCATAACAAAGTAGCACAAACTGGAACATGATTTAAACAACATAAATTTATTTTCTCACAGTTTGGGGAGCTAGAATTCCAAGAGCAAGGTGTCAGCAGTTCTTTTGAGGACTATGAAGGAGAATCTGTTCCACGCCTCTCTCCTAGCTTCTAGTGGTTTGCTGGTAATCTTTGGCATTCCTTGGCTTGTAGAAACATAATCTCAATATTTGCCTTCATCTTCCCACGGAGGGGTGTGTGTGTGTGTGTGTGTGTAATCAGTCATATTGGATTAGGCACTCACTCTACTCCACTAGACCTCATATTAACTAATTATATCTGCAATGACCCTATTTCCAAGGAAGGTCACATTCTGAGATACTGGGGGTTAGGACTTCAACATATGAATGTAATTCAAATCATAAAAGTAAATAAAGCAAAAATAACATTGTGCATGAGCTGGCAATATCTTCCCAAGAAATTACTAATGGTGTCTTGGTTAAAAGGGATCTCTCAGGAAAGCCATCATAGGACCTCTGCATCTCAGATGGGGAGAAAAGAAAACAATGCATGGGCCATCTCCTTATGACTCCTGCCTTCTCTTAGTCAAAGTCTGTCCTAAGGAGCACTAGCTGCCGTGCAACTCTAGTTGTGTTTCCCCAGCCCCTCTGGAGCCACTGGGGAAACTGGAGCCTCTCTAAGTCTGGTTAGTTTGGATTTGGACACTGGAGATGCTGTAGTTCCTGCCAGAGCCAGCGTGATAAAGGTAGCCCCTAAGCCTGACACTTGAGCTTAAGAAACGTGACAGAATTAGCAAATTCTGACTGGTGGCTGGAATTTTATGATTGTGAGAATGGCAGGAGCAATGGTTCAGTTCTAGCCAGGAAGCAGCGCAAGTAGCCAAGGTCCAGAGGGCCCAGATTGCCTGGGGAGGTGCATCACCTAGGTCTGGCAAACACGTATTTAAAAAAAAAAAAACAAAACAGCAAAACATAATTATCAGCATTGGCATTAATATGATGAAAAGAAATATACCGATATAGAGTTGGCAATGGGTGAGTGTATTAGTTTCCTAGGATTTCCATAACAAAGTTAGTGGCTTAAAGGACAGGAATTCATTTTCTCACAGTTCTGTAGGCTAAAAGTCTGAAATAAAGGTGTTGGTAGGGTTAGGTTCCCTCTGGAGGCTCTAAGAAATAATCTTTCCTTTCCTTTTTAGCTTCTGGTAGAAGTAGCCAGCAACCCTTGAAATTCCACGGCTTCTAGCTGCATCACTCCACTCCAGTCTCTGCCTCCACCTACACATGGCTGTCTTGTTATATGTCCCTATATTCACACGGAGCATTCCTCTTCTTAGAAGGACACCAGACATATTGGATGAGGGCCAGCCTCATGATATGGTCTGAACTTAATTACACCTGCAAAGACCTATTCCAAATAAGATCACATACACAGGTAGCAAGGGTTGGAACTTCAGTGATATTTTTCAAGACACAATTCAACCCATAACAGTAGGCCTTAGAAGAATAGGATTCCAGAGCTGGATTTATCCCTGATTAATTGCTTGATTTTAGGTATGTATTTAAATCTCTTCAGACTGCAGATTCCGCTTCTTTAAAGGGAAATTAGTGTCCCTTAACCTTTTAAATGTGGACCCTGCTCCATAAAAATGCATATAACCAAATATGCACAAATGTTTCAGGGCCTCCTGAAGCCCATCTCCGGATCCCAGAGATCAAAGTCTCTCCCAGTTGACCGAAACTGCTTCAAACTTTGCTAAGTTATATTTTATCATTTACTTCCACGTTTTAGAAATATTTTGCTCAATTTTACAAGCTTTGCCATGTCCTGTGGCAGAGATAGCTCTCTTCAGACATGGAAAAGAAAAAGGAAATGCTTCTGTTCTCCTTGCAAGACAATCCATGCCAGTAGTTTCAAGGGATGAAGAATGTTGGCTGCTTTCGGAGTCAGAGTGTCTTTGTTCCCATAAGGTTGGAGTAAAACCTCATGAAACAAAAGAATAGTCATCATCTGTACCCACCTCAGAAACACTAGGATAAATAATCTTTTCAGGAGCTCTTGTAGATCTGGCCCTTGGGCCACCCCTAGACTAGATAATCTCACACCTTTTAGGCTGCACACAGAACACCAAGCCCAGCCAGCAAAGGCTGAGAACCTCTGGCACAATGCACATACCTATTTAAAGCGTGCATGATGGGTACCCACGTATATATTATGTTTTCTCCAGTGTCCTTTCTAAAGCAGGAAGATTACATTTGCTTTATTTCTTTAACATGTGGTCAAGCAAAGTGCTCTGGTTAGCATTTAGCAAACACTGCTGAGTGCTGAACAATATTAAACCAATACCCACAGCACATCCCCCCCTGTCAAAATTGCATGCCACATACACTTTTTTGACACTGCATGCATTGTCATGATGTCTGCACATCACATTCCTCTCACAGGACTGTAAGCAACTTGAGGTTATGAATCATGTTTGATCCTTGTATATTCATCAACTTAGAAACCACCTGTCACAGAACAGCAGGACCAGGACAAGGATGAGGCAAGAGAAGAACCTATGGCACATAGTGTAGGAGACACTCACTCTTAGGATCATGCAAGTGAGTGTCCTACATAATACATACACAATTTGTTAAACAGTGATGAATGAAGAGGAAACAAGGGAAGATGAAGAAAGACCAGCACCAAAAGAAAGATAGGATGAGAAGAATGAAGAGTGTGAAGGGAAAAAGCAGGGTGACAGACAGGAAGGAATGAAGGAAGAATTAGTAGATCAGAGACATTGTTCACCAAACAACCATTTGCTCTTCTATATTTCTCAGCCTGCCTTGCAGTTGGCCAGGGCCATGTGACTAATTCTAGGCAATGGGCTATGAGCAAAAGTGGTATGTGCCATATAAGAGCTGGTGTGTCTTATCTATCATTCCTTTCTGCTGTCACAGCACAACTATAAGATAGAAGACCATGAGTCAAACCACATGCAACTTTACGTGAGCAAGAAATAAACTTTTATAGTATAAGCTACTGAGACTGTGTTGTTTGCCATTAGGACAACATAGTTTGCCTATCTAATTAATCCAAGCATGTATTAATATCAAATGTGATGGATGTAGTTATACAGATTTTTGTTTTTATGCTATTTTTGATCATAGAAGAAAAACAAAAAGAACCCAGTTTATTATGATAGCAAATTACATAGACTGACTAGTATGCCTTGGCCCCCTCCATTTCAGGTCCACTTTTAGGAAATATTATACTCTGTGCTCCCAAGTACTGTGAAAATTGTCATTTCATTGAGAAGACCCTAACTAGCTGCCTGTTCTTATTTGAATGAAAAATTTTTTTTTCATTTCAACAATTTATAGGAAAGTTCTTTATTATAACATAGTATGTTCAAATGATCACATATTGTTTAACTGAGCATAATATTTGCTGAGTTTTCACATGCAAAATTGGTCTCAAATTACAACCCAGTTATCTCTTTATTTAAGCCTTATCCTTTTAGCAACTCAATAAGGCCTTCAAAGGGAATACTTTTCATTTCCTGTGATTTCTGGAATTTAACTTGTTGTTCTTGCAATAATCCTTTAATGTAATAACTTCAGCAATTAGAATTTTTAAAGAGCCACCTGAGTACAGCAATGAAAAACAGACAGTAAAACTAAAACAGAAAAAAAAAAATAGTAAAACTAAAAAAAAAAAGAAAAGAAAAGAAAAAAAACTAAAAAAAAAAAAAAGACCTGAATTCTGGTGCTGCCTCTATCTGTTATTAACTTGTGATTTTGAGCAAACTCTTTGGTCCTTTTTTATTTGAAGGAAAGGGACAGAATTTTGAGAGAACCAAGTAAGATTGGAAAGCTGAGTGGAAGGGACTGAGATTCTTTTTTTTTTTTTTTTTTTTTTTTTTGAGACAGAGTCTCACTTTGTTGCCCAGGCTAGAGTGAGTGCCGTGGCGTCAGCCTAGCTCACAGCAACCTCAAACTCCTGGGCTTAAGCAATCCTACTGCCTCAGCCTCCCGAGTAGCTGGGACTACAGGCATGCGCCACCATGCCCAGCTAATTTTTTCTATATATATTTTAGTTGGCCAGATAATTTCTTTCTATTTTTAGTAGAGATGGGGTCTCGCTCTTGCTCAGGCTGGTCTCGAACTCCTGACCTCGAGCGATCCACCCGCCTCGGCCTCCCAGAATGCTAGGATTACAGGCGTGAGCCACCGCGCCCGGCCTGGGACTGAGATTCTGAATGGAAAATTCCTAGGTATAAAATCTAATTTGCCCATTTATTGGCTCTGGCTTGGGCAAGTCATTGACCTCTACAAACCTCAAGTGATTCAGCTGTAAAAATGGGGATAAGCTTACATATACAGTTGTAAGGTTCAGTAAGATTCTATATGTAAAAGGGATTGGCACAGTGCTTGGCTGAGAGTACCCACTAAATATATGTGTTTCGGTAATAGCCATATAGACGTGGGGTGTTGTTCTTGTTATTTATATGTGCATAAAAAGTTCTAGTTAATGTTCAAGGGCAAGTTTACGTCATAACCTGAGGAAGCTCATAAACAATCTGAGGCTTTGACAGCTCAATTACAGTGTTGATAGTAGAATAAGGTTATATCCTAAAGAACATTGAAAAATTTTATACGTATTGAATAATGTGCATTAACTAGTGCTACATAAATGTTGGTTGTTGATTTTGTGTGAGATTAACACTAAAACTTACTTGGAATAAACTATGGTAAGGCCTAATATTTGTACAGAACTGAAGCAAACTTTGCTTAAGAATGGAAGTCTTTGGAGTCTATCCCCTCTGTCTTTGGGCCTGATTCTGATTAGTCATGGGAACTGATCTAATTAGTTATGTGAACTTGGAATACTGTTTTAATGTCTATAAGTCTTAGTTTTCCTCCTATGCAAAATGTGGAAAATAATAGTATGCACTTTGTTGACATCGTGTGGAGAATATCTCTATGAAAAAAACACCAAGTACTTCTCAGAGGATAGATCCAACAAAATAAATATTGATCAGAAAGCATCGAAATTATCATTGTGGTAATGTGGGGGTCACGAGTGCATACTCTGGAGCCAGACTACTCAATCCTGACATATTGCTTGAAGTTTCTTTGTATCTGTGTTTATATCTAAAAACTGGGGATCATAATAGTATGTGCTTCATAGGGTTCATGTGAAAATTAAGTGAGCTAATACACATTGAGAACAGTGTCTGATTTATGGACCATAACCAATGTCTTGACTATTATGATTATTAGAACAGGTTAAAATATTTTTTAAAAGAAGAAAAAGAAAAGGACCTTAAATAATAATCCTCAAAAGGGAAAAAAATGAATAAAATCTTTGGCTTCTATTTCTCATTACAGAATGAGGAGTTCCATGGAGACAGTCAAATAGGAAGCTGGAGGTACGAGGCTCATCTGGAAAACCTCTATAATTAAGCAATAGATGGGGTAAAGCTGGTACTCACAGTGGCAGCTGGCACCATTAGGTCAATGAAATGCTCTAAGGTTGTATGGGCCACTGCCTAGAGCTGCAAAAGGAGTAGTTCTTGGTAACTGTGAGAAAAATGCTTTGTAATCTACAAAGCAGGATATGGATATTATCTTTAGTACTTTTTCTATACAACATCATGCTTGTAGTATATTGCTTGCTCATTTTTTCTGACAAATGTTCATTTTTTTATTTCCCACTGTGTGCCAGACATTATCCCAAGCTCTGGGGATGCAGCAGTGAAGAAAATAATGCAGTATTTCACTCATAGAACTTACAGTCTAGGGGGGAGATGGATATTATTATATGTAATAAAATATATAACTGCAAGTTATGAACAATGCTATGAAGAAAGGAGACAAAGTTTAATGGTACAGTGTTTAGGAGCAGAAGGTTTGGAGACTGCACTCAACCCTGGCCCTCCTACTTATAACCCTCTTCATGCTTTTAGGAACTCTTTTGTAAATAGGGGTATTAAATTATTTACTTCATAAGTGGTTGAGAAAATGAAATCAGCACATGTAAGTAAAGGAATTAGTACCTAGAACATAGCAAGTGCTCAGTAAATATTAGTTATTATTATTTTAATTGCAGGACTTTCATAGAAAGGCTCTTTGTTCGTTTTGTTAAACAAATACATTCAAATGGCAAATCATTGACATATTGTTTAAACTTCCTTTGTATCTGTGCCTATATGTAAAAACTGAGATACTAATGGTATGTTTCATAGGGTTTGTGTAAATATTAAATGAGCTAATGCATGGTGACAACAGTGACTGATTTATAGTCAACACACACACAGATGATATATACATTAGGCCATCAGTCAAGTGGCCCTCTAATCTGTTAAGATGCATTTAGCAACATATAACAAAACAATGGTTTGAGCTAGATTTTCACTTCCTAACTGGATGTTGGGTACAAATGGATTCAAGATTTTAGGGAAGAAAAGGACCCAGCAATGTCATTGTCTATATTTGACTGTCTTCAGGCAGACAACTTCCCAGGTGCCCTGACAGGGGGGATGTATCTGCTTCTGAAAGGTCTCCTCGGAAGGGAATGTTTTAATCTCCATTGGCAGATAGCAAATAAATAGCATTGGAAATTTCATATCCAGATGAAGGGTGATGCTTCATCCAAAGTGATTTATAGTTTGAGCCACATGGTTATTATTGACGATTCCTTTATTAGATCTTTGGCATTTTTCCCAGCCATAGCTTTTTCCTAGCCTCAATGAAAGAAGATCAGAACAAGTACCGAGACAATTAAGGGGAAAGCGAGAAAAATAAAGAGAGAGCACAAGAGGGAGAGAGAGAGAAATAAAAGAAACATATTAATAGTTGACAAAGTCAAATTGACTGCATATAGAATTTTTGTCCTTTTCTAGTTCTTGATGTACTGCAAAAAAATATTTAGAAGTATCTATGGAATGTTTAAATTGCTACCTTAGGATAGACTTAGAATGAATAAAATTCAGAACACTTTTAAGGGTTTCAGGCATTTTAAATGTCATTTTTTTAAATTTCAATTTTATATTTTATAATATCTTTTATATTATGAGATTTAAAAAAGCAATAAATGTCCTTTTTTTTTTTTCCTAATTGAATTGGATTCCACTTTTGGAGCCTATTCAGATGGCTTAGTGTGTTCATAGAGGATACCAAGCCTCTGATTCTATTAACAAGAAGATTTCTTTTAAACTTGTGAAACAATGGATAGACAAAACAGTATGTTTACTAATCCTGCACTGGGACAACTAGGTATTTTCTCTGTTCTTTTCTCTGTCTTATCCCTCAGTACCTCCTCTCAATATCCTTCTCCAGCTGCCTCACCACATACAGCATATTGATGCACAACATATTGATGGATTAACCCAGCTTCTGCTATAGCATCTACACAATTGCAGTTACTCACCAACATAGTCACCAGAATGTTGTATGAAAACTAATAAAATGGTTAAATCCTTTCTCAGAGGAAACAAATAGGCAATCAATTTAAAATATCAGAAAATGCTAGGCATGAATGCATGTATTTCATATATATTTTTGAATTCTACAAGGATATGATGTAACTAAAGAAAGAGAGAGAGAGAGTTAGAGATAGGTGAAAACAGAGAGACGGGGAGAAGTATCTCATGCAAGTCCTTTAGGAGATAGTAACCACTATAATTCCCTGAATGGGGGTGTAATACCTACTAGACTGTTTTAAAAATATGCCTTTGGTCTAATTAGGGGTCAGCAGACCTCAGCCTTCCACCTATTTTTGTAAGGTCCATGTGACCTGAGAATGGCTTTTCATTTTTTTTTTCTCTTTTTTTTTTTTTTATTTCAGCTTATTATGGGGGTACAAAAGTTCTGGTTAGATATATTGCCCATGTCCCTCCCATTCCCCCAAGTCTGAGCCTCAAGTGTGTCCATTCCCCAGACAGTGCACATCGCACTCTTCTTGTAGGTATACACCCATCCCCTCCCCCACCCCCATCCCCTCAAGTCAGAACTTCAAGTGTGCCCATTCCCCAGACAGTGCACATTGCACTCATTTTTAAATATAAAATATAAAAAAGGCATTTTGGTAAGAATAACTGCTCTATTTTGCCTTTGG
Source organism: Varecia variegata (assembly GCA_028533085.1). Taxonomy (NCBI): domain Eukaryota; kingdom Metazoa; phylum Chordata; class Mammalia; order Primates; family Lemuridae; genus Varecia; species Varecia variegata. The sequence continues at coordinate 151,751,477 of CM052438.1, read as the reverse complement.
TTCACAAAGCCTAAAATATTTACTATCTTTACCTTTATAGGAATAGTCTATAGGCTCCTGGCCTATGCTGTCCATCACCCATGTCACCTTGCACTTCTCCTTTGCAGCATTCATTCTATCTCTGCTCTTTCTATGCTCTAACATTTGTCTGTTCATCTAGACAAGTTTCCTGGGGGTAAGGACAAGCTCTGTGGTTTTTACACAGCTGTGTCCCAGTATCAAACACAGTGCCTAAAACACAGAAATCACTCACTCAATAATGATTTGATTTAAAAGGTAATAAATGAATGAACTCTGTTGCATATGTAGAACTTTCTCTGGCCCTTAAGTAGTTATATGTCCCAACACCAAGGTAGAAACCAAAGAGAAGAAAGGATCTTACCCAAATCACACAACTCAACAGTGGAGAAAAGGAATTTCAATTCTGTGATCTTGACTCCTATATCAGTAAAACCACCCTACAAACTTCCCTTGAGCAAAGGAAAAAGAGCCAGTTTTGTCTGAACTGATTTAAACATGTGTGTGTGGAGAATAGATAAGCCAGGAAGAGCACTCACTCGCTGGGGCAGAAAAAGTGATGTACTCACTTCCAGCGCTCCCTTTTCTCCTTATCCTTCCTCTCCCATCTAATGCTTCAACTAAGGATAAGTGAATAAAAACAGATGGATCTGTGGTAACCGCCTAAAGAAGCTAAGTACATATATACATATGTAGGCACATACATACCTGTGGAAGCAGGTTTGAAAGCACATATCCCACACTATTCTACTTACTTTGTTATAAAGAAAGCAAAGGCCAGACCATATTCCTTCATCCTTGCCCACTCACATCACTCAAACTGTATCTCCACCTTTTTATCTTTCTACTTTCATTACTATAATCACAACAATGATGGTAGCCATGATGGTAATATGTCAGAAACTGGTTTACCTATGTTCTCTGATTTCACCTTAACCATAACTTAGAAATAAAGGGGGTAAGGGATAGAGCCAGAATTCAAAACTATGTCTTTCTGACTGCAAGTCTGGTCATTGTAACCACTGTCTTAAATTAGAACTACCCACACCGCCTGCTGCTTTGCCTGTAGTGCTTGTCCTAGTCTGTATGTCTTCATTTTCATTTTTACTAATTTTGAGCAAACTTTACTTTTAAAAAGGAAGGATACGGTATTATCTGTCTTAATCTTATATCATCCAAGAATGACCTTAAATCCATTACACAGGATTGATACACATGAAATCTAAAATATTGATAATAGTCTTTAACCACTTTCCAGACATATGCATTTATTACTTATTTATATAACACTTTTTTCTACAAATGAAGAAACTTAGAAGAAAAAACACACAAAATTATCCTATAACATATATCAAAAATAATATCAGTAGAATGAGAATTAAATATAAAACAAGAAGCCCCCCAGAAAACTCATGAAAGAAACTCTACGAAAATGGTCAATCTCTAGTTGGAAAAAAAATTATAAAGAAAACACCAACAATTTTAGTTACATAAAAATTAAAATATGGAGATCATAAAACAACATAAAATAATTTAAAAGTAAAATACATAAAAGAAAAATATCATCAGCTAATATAACAGATCAAAGATCAAAATTTTGAATTTTTAAGGAGCTTGCTCAGATAAATAAAAACACAGAGCCACAAAGAAAAAAAGGAGAAAACATTGACTTTTTTCCCATGAAAGTTTAGTTTGTATGACTATATCTTCTATCGTAGACATCTACACTGTATAAAATATTCAAAATAACTGTTTCCAGACATCGAACAAGAAGCAGCATGGAATATGATGACACATACAAGAGAAGCAAATAAGGTGATCCCTAAGATTGCCTCAGCTTTCTGCCTGAAGGCATGTTCCAGAAAATGGCATATGATGAGCAAACTTAAACAGGGCACAGTACCCTTGCTAAGATTAGGGGACAAAGATCAGAGTTTGAAGAAGCAGAGGCGACTGGAACTTGAGGAGTACCAAAGAGGAGGAACCCAAGAGGAGGAAAACTGAAGAGAGAAAGTTTTGGAAATCTCCATAGGAGCCCACTTGAATCTTTGAACACAAAGCAGTACATCTTTCGAACAATACACAGATAAGCAAACCAAAGAATAACTAATAAGGCACTATTGGCATTGTCCAAAACAATACGGCAATCAGCTGTAAATTAGCAAAGACTAATAGCTGAGTGTGTTAACAACAGTAGCAGAAATATTACCAGAAATATATGAGAGAGAGAGAAAGAGAGAGACAGAGAGAGAGACTATGTCAAGGAGGGCCCTGAGAAAACCACTGTCTCTTAGGATGACCATGAGCATGACAAAGACTACATCCTCTGAGGAGTAATACCAGAGACTTCACACTGCAAGGGAAACTGGGTTCACCAAAATTGTCCAGCCAAGTCACTAAACAAACAAACAAAAAAGAAGAAGAAGAAACTTTGGGATGAGAGGATTGTTACAATATATTATTTTAAATGTCCACTTTTCTACAAAAAAAAAAAATTATGAGCCATGCAAAGAATAGGAAAGTATGACTCATACACAGAAAAAAATTTAAAAGCAGGCAACAAAGCTGCTGGTAAAAAAGGCCTGGATATTGAACTTAAATACTCCAAAGCAGCTACAATAAATATGTTCATAGAACTAAAGAAAAACATGCTTAAAGAAGTAAAGGAAGGTATGATGACAATGTCTCATCAAATAAAGAATATCAATAAAAAGATAAAAATTATTAAGAATCAAGTAGAAATTCTGGAGTGAAAAACTATAATAATAACTATAATAACTGAAATGAATAATTCACTAGGGAGTCTCAAAATTTGATTTGAGCAGGTAGAAGAGTCTGCAAAATTGAAGACAGATCAAAAGGGATTATGCAATATGAGCAAAAGAAAAACAATGAAGAAAAATAAATAAAGTTTCATATAGGGACATCATTAAGAATACCAACATATGCATAACTGAATTGCCAGAAGGAGGGGGAAAGAGTAAAGAACAAAAATATGTTTATAGAAATAATGGTTGATACTTTCCAAATTTGATGGAAATACTGACACCTTCAAGAAGCTCAAAAAACTCCAAGTAGAATAGACACAAAGAGATCTACACCCAGATACACCACAGTAAAATATTGAAACTGGAAGACAAAGAGAAAATCTGGAAAGTAGCAAAGTAAAAATAGGAAAGTGTGACTCATATGCAGAAAAACTTAAAAGCAGGTAATAGAAGCTGCTTGTGAGAAAACCTGGATATTGAACTTAACAATGACTCCAAAGCAGCTACAATAAATATGTTCGTAGAACTAAGAAAAATATGCTTAAAGAAGAGAAGGTAAAATTATATATAGGAATAATTATTTCAATATATTGCAGGTTTCATTATATATATAGATTTAATATGTACAGCATAAAAATAATAGTACAAAAAGGAAGAAGAGGGAATAGAACTATGTGACGGTAACATTTCCATATCTCACTGGTATTAAATTAGTATAAATGTGACATAGATTCTTATCAGATGCATATGATAAGCCCAGAGCAACCATTAAAAAATGTAACCAAAAATATCTAGTGAAATAATCATTGAAGTACTTAAAACATTACACTAGAAAGTAGTATTAAGTGAATTCTTAATGAAAAGAAAGCACTCACAAGAAGAATTAAATGAAAAAGAACAATTCATAGATTTATCAGGTTCATGTTAAATATGTAGATTCTTAGCTGTTCTTACAACATAAATTTTAAAAAGTAGTAGCTATGTGTGATGAAGAGTATGTTAATTTGCTTCAGTACAATAACTGTTTTATCTATAAGTATCCCATAACATCATATTGTATACCTTAAATGTACAAGGTACAATAAAACATTTAAAAACTAAAGGATGCAAAACAGAACACAAAAAGTAAAATACCAGACATAAATCCAACTCAACTCTACAGATAACATTAAATGTGAATAGATTAATTATCCAATCATAAGACAGAAATTTTTAGACTGGACTTTTTTAAAAAAATCCAGTGGACAATGAATGACATCTTTTAAGCACTAAGGAAAAAATTAGTCTATAATTCCAAATCCAGTGAAAGTATCATTCAAAATAAAGACTTTTTCAGACAGACAAAAGGTAAGAGACTTTACCACCAGCAAGTTTGCACCTGATTAAAGGAAGTTCTCTAGGTAGAAGGAAAATGGTATAAGATGGAAACTGGGTGCTAAACAAAGGAAAAGAGACTGCCATGGATCGTAAATATGTGTACAAACATAGAAGATATTTCAATTTTTTAATTGATGTATTTCAGGGTTTATAGCAGGTGTAGATGTAAAATGTATAACGATAATACAGATATTGGACTATGGAAATTAAAATTTACTCTTTTAAATATTTTACTTGAAATATAAACTAGAATAATAGTATATGAAGTTTTTGGTAAGTTTAAGATACATATTGCAAACCATAGAGCAACCACTGAAAAAAAAACAAAACAAAAGAGATATAGCTAATAAGCCAATGGTATAGATATAGTGAAATAGAAGAAAATATTCATCTAAAAAGAAGACAGGAAATTAGTTTAGAAAGGAACAAAGAACAAGTGGAACAAATAGAAAACAAATAGCAAAATGGCAGATTTAAACCCAAAAAAGTACTTAGTATAAGAGTGTTCATTTCAGTTTTACACAGAATAGCCAAAAAAAAAAAAAAAAAAAAAAAACCCTCAAATGTCCAGAATGGATAAACAAATTATGTTATATTCATATGATTAAACACTATTCAGTAATAAAATGGGATGAACTATTAATAAACTCAACCACATAGATGAACCTCAAAAACATTATCTTCCACTAAAGAAGCTTGTCACAAAAGAGTTACACACTGCATGATTCCATTTACATGAAGTTCTGAAACAGGAAAAACTACTGTGAAAGAAATCAGATCAGTGGTTGCCTCTGGCTGAGAATCTGTGGACAGGAATTGACCGAAAAGGGGCACAAAGGAATTTTCTGGGATGACAGTAATATTTTATATCTTTATAGTGATGTGATTAAATAAGCATATGCATTTTTCATAGCCTCTCATAAAGTGTACTTATGATTTATGTATTTCACTGTTTGCAAATTTTAGCTCAATTTAAAAAATATTTAAATGGAGAAAACAAATTAACATAAGAATACATGCAATGGACCAATACAAAAATGGAAAAAAAAAATCAACCTTATTAGTAATGATTCACTTTAAAACAATGAATTTTTTTTTCTTATGCCAAAATAGGCACACAAATTTAGAAAATAATATTCAACATTCATATTCAGGGAGTGGCAAAACAAGCATTCTCATGCCATAATGATAAGGGGCTAAATTGGTTTAGCCTTTGTGGAAAGTCTTTGGTCTAATATTTATACTTCCAAGTATCTATTCAAAGGAAATAAATCAGAGTTGCAGATAAAGATTAATGTGAAATAAATTCTCTAAGGCATTATTTATAATCAGGTAACATGGCAAACAACCTAAATGCTTAATAAATTTTAAGGGAAACAAGTCAGAAAACAGAATTATATATTCATTCTGACAAAACGTAAGAAAGAAAAATGTAGTCAAACTAGAAAGGAATTAACAATAGTATTTTCTGTGAATGATGGTATTATAGATGTATTTGCACTTTTTCATATTTTCTAAAGTTTCTCCAAGAAGAAAAAGAAACCCCGATTTAAAAAGACACACAGTAAGACTAATAAAGAGAAAGTCTAAGTCAGCATGCAAAAATAGAATGCAAATATGCCAAAAAAAAAAAAAGGAAAAGCAAGGATGATTCTAAAATGCTTAGGAGACAGGGAAGAAAGGGGAAACATAATACACTACTCTCTTTAACAAAAAGGAGAAAGAAAATGCATGTCTCAGTGGAGATTCAATGTTTCCAGGTCCTTACTCTAAAATGTCTTCCTGCTTCTTCTTCCTTATAGGTCTCCCCTATTCTCTCTTCTCTCCTTTGTTACTTGTGGAATGAAGGCAGAACAACCATGATATTTTGAGTGATCACTGTTCTCTATCACCTTAGCAAAAAAGTACCAATTGATAGAGCAGCCATCAGCACCCACTTGGATTTCTCAGAACTTCCAATTAACAAAATGTCTCCACTGAACTATAAGTTGCTTGAGAGCAGACTCTGTGTTTGCTAAATTCTTTTTCATAAGATTCAAACCACACTGCCTGGAACCTACAGGCACTTACTAAAACACCAATGTTGTCTAAGAAACTTTAATCTGTTTCAAGGGAATTACCACTAGGATTTCTCCAGTAAGCAGGTACTTGTACCAGCATCACAGTATCCCAAGAAAATGTAGAAAACATGGTAGAAGAAAACATAAAATCTCTTGCAGGAAATCAATAGCACTACTCTTGAGAAATAAGATTGTAGCTACTTAATTTATTTTAAATTTTTATTTATTAATTTTTGAAACACAATTCTCTATGCAGGGCCCAAAGGGATACAAAAATCAGAGAAAATAAATTAGAGCCAAATGCTCTTTTGTCTGAACCCTAACTCTGTCATTTACTAACTAAATAAAGTGGACAGATCTCTTAAGCTTTTAAGTCTGAGGTCCTCATCTGCAAAACTGTAGTAATAATGACTGTCTCATGGGATTGTAGTGAAGAATAAATAAAATAATGCTAGCAAAGTGTCCAACACCTCGACTGGCACTGACAAGAGTAATTCTTTGAGACTTGAAGAAAGGACAGATTATTGTTAGCTTGGAGTTAGGAGGTGGACACTAAACCCCTAATATCATTCAACATATTTTTACTAATCCCTGACTCTCCTAGGCAATGTTCTGGCTTCTGGGATACAGCAGGGAGCAGATAGAGTCCTAACCTTCAGAGGAAGCTACACATTACTGGAAGGTGTGGTAATGAACACATATACAAATAAATAAAAAATTTCAGATGGTAAAAAGTATTGTAAAATAAAAGGGTTATATGACACAGAGACTAGAAGGTAGTCCAGCGAAGTGCTCAGAAAAGGCCTTTTCTGAGGTGACATTTTAGTTGAGATTTGAATGAGGAGGACAGCCATCTTGGAGACATGTCAGAAGTTACATGGAGAAAGCAGAAAACCCAACAGAGCTACACACCTTGCTAAATATATAGGTGCTTCATAGGTCAATAAGAAGTGAGGCAAAAATAAAATAATGCCCATGACTAACAAAACAGAGGAGAAAACCAGAAGTTAAGTATTCTAGTAGATTTGGCTAAATGACCACTTCCTCCTCCCCTGACCTTGCTATTATTAGCTTCACAAGAAACAAAATATAGATCCTGTGAGAAAGTACTTCACGAAGAGAAGTCAGTGAATTTTAAACACATAGTTTTGCCTCACCATGAGATGTAGTCACTGTTTGAGATCCTCTAGTCTTTAGGGCTTTCAGCCTCAGTTTATAAATTTGTTAAGTTCCCACGATAATTTCTCCATTAAGCAAAAGGGAAATCGACCTGGTAATAATAATGCCACTTCAGAAGCTGCAAGTGCCCTATTTCATTGTTGTGTACTGACGAATATGGGTGATTATTTTTTCTCTCCAGTTAAGGCTCTGTGCATTAGAGAATTTTAAAGAGCCCTTTGATGACTGAGCGAAGCAGTTTTATTCCAGGCTGAATTGGCCAATCACTTCTTTATACAACAAGAGCTTGCGCTTCTATCCTAAGGGGGCACTTTCAATTCACTTAAAGGATAGCAGAAGGTCTAATGGCATCATGGAGGCAAAGCAGGAAATTGGGAGAAATTGCCTGTCTAGTCAAAGAGGAAGGAACAACCAACCCAGAGGGCAATGGGGCATTTGCTCAGCAGTCTGAGGAATAAATAAGTATATTTTTGTTAATCTTCCAAAGCAAGCGGGAGGCAGAAGTAACTTGACCTTGAGGAACTCTCCCTGGCAGTCCAGCTAGTAGGTTATAAAATTAATATTAAGTCAATTTATTGGATCAGTCAACACTTCCATAAAAATGAGACATAATAGGGTTGGACTAGAATAGAATGGAATACTGTTGAGTATTTCAGAATATATAACAAAAGTAACAGTATTTTTATGATACTTTTTTTTCTGATATGTGTGTGTATGCTTTTGTACCAAGTCACACTGTAAAATTTATTTATTATTGGCTATAGTCAAAAATTTTTAAAATCTCCTCTTATAGGGGACATCCCATCTGAAGAGGACAAATGAGCATATACCCACTGAACGCACAAGCTCAGAATCACAGAACATCTGAGCTAGAAGGGACCATGAACACCATCTGCCATCTAATCTTGCCATTTTACAGATGGGGAAATGAGCTAAAGAAATGAAATTACTTTCCCAAAATGACAAGGGGATCAAGACATGAACCAAGTTCTCTTAACTCATAGTCTAGTGCTCTGTTCTATTATACTTAAAATCATAACTTAAAATTAGAAAGGGGTTATTCTGAGTTGTCCATGCAATTTCCTGTCACTGCCAAAAGAGAGGAGAGTTGTCTTAGACTCTATGAGCACAGAACCTATCATTCCTTGAGGTCATCCTTGCCCACACATCCCCCAGACAATGAGTGCAGTCTGACTTATTTGGAACCTATCAGTTTCTTTCAATCTCTCCCATCTTCCCCAGAGACTAACTCAGAATGAGTCTCCAGGGTTTGATGACTCAACAATATGGTACATGGGTCAACAGCTCAGATGCCACAGTCATGTAGATCTGGATTCAAATCCTGATTGACTGTGAGCCCTATGACGGCAGAGCCATGTCCATCTTGATTACTGCTGGATCCCCAATACCATACGCCATGTTTGGGACTGTGCAGGTGCCAGTGCATGCAGGCTGAAAGAAAGAAGCAAAAGGCTAGGAGAGCAAGGTCTGCTATTTCAGCTATGTGGCCTGGACAAGTGACTTCACATTTGTGAGCCTCAGCTTTCTCGTTAAAATGGAAATAATGCAAATACTCATAGTGTTATTTAGAGGATCAAGTGAGAGAATACAGATCTAGAATTTAGCATGGTTCCCAGCACACAGAAAACATTAGTAGGAGCTTGCTATTACTATTAACTCTCTCCTGTTCTACGTCAGTGATTTTAGACTTTTAATTCAGTAGAGCTCTGTTATTTTTTTAAGGTTATATGTGTGTGTATACATATATATGTGTGTGTGTGTGTGTGTGTGTGTGTGTATATGTGTGTGTGTGTGTATGTGTGTATATATATATATGAGATAAAAAGAAAAACTTGTCTGGAGTGCTGCTGGTTGACCTCTCACCTGTCTCCAGCAATGCCCTCCCGCTATCCCCTTTGAGAAATCCCAGAGTTGATCAGAATTCTGCATGAAAATTGCTCCTCTGAGCCATGACCTTTCTCACTTCCCGGCTGGATTACTGCTGAGGCTGAGATGGATTGCTGATGCTGGGTAGGAAATGAAGCCCCTACAATGAGCACCTGTCAGAGCCAAGCGATTACAAATCTCCCGGGAGACAGCCTCCCATTGCTCATGTACAACACTAAAGGTGCATTTTCTGCCAGGGAATTTCTGACTTGCAGAAAACACCATGTCCTGTGAAGACAGACAACATATGAGGAAAGAGTTCTAAAAGAAACCCTAGAACCTGCGGAAACTAATGTCAGAGTCATGTGCAATTCTACTAAATTTCTGGAATTTATTGATTGCCCCACATCTAACAGCTTCCTCCAGGCGCACATTTGCATATGGAAATGTGCAATGCTTTTTATTCATTCTCGTTTCTCTCTTAATGTTAAATTAACTGGGCCAATAAACCTCAGGAAGTATTACTTGAAATCTGACTTCAATCACTATTAACATAAAATATTTAAGTGTGCATGGAAAGCATATTTCAAGGCCTTGTCCTGGAGAAGAGCAAGTAGAATGGAGAGTTTTGTCTGTCAGGTAAGAAAGGAAGGCTATTAAAGCTGCTCTCTAGCTAGCAATAAGGCCAATGGAACCAAACATGGGGACTTCCCACTTTATCCAGAAGAGTCAGAGATTCAAAGAGAACAATTAAGAGCCTTAGCCCTGCTAGGATAAATGGCAATTCAAGCCAATGGGTTAGGTACTGTTTTTCTGGTTTCTCCATCTGTCAAATGGGAATCACACCTTCTACTTTTCAGGGACATTGTGAGAACAGGATAATGTATGAGATAGTACACTGAATTCCTTGCCAACACAGCACTGTATTCACACCAAGTACTTTCAATATTTATTCTGACACTTCATCACTATCTCAGTGAAGCTGTTAGTGCCTCTCAGACTATCAGGGTGATGTAAATGCACAATGTTAAGTTTTAAATATTTTAATGAAGGCTTTCACTTCTTTCCATGATCTCTAGAACAGTTTTCCAGAGGATAAACAGAAATAATTATTATAAATAATGCCAATGACACAGGCTCATATTCAAATATATTTTAAACGGGACCTGAGCCAGTGTTTTGAGTAAACATATGACTGCTACAAACATATGACTGTTACCAGCAGAAAGAGAGAAAAAAAGAGGTGAATCATCCCGCTAAGGCTTGGCAGTGGGGCTTTGGCAGAAGTAGAGGTGCCTGCGGTGATACAGGAGAAATGATGAACAGTGACTTACTGGACAGCATCTTTTGTGGGGCTCCTCTATCCTCCTCCCCTCCGCCTTCAAACTCCTGGATTCTATTCTCTCTGCCACCTGCTGAATCTCAGAAACTAGTTCAAATAAAAAGATACAATCCCAGCTATCATGGAGTTTGCAATCTAAAGCAGGTCATAGGCTGACAAATCTAATAGTTATTAGTGCTTCGATGAGCTGAACCTTCCAAATCACCTACATCAATTATGTTCAGTAAATATTGCTGAGACCTCACTATTAGTAGAGAAAAAGATTCAAAGTTAAGTGAGCCCCTACTTTAAAGAAGCTTATAATTTAATGAATCATATTAACATGCATACAAATAATGATGAAAAACAAAAACACAGTGTTCTAAGCTCATTACAAGTATTATCTCATTGCATCTAAAGAATAGCCTTATCAAATCATTCCATTTTACAGGTGAATAAACTGAGGCACAAAGAGGGTACCATTTGCCATGGTCAGTCACATGGCTCAGCAGAGCTAGAACCAGGATTTTAACCCACCTGGTCTTGTTCTAAGGTAAATATTCCTAACTACTATGTTTCACTTCTAGCAGAAACAAAGTAAGGTAGGAACACAAAGTGAAAAAGGAATAAGTGTTATTATGGAAATTATTACTTATTCCTGTATCCATTCAATAAACATTTATTTATTACTTATTCTCTGTTTGATGTTGGTGATGCTAAGATAAATTAGATGCATTCTACTTTGGAGTTTACACACTAGTTAGGGAAAAGAACAATTAAATGAAAAGTTGATGATACTATTAAAAAGAGGATAATTTCCTTTCTGAAAGAAGGTGTACTTGAGTGGGGCCTGGAAGGATGGATAGGACACTTATAGCCTGATAGGGCCATAATGGCCTTGTTTAAAAGAAGGTACAAAGGTAGTAACTTTGGAAAGATAGACCAGCCCCTAGAAATGATTTTCTTGGAAGACGGGAAGTATCCTGTGCCCTTCAAACACACAACTTCTGGAAAGAGCTGGCCATGGCCCTGTATTAAAGTATTGCTTCCCTGACCTCAAAAAGCAGATAGTGTCTGCTAAGTTAAGAACATGAATTTCACACTGCCCTATCTCTGTGTAACAATGCCATGTTTGACTTATGTTTCTCCTAATTTTATAAGAAATTCTCCCTGTAGTACAAGAGAAAGAACATGCTGTGCTATAGAATCTAGTCAAGGTCAAAGAAACAAAATAATATCCTTACAGGCTTCAGAGGGTAACAAGAACTTTGGAGTTTTAAACTGTTCACAATTGACATATACTCCCATGAATCTTTCCAGGATTAATATCTATCTTCTGAAAATAATAGTCTTAGTTTGAAAGCATATAGAGCACCTACCTCTTATCTCATAAGAAATACATATTTTAGAATTCAAGTACCATACAGAATTTTTCTTTCAAGATACAGAGAATTTTTATGTTATTTAATGCATGGTTAGAGAATAACAGAATGCTGAGGTTTGCAATCAAATAATCTAATCTTTTGGCTTTGTGATCTATGAAGCAGATACCCAGAGAGTCTAAGTGACTTGCCCAGGGTCAGAACCCCTTGGTAAAGTCACCCAAACCACATTTAGTCACAGTAAACCATGTGTTGAAAAAATCAAGGCCATTACTTTACGACATCTGTTTTTGCTAGTGTTTTCCTCTGCCAGAAATTTCTTTTCTTGTATGCCTCTCACTTCCCATGGCCATATGTAGCTATATGCTGTCAAATGCCACAGGGAAATGTCTAGTCCCCTGAGGAAAATACAAAATATACTCACTGACAGCCAGAAGAGTGCCTTTCACCTGGAACACTTAGTGTGGGTGCTACAGAGAAAAAGACCAAATATTTAAGGCAGAAACTCTCACAAATCTTTAGTGGCAGTGTGAATTACACCAACCGGAAAAGTAAAAAGCATTTCCACAATATATGCCAAGGGGCACACATTTATAAGTTAGAGGCAATAATCCCACCTTAATGAATATATCCTAAGGAAAAAAGTCTAAAACAATGAAACAACGATGAAGTTTTATGTATTAGGATGACCATGGCGGCATGATTTACAATTGGAAGGAAAAATAGACTCTAGTAACAGTTCTTTACTTCAGTAGGAGAAAGGTTAACTAACTTTCAATGTAAAAAAATCAATAGAATATTATGTAGCTATTACAATTATGCTTACAAAGAGTTTTGGCAATATCATGTAGTGGCTAAGAGCATGAATTCCGGTTTTAGTCTCAGCTTTACGACTTACTAGCTATGTCATTTTGGGGGGCAAGTTATAATAAACACTATATACATATTAATTACTCTCCTCAGTATCATTATCTGTGCTTACCTAGTACAACAAAATGTTTCATATTAGTTGGAATGTATTAACTAGAATAAAGCACTACACAGGCAAAAAATATTTATATTATGATCATGATCATAACTACATAAATTAGGACTACATTATATCAAGATAATAATTTATGTGTTCCCGCCCCAGCCTTATGAAATGCTTTAATTATAGCCTTATGGTCCACCCCGTTTCTTGCCCCTACTCCGGCTCTACTACCAGAAGGAAAGTGTACCCATAACCAGAGACTTTGAGCTATAGAAGCAGACACCTAGGCCTCATTCTCTTTGCTGTCCAGTGAGGAATAGCACTTTTCCTGAGAATGATCCAGCAGGAATGGCACTCACCAGTGTCCTGAAACTTTCCCCAGCTCACATCTGACCCATCTTTTATGGGCACAATTCTCCATTCATTAATCTAGGATACTCTTTAGTCCCCCGGATTAGAGAGGGATGCTCTGGACACCACAGGGGTAGCACAGTGGGTGGGGACACCTGACAATGTTGAGACTAGATGAAACCAGTTCAAGATCTCTTACCAAGATAGAGCATGCCACCCCTGTGGCTGGGATTCCACCATAATTGTGATACTAAACACACGGAAAAAGATTGGAAGGAAATATACTGACACGTAAGCAATGATACTACGTTTTTGCTCCTTCCTTTTATTTTTAATTGTTTTCAGAGATTGCTCAACAGACCATATTTTAATTTTAATAATGGGGAAAAATTAACTTTTTAAATGTGTAAAATATAAGCCTTCTTCAAGTGTTTGAAAACAGCTTAGACGGTGTGATGTCAAATAAAAGTCATAACTTGACATTTTTTTCATGTGATAAACTTTCTAAAAGAAGCCCCCTGGGTATTAGCAGCTTTAAAAATCAGGGATTTAGCTGTGGGAACAAAAAGGATTAGAGCTGCAGATGACACAAAGGCGAGGAGGGAAAGGTGGCATACTGAAAATATTACTAAAAGCGAACATATTTTTGACAAACTGATGTTCACAAACTGTCCCAAATATGTTCCGAGAAATAGCAGATTCTCTAGAATGAGAAGGAAACTTAATGAATCCATGTGGAAAGAGTATAAGATAATGGGTGAAATGTCACATTTGTAACTAAGCTTTGCCTTTTAAAACACCCTATTGCCAAAACCAAAAAAAATCCCAAATGAAGTAATTCCTTCAGCTGGCCCACTGGTCACCAGTTTTAAAGTTCTGCAATATGTTTAAAGAAAAAAAAAATTTCCACCACCAAATACACTGGGGAAAATGCTGTTTATTCCATCCTAATATGAGAGTGACTAACTCTGGAGAAACATTCACAAGGTTCTAAATATTCTCCTAAAATGTGGCAACCACTCAGAGAGGATGTCCTAAGACCTTTGCAAATCTTTAAGATTTATAAATACTTTTTTAAAAAAATGTAATTGTGCTTGCCTAATGCAGTGACATCTGAGAAATTTCAGTGACCTCCACCAGACCCTCACTAAGCACTGCATTGCATAGAGTTGCACAGACAACACCTTGCTTGTTTGTCATATTCAGTGTGTCGCCAGGTCTGTCCATTGCTTGACCGAAACACTTCTTGAGTCCGTGCACTGCTCTTCATGCCTATTGCTGCTATGCTGTTCTAATCGACACTGTACCTTGCCTGGATCAGGGAATGAAGCAAGATCATGTGGTTAAGAGCATGGATTCTGGTTCTAATCTCAGCCTCACCACGTACAGTTGTGTGACACTGAGCAACTCACATTTTAATGAATAAAATGCTCTTCTTATCTACTTCTGGCTTTTACACCTGTTCATATGTGCACTGTATGCAGAAGTATTTAAGGTTAAGGCAATTTCATCCACTGGTTAAGAGCCCTCCTGCTGTATCTACTGCATCCTCCTCCAGTCCAGGCAGTCATCAGCAGGTAATCTTTCAAATAAATCCAAAATGTTAACTCTCCTTCTTAACTACTTTAATGGCTTTTCATTTCTCTTAAGGCTAAATTTCACATATACAAAATTCCTGTCCCCTTCCCCACTTTCATTTGCTATCACCTCCTCTGCTGTGCTCCAGTCATGCTGAGATTTCTTTTTATTGTATTTTATTTTATTCATTATTTATTTATTTATTTGTTTCGGGATATTATGGGGGTGCAAACATTTTGGTTACATGTTATGACTTTGCCACACCCAAACCATGATTTGAGGCGTGCCTTGTCCCCTGCTACAATGCTCACTGCAACCATTAGTTGTGAGTTTACCCACCCCCAACCCCCCAATCCCTGAAGAATATTTCTACCATGTGAGCACCATAGTGTTGATCAGTTAGTGCCAATTTGATGGCCAGTACATGTGGAGCCTATTCTTCCATTCTTTCCATTCTTCAAATACTGGCTTCATGAGGGCAGGAGCCATGCCTGGGTTTGCTCATTATTTTATGTGCAGCACCCCATGGAGTATCTGGATGCTGCTGCTATGGATAATAACAGCTAAAATTTATTAAGCCTTTACTGTGCCTTGGCTATACTGCTAAAGTGCTTTATTTATACTATCTCATTAAACTCTCACCACAATTGTATGGCATCAATGCTATTAGTATCCACACTCCACAAACAGCGAACTAAAGTCTAACAAGGCCAAGAAACTTGCATAACATCACAGAGTTAATAGGTGCTATGATTTGAATGTTTGTCCCCTCCAAAACTCATGTTGAAACGTAAGCCCCAATGGGACAGCATTGGAGGTGGAGTCTTTAAGACTGATTGGCTCATGGAGACTCTGCCCTTATGAATGGATTAATCCATGAATGGGTGAATGGATTAATGAGTTATCATGAGAGTAGATCAGTTGTCAGGAGAGAGGGTCTGTTATAAAAAGCCAAGCTGGCTCTTTCTCGGGAACCCCTCACCATGTGATGCCCTGCACCACCTCTGTGAAACTTGAATGACAGTTGACACAGGACCTGTCCATGGTAAATATCCAGGTACAAGTAGTCAGATTGTCAGGCTCAATTACTGGAGAATATTTTAAGAATCTGAATTTTAAAAATGAAACCAAAGAAACTAGCAAGTTCTTGAGAACTGGCTGACAAATTTCCTAACAGAAAAAACTAAATTCTGGAGGCTGGGAAATCCAATATCAAGGCACCAACAGACTTATTGTCCGATGAGGGCCCACTTTTTTGCTTCATAGATAGCACCTTCTCACTGCATCCTTGCATGGTGGAAGAGCCTACTTAACTTTCTGGGATCTCTTTTATCCCAGGGCACCATGCTTATGACACAGTCACCTCCCAAAGATCCCACCTTCTAATACCATTATATTGGTGATAAATTATAAAATGATGATTAGGTTTCAATATATGAATTTGGAGGGGACACAAACATTCAGACAATAGCACTTACCTATAAAATGGGATAATAATAGTACTTTCCTCTTAGTGTGTGAGGATTAAATGAGACAATATGTAAAGTTCCTGGCACATAGTAAGTGCTTAGTAAACACTAGCTGTTATTTTCCTGGGTGTTATAAGAAATTATTCAACCTCTTTTTGTGTAAAATTTTAGGATTATACGTTATAAAGGATATGATCAGAATGCTTTGGGGTAGCTCCAATTTTTGCATTGAAAGTTAATTGAGGCATATACAGTCATAATTTGTTCTAGAGGTTTTAAAACAGGATCCTGGCTACACAGTGTCATGCTAATATTTGTGTAAAAAGAAATAAAGATTATGTATTTGATTTTACACAAATATGACACAAAAAAGCAGTTCCCAAAATGTGTAAGCTCTCAAAGCCCCAAATATACACATGTAAATCTAAAGGGCAATTTGGGGAAAAGAAGTACATTCTTTTGCATGCAAAATGTACACTTTTTTAAAAAAGGTAATTAAAACCTGCCTATCAGTTCAGGCTAGCAAAATAATCTTCTTAAAGAAATATATTCCCCATGGATTTATGCTGTCTCATTGCTCCAATATACTTTTATAACATTTAGTTTACAAAAATTGACTAAAGAGATATTTAGTATATTGCTTTGCAATGCAACATTTAATTTTATAGCATGGGTAATGTATTTCTTTTTACAAATGTATCAGTTTCCTGATAGCATCAATAAGCTGCTTCAAAGTCATTAAATACTATGTGAACAGCCAGCAAAGCTACAGATTTTGTTACTGAAACACACAGATTAACTTTCAGCTCATAAAGCCACCACATGGGTTACTTGTTCGGTGTCTGCTCCCCATACACTGAAGTTTGAAAGAAAAGCTCAGTCAATTTGAATGACAGATTATATTAAATTAAAAACTTTCAATGGATTCTCAGCACCCATCAGATACAGATGAAAATGTCTAACATGCACTCAGGGCTCTGCAGAATTCAGCCCCCGTTTCCTCATCAGCCAGTTCCTCTTCCACTCCAGCTTGCAAAGTCCTTCCTACCTCTGAACCTACATACAAACTGTACACCACTGTCTGCTTGGCCATCACCCTTCCAAACCGACAACTTATATTAAAGTCCTATAATGCAACATCAACTTCATGGGATGAATCAAAAGGAAAGTCAGCTAATTCTGATACCTTCTTGGTTCAGTGATTATTCCCCCATGATAACCTTTCTTGACCCAGGAACCAGGTCAAGTTTACAGTCATACACACCTGTGATTTCCTGTACTGCTTCACAGTATGCATCACAATTCCCATTAACTCATTATTTGGAGTGATATATGTTTTCCCACTAGATTATAAAAATCAGAAGGACAGAAACTGTGTTTGTTTCTGCTTTGCTTTGGATTCATTTCCTACCATAATTCTTGACACATAGTAGCCTCTCAGCGAATATTTACTGAGTGAAGTTTATGTTACTCCTGGAACAGCACTAAATGTCAAGGTAATACTATAATTATCAGCTTGTCTGGATGCTAATTCACAGTGAGTGTTAATACTAATATTATTTATTAGATAGGTGTAAAAGAAAGGGTGAATACTTAGAGACCACATTTCAAATCTCAGCTCTGCCATGTGCAAGTTTTATATAGTCTTAACAAGTAATAGTTCATTTGAATCTCACTTTTCTTATCTATTAATTAGATTTAACACCAGTTTTCTCACATAGTTCTTTTGATGTTAAAAAAAATAATGCGTATAACGTACTTATTACAACTCCCTATTATTAAGTAGAAATGCCTTTATGTTAAGAGTAACAAGTTGTGGCTCCTATCCCTGTCCTTACTAAAATAAACTACATCATTCAGATCATAAATGGCATTAGAATAATGATTGAAATGAAGAGCAAGTTGTTTTTTTACAGTGAAAGGTTAAAAATAACTTACAATTTCTAAAAGTTCCTATCTACTCATCCAATTAGGAAGAGCTAAAGGCCAACTCTTCTTGAAAAACTATTTGTTTTCACGTCATTTCTTGTCCTTTCACTGAGGTAGAGTTTGAGTATCGAAGAGCAGGAAGGACAAACGATATAAAAACCATCGTAAGAAATGACAGAAAGCTTTATTAACATGCAGCAAATACATATATACACATATATTATTATCACACACACACACACACACACATATATATAAAGGGTTGTTTTTAGGCTTTAAGAGGCACCATAGGGTAATGAAGACAGCTTTGAAATTTGACATGGAATCAAATTGCTTCAGCAAAACAGAAATAACATCCTTACCCACAGAATTGAGACAAAACTCAGAACAAGCATATGCTAAGTGCCTAAAATGGTGTCTAGCTCAAACAAAATGTTTAAACTGTTCCAAAAAATAACTACTTGGGTTTACCTGAAAGTTAACACCACCCAGGAACTTTGCTTTTTTCAAGGCATCTTAGACCCTCCTTGCTCCTAAACTCTTTTCCTTTTGATGAAATTCCTACCATGTGATATCAACCCCATGGGATGATCAAAAGGAACATGTCTGACATACTGTTTGTAAGTAGTTCAAGGAGGAAATTAAACCCTTTACTGTGTGTATAATTAGAAATAATGTCAGCAGCTTATGATGCTATCACAAGATAATGTCATAAGAAAATGGTTTCCCACTGCTAGAAAAACTTCAAAGTAAAGTTGAAGAACTGTAGAGAATTAGGGGAGGGGGGGCAGAGGATGAAAGTAGTATTTTGGAGAAATAAAAGAAAAATAAATGAGACCCTTCAAAAACATCTTTCTTTCTAGAACATAGAGTAATCTTATAAATTGAACTATAAGCTCTATGATGGAATAAAACACTTATTGATTACTCCTTATAAAGATCATTTGTGCCATTTCCATCACATTTTCATACCTATATACTCTTTAGACGTATTTCTTTAAAAACTGAGAAAGAAATGTGGAATCTTACAGGTCACATTCCTCTCCTCCTCCCTATGACCTATTATTCCTCCTTCTCCAAGAGAGAGTTTGGGGACTTAATCTACTCTCATTCTCAGCAGCTTGCTGTTTTAATGTCAGAAATCAGATTTTCAAATCTGGTTGGTTTTTTTTAAGGTAGCTTCGACATTTACCAACATTGTTATCTTTAATGACTTTCTACCATGACACACCATAACCTCCTTTGCATATATTATCTCCCTTAAGTGTCACAGCAACCCCTCCAGGAGGTATTTACTATTATTATCCCTATTTTATTGATAAAGAGACTGAGACTCAGAGCAGTTGAGTGACTTGCTAAAGGTCACCCACTGGTAAGTGGGAGAGCCAAAGTTCCAAACTAGAGCTGCATGGCTCCACACAACTCAGGTTATTTTCTGCATCTACTTAATCATGTTAGCATTTGATTTCACATGACCTTTCTCTTTAGTTTGGCTCCTGTCCATGACAAATAGCCATGAACCTTTGGAGGTGAAATAAAAATAGAGAACCATACTCACTTAATATTTTTTAAAATGAATTCTGAATACAAGGTTTACTTGTTTCTATAACTCACCAAATAAAATTTGACCTTGAGTTCACTTAAACTGTGGTTCAATCTGCTTGCTTAAAGTAGAGGTTCACATGGGCCTCTCTTTTGAAAGAGTATAAATGGCTTTTGGCTTTTAATAAAGCTAGGGAGACATGTCACTATACTTTATCATGGTATAGATCACAGACTCAGTTTATAACCCGGGTCAGTTTGTAAGGATGTGGTTAGATTTCTGCCCCATCACTGTTGCTAGATATTCAGAGCAGAGAGTTTAGAAAGAAACTATGCTTGGCTGAGTTTAAAACAATAATACATTTATGGTGAGACATTGCTCTTTTGAGAGGTACTTTCTTGTGTGTGTGTACCTGTAAATATGTGTGTGTGTTTGGGAATAGATATAGAATAACTTTAAGAAAGAAGAAATAATTTGTCCCTTTTTTCCCCTGTTATCAGAATTTACTTTTGCTTTATCAACACACACACACACACACACACACACACACACACATATATTTAGGGGTAGTTGCAAATGGGTTAAATTATTAGAACATTTTATTCATAGTAGATCAGATATAATCTTATTACAGCTACATGAATATTAGCACCTTCCAAATTTTAGTTAGTGAAAGCTGTTGATGTTGTCAGCCAAAACACCTGCCAGAAGAGAATGGTGTCCCCTAATGCAGGGTCACCAAGGCTCATTCCAGCAGAGTAGTAATGCAGGCCAGAGTTAACAGTACCTATTTTTAGAGTAAATATCTAAACATATAAATAAATTACATAAATGAATGGGAAATCATGGGAAAAGGTACACTGTCAACACCCTAATTCTTCATAGAACAAATCTATAATTAAATCTAATTCCCATTTGTGGCATCAGATAAGATTGAAAGAATTCATACCCCTTTCAGGCTTGTGGACCTAAGCTCCTATTGCCTCTTAAATGTTATTATGTTCTAGAGTTATGATGGCAAACTTGGGCGATATCATCACTGCTAGTGAAAAACTTCCGCAGACTCTTTTCTTTCACCTATGGTTTAGTAACCTTGTGCTCATATTTTTCGATATTTTCCTTGTCTTTGGATCTGACATGAATCCAATTGCAGAGTATAACCTATGATAAATGAGAGAATGAGCTTTCTCATTTATTAGGGTAAGTTGATGAGAGTTTCATCTGACTAAGGGTCACTGAAAGGAGAGAATGGAGGCTGTCAATTTTAAGGGGAAGATTGCTCTCAAAACTCCCGATGAGAAGGAAAATAAAAACATCAACATACTGCAATTAGTGCGGAGGCTCCTAGCGTATACGGAGAAACAGATGTTTCCTGAACTTTCCATCATAATTATTACACTTCAGGAACAATCAGGAAGGAGGTGCTTGTGAAGTCACGAGCAAGTCGTGAACTAGTTTATGCAGTTTATTCTTTGATTTTCAGCTCTATGTCCCAACATGATTTATTAGATATACCTTTATTCCACCAGATGTTTCACTTAATTGATCCACTCTTATAGATGAAATGGCCCATCATGTCAGTAGATTGACCAACTGTTCCAATGAATTGATTGTTTCATTATATTGATAATTTGGCTTGACTGAAACAGGAAGCTTTTGCAGATGCAGAATTCTGAGTGTGATATCCAAAAGAAAAAAAAAAACAAAAACTAGCCTCCAATAGACAAAAGATCTAAAGGCATGAGCAGGCATTTCAGAGAAGAGAAAAACACTGGCTAATAAACATAATCTTAACCTAAGCAATAATAATTTTAAGAAAACTAACAAATGCCAATTTTCAACAAATTGGCATACAGAATTGATGCAAAAATAATTCATATCCTTTGATCCAGTAATTTTACTGAAAGCATGGTCTCTTTGGAGAACAATCTTTAATATGGAGAAAAAAACCACAGTGCACTAAGATAGTAAAGTCATTACAGTGTTAATTATGATTATGAAAATTTGGAATCTTAAATGTCCAAAAGTATATAAAACATTTATATACTTTTTATATGTAGGTTTTTGTCATTATTCAAAATAGAATAATATTCAGCTATTTTTAAAAGGATGCTTATGAAATGTCTGTAATAAATGTAATATATACATACATAAAATCCATATTTTCTAGACCATACAGTGTGTACAGTTTGGTAGCCTCTGTTCTCCACTTAGCTTTGTAGCGTCAGTCTTTTGCCCTGCCATTTATCATATTCTTTTCATGTTTTGGAAGTGTCCTTTTGATAAACACACTGCTGCATTTTACTTGCTAGAATGACAATTATGATTAATTTGGATGCATTTACGCTTGTCACCCATCAAGCATCAAATGATGTTCTAAGTACCCTTAGAATCTATGTGCTTCTCAAGTCTTTTACAGTGTAACAATCCTCTAAATAGCAGATTTTTACTGCTAAATTAAATCTAAAATTCAATTACCACAAATAAGGAATAACACATCTGCATCTGTACATTTTTCTCACTGAGCTCTGGGTATAATATCATTTCTTATTTCTTTAATGGCTCTTGTCATTTCTGAAGGAAGATTGACCCTACATTTGAGCATAAAATTAAATGTTCCTTACTTCCCAAAACAATTAAGCCTCAAGAGTTGTATCTTAGAGCCAATCATAATACACCTGGAATTTTGGTTCACTAACAAGTCTTGGAGATACAACTGGCTTTCTCACCTAAGAAATAAAATCTGGACTCTTTTCTGTGACACATAAGTCCTCTACATTGTGCATTCTACTCACAGCCCTGTCTTCTTCACTGTTTCCCCATATTGTTTCCTTATAAGACCAACACACCCAATGCCTTCTTGTTCCTGTTTACACTATATTCTCCACCTGGAATATCACTTCTTATCTTCTCCTCCCACCTCAATCTTCCTTAGAAAAATGTACACCATTATTTATTAGGGACCTCCTGTGTGCCAGGAAGATTTGGTGGCACTTGGGTACATCGTTAAACAAAACAAAGATTCCTGCCTTCACTAGAATTTTCATCATCTGGCAGGGGAAATAGAATAAACAATAAAGAATAACTAAGCAGATGATATAGGATATTGGAAGGTGCTACGTGTTCTTTTACAAACAAAAAGTAGAGCAGGGCAAGGGAGAATAGGAATGCAGAAGATCCAAAGTGAGCTGGGAAGAAAACGTAAGTTCTAAATTAACATAGAAATATGGGCTGTAGACTTCTTTGCTTTAAAGGAGAGTTTAAAAAATTTTCAGGCAAGAGAAGCTGATTTGTCCAAGATCACATAACCAGTTTGTTCAGCCATAAGCACTGGAACTCGAGTCCCCTGAAAGTCATTCGGATTTTCACATTGCACCACTTCTGTGCCACACAGAGGTAAAAGGAATAAACTTGAGAGTCAGAAGTACCAGGGTTTAAGACCCAGCTCCATCACCTAAACCTTTCTTATCTAGAAAATGAAGATAATTACAATACATGTACAAAGCCATCTACATAAATCAAAGGAAATGATATATAGAAGGCATTTAGATAGTGTGTAGAATATATTATTAAATATAAGTTCAAATTAAATGGTATAGTTTTCCAGGGTTTTTCTTGTTATTTTGTTTTTAATCTCATTAGAATGCCTACCACCTATACTACAATGATGGACAGTAGGTTCTAATTTAAAACTTCATAATTTAGAGAGCTCTGCCCTCATGAATGGGATTAGCACCCTTATAAAAGGTCTTAAGATTAAAGGGGGCACTCTCTTGCCCTTCCACCTTCTGCCATGTGAGGCTACGGTGCTCTTCTCCTCCAGAGGAATTGGCACTGATTGGAAGCAGAGACCAACCTCTCACCAGACACCAAACCTGCCAGTGCCTTGATCTTGGGTTTCCCAGCTTCTAGAACTATAAGAAATACAATAATGTTCTTTATAAATAAGGTATTTTGTAATAGCAACACACCTGGACTAAGACAGCGTCTATTATATGCAAAATTTTATATTCCTCAGAGATCTGTCATATGTAAGCTAAGTACATTGAAACTTTTCATGCCAGTAGATTTTCATTTTGTATTTGTTTGTTCATTTGTTTTAATGGAGCTGACTTCTGAAACGTTTCAATGAAAAAAGAATCAATAATGTTTAGTGACCTAAACCAATCAGAGATCAAAGCTGGATGTCACAGTAGCAGATAAAATTCTCCTTCAAGCACTGTATTGGCTTGGATATTAGTTCAACTTTGAGGAAAAATGACTTTTCACAATATCCTCCAAATTTTCTGGAAGAATAAATGCTTCAATTTCTTCCATGATATGGAAAATCACAGCAATGAGGAGAAAGGTATATATCTTATGAGAAGAACATCTTTCTGTAATTTATCCAGTCTTCCAATAAGAGAAATTCACAATATACCTTAAGATATATATTCTATCTGTAAACATGGATTCCTATTTTTTAGATACCCATCTGGTAGCATAATATATTCTCCTAGACTCTAAGCCCCTTGAAGGAAAGGCTCATGTCTTACACAATTTATTTTTTATTCACAGCACCTAGCACAGTCCTTCACTCATAGTAGGAACCCAACAAATGTCTAATCGACACATGAATTAACAAATACCTAGTTCCTTAGCTTACCCTTAGCTACTAAGAAGAGGGTCCTGATATACGAAAAAAAAAGGAAACCATTCCCATACATTTCTGTCTAAAGTCAGAAGCCAGGATAACAGTTTCATAGGTATTGGTGGCTCCTTGATAAACCCACCTCTCATGTAGATTATCTTCAAAGTTTGATTGTTGACTTGACCATTTGACTTGTTTTGAGTTAATGACATCATCAAATGTAATGCAAGCAGTTCTTGATAAGCACTTGCACACTGAGACTTGGTTTTCTGGAATTTTCCCTCTTAGAACCCATACCTATGTGGTAAAAAATCCCATCTAGCCTAATGGTAGCTGAGAAGTCACATGGAGAAAAACAGAGACACTCCAGCCAAGTAGCACCAACTACCAGCCATGGGAATGAAGCCAGCTTAGATGTGCCAGACCCTAATGGGCTTCCACCTGATTGTAGCCTCATGTATGATTCCAGCCAACAACAAATAGAACAGAAGAACCACTCAGTGGAGCCTAGCCAACCCCCAATTCATGAGAAATAATACATTATCATTGTTTTAAGCCACAACACTTTGGGTTACTTGATATGCAGCAACGGATAACTAAAAGAGAGGGTAAAAAGTGTAAAATTGAAAAGAGCACTGGCTTAAGAGCCAGACATGGGATCTATACTGCCTCTGCCACCCACCAGTTTTGAGACCTCTTGGCCCATTGCAGATCCTATTACTATCTCAGTTTCTTCATCTATAGAGTACATAATGGCACCTACTTCAGAGCATTGCTGTGAGAACCAAATGGAATAATGCTACATATAGCAAATACCCCCACAATTGTTAGCTATTGCTGTGAGCATTACTGAGGTAATATAAATAATATGGACTTAATTTTTAAAAAATGTTACTGATGCAAATCTCATTCAGTAGTTCAACCTGACCTGCATTATGTCACTATTTCTCACCTTCCCCTAAGCCTCTACCAGATCCACACATAAAGACAGATGTTAGAAGAGTAAATGGAAAAGCTTCTATTTTGGACTACTGGAGGCCACTACAGCCTCCCGATGGCCCTCCCTCTTGACAACCAATCCTGTTTCCCCATGATAGTCTCTCATCCACACAGCAGCCAAAGTGATAAGTGATCTATCCAAATGCATAAACCATATCTCATCACTCTCCACCTTTAAACCTATCCATGGCCTAACTGTGAAACTTGAATAAAACCCAAAGCCTTTCCTCTGGCTTACAGGGTCCTACTTGACTTGTCTCTGCCTTTCTTTGTCATTTCTTCGCCCTCCTCTTTCCCCTCTGCAATATCTCCAGCCAGACCAGTAAGGATTCTTCAAATACCCCAAACTCACATCTGACTCAGGGCTTTGTCTTTGCTGCTCCTTCAATGTGGACCAGACATTCACATGTCTCCCTGGCATCATTCAGAGATCACCTCGGATGACACCTCAGAGAAGCTTTTTCCAATCAGATAAAGCAGCCCACACCCTCAGCCCTCTTACCATGAGTGGTTCTTAGTCATAATAGCTATGTTTTTTTTGTTTTGTTTCCTTTCTTCCTAGCATATAGAATGTGACATAATATTCATTATTTGTGTGTTTGCAAACTCATTGTCTGTTTTCACTGAAGAAAAGTGAAAGTCACAAGAGGTCAGGGTTTCTATCTTATTCATTACTTAAGCCACTTTGCCTAGAGCAAGAGTTCACAAATTATGGCCCACAGGCTTGTTTTGGCATAGCATGTGAGCAAAGAATGGCTTTTACATTTTTAAATGGTTCAAAAAAATTTTTTTAAATCACATGACATGTAAACCTTATGTGAAATTTAAATTACAGTGTTCATAAACAAAGTCTTCTTAGAACACAGACATGCTTATTAGTCTACATATTATTCATGGCTCCTATTACTTTAAAATGGTAGAACTGAGTAGTCCCAATGGAGACCACATGGTCTACAAAGCCTAAAACATCGACTCTCTGACCCTTTACACACACACACATACAGATTGCTGACCCTGATCTAAAACAGTGTCTTAAGTTTTTATAGGTGACCAACCTATATGGGTCCATGAAAATTTTTAGAAAGAAAAGAATATCAAACAGTGAAATTTCCTAGGACCCAGGCACAGTCAACATCTGACCAGACCTACTTTTCCTCATGAAAAGCCAGTTAAGTACAAGTTTCTGACTTGGTGCTTGGAGGTTTTCCAGGTTCTTTACTCTCCTCCAAAGGCGCTGTCTTTCTGTAAGGAGCAGAACGCAACGTCTGCATTCTCATCAAGTGTTCCAATTGATCCACACACAGAGAACAGCTAAATGAACAAGACTGGAGATGCTGGAAAAATTAAACACAGATTTCTTAATAAAGCTGCAAATAGCTTCATAAAGCTGAAAATAGTCTCCTGGCATCCCAAGGCGTGTTTATTTCTGTTTAAATAGATAACTTCCCATAGACTGTTACCAGCTCAGCGGGGATCCTGGGAGAGGAACACTTTCCTCTTCCTGTGTACGTTAAGCTCTTTTCTGATGAAATCCAGCCGGACACTGTAAAATGCATCTGCCAGTCTGGATAAAAACTATAACCATGGCCAAGTAATGCTAACACCCTCAGCTGCCCGCTTCTGGAGTGCTCTAAACAAATACAAAATAGCCTCATAGGAGACAGAAGATGGAGAGTTTGATGATCCTTTTTGGAGAAAGGTACCCTCTTAGAAGAGGAAAGTATCTGGTGAAAGAGTGATAGGGTCATTCTCATTAGAAATGCTGCTGCTGCTGCTGCTGCTGCTCTTTATATTTACTTGAACTTGAGGAACATGGTGAATACTTTGGCCATTTCCCAGTGGTCAAGATCGTACATGTCCTGCTTCTACCACAGAAAAGTGGTAACTGGAACTACTATAGACCCTGGGCAGAAATTGGCCTGTCACTGGCTTCTCGGAGCTATCAGCAGGAGTAGACTGTGCCACCAGTAGCAGGAGGCTAATGGGTAAGATTTCAACAGAAACTCCAAGGCCATTTCTAGAAGTAAGAGATCAAGACAGTATCAGAGGAGGGAGTTCACTCTGGAGTTCAGCATCAAAAAAAGGAAGGTGAGAACCATTCACTATCAAGGAAATGTCTCAGAAGAGATTAAGGAAAAAAAGAAGTGTGCTGAAAAGAACAAAATGATAAAACGTGCTCTCACAGAAACTGACATTGGGAAAGAAACATGAAAACGAATAGGAAGGCTTTGAAGAGGCAGTGACTATGCTGAAAACTAGCTTAAGGAAAATAATAAATCTCTCTAATCACAAGAATTAGAGACTACAGTGAAATATCTAATCACGTTGATTCATCAATGTAAAAAGTTCACCACTGGAAAAAAAAATCGGATATTTACTTTAAATCTTAAAAATCTTGCGACATAGATAAGAAACATAATCAGGGCAAACTTTTGTAGGTAAAATGAATTCAACAATAATTATAGAGTACAAAATAAGAAATGATGAGGGAAAAAAGGAAAAGCTTTGCAGATTAGGTAAAGGGCAGACAATGGCAGCATTCCTAGCCCTGAATGTGCTCATGCTGCCTCTCTCTCTCTCTGTGTCTCTGTCTCTCTCCTCCCTCACTTCTCTCCCTCCCCCTCCAGACATGTTTCAAGGCTCAGCTGAGGCATAACTTATTCTGGGGAGGTTTCTCTGATTTGCTTTCCTCCATCTCCAGTTGTCTCATAGCACCCTGCTTATACCTCTATGATACTTATTACACCCCATTATCATTGCCTGCCCATTGTTGATTCTCTCAGCACAATTCTCAAAGCTGTGTCCCCATTACTTACACAGTTTACGGCTCAAAGCAAGTCCTCAATGGAGGACCAAACAACACTGAGGAACAAGTGGATGAATGAAAGAATAAATGGATGAGGTTACTGTGTGAACCAGGATGTTGCTGCTGGCAAGAATAAAACTGGGATCAAAATAACTTAATTCCATCACAACTTGAATACCTCGAAAAGGACCAATCCAGAGAATTTTCTTACCTTGGGGAAAATAGGTTATTTATAAATTAGGGTTTCCAACATCTTTTTCTGTAGCTTGACATAAAGTTGATTTTTGACACTGAATACCTTTTCACAGAAATTACATCTTTTATAAATTTGAAAGATCAAAACTAGATGAAATCCCCTAGGTGCACTCTAGCACCAGCCTTAAGTAGTTAAAGATAATTTCATTTGAAATGTCTTTGCATTTTTTTCCATGATATTATCTATATATCCAGAAATCTCCATTTCTTCCTTTGCTATTAACAGATTTCTGCACAATAACTCCAAAATCTCCTTTCTTTTCTTTTTCCACAGAATGTTGCGTTTAGGAGGTAATATAAATGCTTAAATGAAAAGCAATCTCAAATATAAGTAAAGTGATTCCCTTTTTATCAATGACAAGATATGAAGAAAGAAAAAATATTCTGGGCAAAGTTAAATAATCTTAAGGAATGGATTATATAGATATCAACCTATATTTGATTTATGGGTTAAGCTATTATGCATACTTATGTTAAATATAGTCTATTAAATAATATTTTAATGTAGAAATATTGACTTTTCCTTTACTATAAGGTCACTAAATATTTTCATTTAATATCTTCCCATGAATGTTGACCTCAAGATCTTTCCCAACCCAAGGCCACTTTTCAAGTTCTCTAAAGTGGTCTAAATTCATCACCATTCCATCTGTCTAAGTTGTCTGAGACAAAGCACTTTTTAGGTCTGTATTTGATGCCTTCATAAGCAAGAATCCAATTGTATAATATTAGAACTTCTTATTCCTCATTTATCTAATAGGTATATATTTGTGATCTCTACAATGTGAACAAAAATCAAATTTCATTAAGTGATTTTTTTTACGTTTTTCTGTATTTATATTTCCAGGTTTTATTGCAGTATAATTGACAATTTAAAATTCTATATGTTTAAGTTGTACAGCCTGATGTGATAAACATATGCACTGCAAAATAATAACCACAATCAAGCAAATTAAATAATGAAATTCAATATTTGCAACTGTGAGACTATACTCCCAATAATAATTAATAATTCTTTGTTGGGGAATTTTTAAACTCTTTTAACATTTTCCAGATAATTTCAATAAAAATCTCAATCCAGCATAACTAATATCATTTTTTTCTCCCCTAATAGCTTCTTATTCAAAATAATAGATCTGAGAGGACACCTGGTAATATGAAACCATTTATAAGGATTTGAATTTAAGGTATTTCCTTTTTTTTCTGAGGTATAGAAAAAAGGAAAAATACTAACCATGTATTTAGACATATAAGATATTTTCTTTCTTTTGTGGCAACACTTATTCATTTACATCTATTTTGCATGAACTAAATTTGGCACTAACTGTAGCAAACCAGATGTTTAAGCTGATCAGAGCACAGACTACAGTCTTCATCAGTAGACACTGTTTTTACTCAGCCTGTGTTGGTTTTTAAGCATTTGCAAAATTGGTAGCAAGACATTCCAATTTTTTTTAATTGCCTTTGTGAAGTTGAGTCATTTTTTTGCACTTCAAATATGTCTCCTTTCTCTTTTCTTTGCATTTCCTGGAGCTATCACAAATGTAATATATATAGCTTGCCATATTAGTATAAGCAAATTCATTTTGATGTGAAGAACAATTTACCACATTGAGTTCCAATGTTATGCAAGTTGTCAGGGAAACTCCAAGGACCAAGTGCCTCCCTTCAAAAAATTTCTAGCTCTTTAATCAGCTTCCTGCAGAAATTATGCATATTCCCAACTGAGCCTTTAGTAATACTGTCAGTTTTTTGCAACTGCTGTAATGATCCACAACTGGATACATTTCTTCAAAATCCTCTTCTTATTTGCAAAATTCAGTATTTCTTTGTGTCCAGCCCATATCATTATTTTAGTAATTCTTTGGTTTTAATAGTATATCACGTCTAAGTTTTCTCTCTTCTTACCTGCCATTATTCCAAAGAAATAATTTGACTATTTGGTTTACCATTTTTGAAATGTAATCCCTTTTCAATATTTGACGCTTGGTTCAGGCACCAAATAGTCTCATTTATCTGGATAGTCTGCCTTTTTCATTCTGGAATATCTAGGTAATCCAACATTTTGAGAAACATATAGACACTCACTGGTGCCACTGGCTGGGTCTTACTCCTGGCTCTCTACTTGCTATTTTTGAACTTGAGAAAGTTAATGAACTTCAGTTTCTTTGTCAATGGTTATCGTGGGGATTAATTTTATTAATGTATGTAAACCATTTAAAACAGTACCTGACACACAGTTGGTATTTAAAAAATGTTATCAATTAATTTTCTTATAGGTTACATCAGGAGATAGCTGTGGAAGAATGAAAAGACAACGCCATTTGAAATCAGAAGACTTAGACCCTCATCCTGGCTCAGTGATGTACTAGCTGTAAGATTGAGGCAACTCGTTTTGCATTTTTGAGCTATAGCTTGAGCAAAACTAAGATCTCTTGGCATTTCTTTAATTCTGTGAGTCTATAGGATTATTTTCATGAGGAAACACTGATCTATGACTGAATCCTAATCCACCCCATAAAAGTATGAGAAATTCACAATGTACAAATGCTCATGTCCATTTAAATACTTAGGTTCTAAAGCCAAACTGTTTGAGTTTGAAAAGTGGCTTCACCTCCTGTTAGTTGTGTGACCTTGGGCAAATTTCTTAACATCTTTGTCTCTCAGATTTCTCAGCTGTAAAATGAGGATTACAATAATAATCATTGAATAGGGCCAATATGAGAATAAGTTAATAAATGCAAAGCATATAAAACAATGTGGGACATGTAATAAATTCAATAAATCATAATAACTACAATCACTATCGCCTTCAATCCAATTTGGTATGCATTTAATTACCAGATTGTACCTACTATATGCAATCTACTATGCTAGATAATACAAGGTCAAGAACACTGGTCACTGGTCAAAATATGTTCCCTATTCTAAAGAGCATATGATTTATTAAGGCTAAAATCACTTAGATGAAAAATTAATATAAGACAATGTGAAATGAAGGAGTTCAAATTTGAGACCAGTTAGACACCTCTTTTAAATAGTCTTTGAGAAGTTATAAGCATAGAAGAAATGAGATGGAATGAAGGGAATCCTCAAGCGTCCACTATGGGCAGGTAGCGAAGACAGATAAGACGTACAAGGGAAAGAGTCAAGGATGATAACAGTTGCCACATATTAAGCAGTGTCTATGTGGTAAGCACTGTGGTAAGGGTTTTAAATATTAATACATTATCGTGGTGGTAGAATATGCTTCCAAAAATTGCCAAATCAATAGACTTGCCATTTCATGTGCCCCTTTGCAATGTTAACTTGTCATTCTCCCATCCAGAGATAGAGTTTATTCTCATTATTCTAAAATCTGTTCTACCTCTGTGCCTATTTAAACCAATAGGCTATAGGAGAAATGGTATTGAGCCATTTCCAAGACTGAGCTTAAGAGAGCAGCCTTGGTCTTCACTTCTTAGAACACTTCTACTTGGAAGCCAGGGGCCATACTGTGAGGAGGCCAAAATAGCCACATCAGACAACCATGTGGAAAAAAATTGAACCTCCTGACTGACAGTCAACAGTACCAACTGCTAGCCATGTGAATCAGGCCATTTTGGACCTTCCAGCAGTCTCAGTGCTACCACTGAAGAGAAGAACCACCTGGTTAATCTACAGAATCATGACAAACAATCACTGGTTGTTCTAAGCCACCAAGTTTTAGGGTGGTTTGCTATGCAGGGATAGACAACCAAAGCAATCTTGCTTAATTTTTACAACAATCCCATAAAGGTAGGCATTTGCCTTTATTTTACAGGTAAATAAACTAGATATCAGAGATGTTAAGCAATTTATCCAATGTCACACAGCTCCTAAGTGGCAAAGCTGGGACGAATGTCAGCTATGAAACCTGAGGGACTGAGTGATTTCTAAGACCATGAACCAAAATAGATCTGTAATGAGAAGGAGTTAATTTAGAGAGAAATCAGACAACTTGTTATTGCTATTCTTTATAATAGGAGAACAAAATTATAAACAAAGCAGGGCAAACTTATAAAGCCTGAGATGAAATTATCCAATAAATGCAATGCAGGAATCTTCTCAGAAAAGGGAGACAGTCTACCAACCACCTGTTTTACCACCTTGAGGACTTTAGTGTTCTTCAGAAAGGACTAATCTTGTAAAGAAATGTTCATAGACTAAACCCAGATAAGAGCATTTTGTAATAGATTAGCTCTTCCAGTCCCCTACTCCTAAGCCATTAGGAGTAAGCCAGCCCTCCCTCCCTCTTCGCCTCCCTTCCTCCTTTCAGCCTTCTTTTCTTCCATAAACATTTAGAGTAAGCATAAATTCAAAGCCTGTCCCTGTCCTAGGTTCTGATGCTATAGTGATGAATGACCGTCATTTCCATGCCAAGGAATGCATTGTATAGTAAGGTTCATGGGAGGAGGGGCACGTAATCACAACCAGAGAGATCAACACTAAATAGAATGTACAGAGAGCTCTGGGGACACCAAGAGACTTATCACCCTCAATCTCAGCAGGGGATGGGAAGAGGGTAAATTAGGGAAGGCTTCCCACAAACGGTAACAATTTAGTTGAGTCCTTTAGGAGAAGAGGAGTTCATTTACTGAAGGAGAGAGGAACTATGTGAAAAGCCCTGAACTAAACAGATTAGATTGTTCTCTAATAATAAACTCTGTTTGCACTCATTTTGAAGTGCCACATTGTGTTGATATTAGGGTACGGTGAGGTGGATAAAAATGATAAACCTGAAAAAGGGAAGAAGAGGCCAAAACATGGTAGGCTTTTCATGCTGCGCGCAGGTGACTTTTTCTTAAGGACAAAGGGAAGCCATTTTATGAGGGGTTTTAAGTAGGGAAATGACATAATTTTTTGCATTTCAAAAAGACCATGCTGGGTGCATTGCAGTGAATAGATTAAAGGGGACTAAGCTACAGGCAGGATACAAGTTAGAAGGCTACACTTGCAGTAAAAGAAATTGGGAAGTTGCCAATGATGAGAAAAGAGATATTCGTGAATAAAAGGGAGGGAGTTAGCTAGATTCAAGAAATAAAAAGGAGAGAGAATAAGGGGACATGATGAATATGCAGATATGATTTACTTCCCTACTTGAAAGTTGGTTACAAACCAATGATCTATAATAAATTACTATAATCCACCCAGTTATCTTCAGAATTATTTTTTAGAATTATATATAATGGATAACGAATATAATAATTTCTAAAATATACGAAGCACCTATCATGTTACAGGCACAATGTTTTATGTTTTATGTGTATACTCTCAATCTTCCCAACAACCCTATAAGATAGGTACAGTTATTATTGCACTTACAGATAAAAAAGTGAGGCAATATCAACCACAACATTCATTTTTTGGTTAATTCAACACACATGTATTACTTACCTTGTATGTACCAGTTATTATGTTAGGGACCACAAAGGCCAAGGAAAAAAATGCATGATATTTTCCCTAGAGATGCTCATAACTAAGTGGGAAAATCTAACAATGGAAATGGAAAATTCCAGTAAAAATATACTAGATGTCATCATAGTAGTCTGGGCCAGGAACCGTGGAAGGATTCTAGAGACGACCATCTTTAACAGAGAGGGAAACTTTAGCTCAAATGTACCATGAACTCCCATTGCTAAATGCAAGCCAACAGCTGGGCCACAGTCTATGGCTGGGCTGACTGTGCTATGGATAAATTCCTCCAGTAATGAGAAAATGGGGTACACAGTGGGTAGTGTGGGTTAAGGTAGCATTGATTAGCATGGCATTGGAGGTGGATGGGGGGACTTCAGGCTCAAATCCACCCCTTGCTCCACTTGTCAAACCACATCTCTGGTGCAGGTCTCAGCTCTGAGGTGGGTACCATTTGGGATAGTGGCAGCCCTGGCCAGTGACATGTCTAATGTCCAATAAAGGGACTATAATGGTTAATTTATATGTGACTGTTTTCTACTTGCCTTATTCTTTAAGAAAGACTTCCAGATAGGGTTGAAGGCAGTTATTTCCTCCTCAAACTAAATCTCCTCAAACTAGCTTTCAGTTTTCCAAACCCTGGCCTTGACTTTACATATAATTAGGAAAGGTGAGAAAAAGGTGAGATGATTAAGTCAGAGCCTCCTGGAAACTACAGGTAACTTTTCACAATCTAAGATAAATGTCTTTAACTTGTGGCTGATGAACCACGCTGAGATCCAAAGGTTATAGGTGAGGCATAACCGTTTCCAAAATGCACAATTCAGTATTTTTCTCAATCTCTACTTCTATCTGCAAGACATTCCTACTGATAAACCTACTGTAAGTTTTTATAATCATTGTGTGAGGTTTTTCTTTTTCTTTTTTGCCTTTTGGAGATTGGATCTTGCTATGTTGCCCAGGCTGATCTCGAACTCTGGGTCTCAAGCAATCATTCTGCTTTAGTCTCCCAAATAACTGGAACTACATACATGTGTGACCATGCCCAGCAAATCATTGTGTCTTTAATTTCTTGAGTAATAACAATTTGTAAGCACTAAGAAAATTATTATTTTTGTTTGCATGTCCCCCAACTATGACCTTAAAAAATGCTATAAATAAAATATATTATAATAAAAAGACAATAAACACTTAAATTAGCTCAGTGCTTTTTGTTTTCTTATGTACACTCTTTCTTTGAAAGAAAGATTCAAAGTAAACCATAAAAGACTATGAAGCACTGAGCATGGGGTTTACAATTCATGGTTCTATTTGTATAGCAGAAAACTGTGGGCCTGGTGCCTGTTAACTGATGTTTTGACCTATACACTCTTGAGCCCAACTGGAAGAAATTCAAGAATTCCCTTTTCAAGAGAGCTGCAGTGCCCACAAAAGTACATGTTTAAAAAAAAACATTAGAGAAAATTCCCAACATAAAGGTCATAAAGAAGACCATGGGAAAAGATAGGCTATTTAGGAGGGAGTAGAAGCATTCTGTGCTAGCTCAGCTTTATGTTACCTTATTTATTATTAAAGTTACAATGTATATTTTGTAGGCAAAGTTTATTGCACTAATTAACTCAATAACAACCTCTAGAGAAAAGCCAGACTTCTCTGCGGGCTGGTTTGCTGAATTTTAATGACCCAGATAAAGAGAAAAATCAGTGTTCCAGGTTCTGGGAAAGCCCCAGGACTCCAAAAACAGCTCTGATTTATTCAGAGTATCATATCATAGAGAACTAAGAACTGAGGATTAAAATTGAGAAGACTGTCCTCGATTCATTTACAACACAATAGGTTTGGCTAATTTAAATAAGCAAGGTTTATGTCACTTTAATTGAAAGGAAAAAAAGTCAGTCTTGATTTACCCCCACCTCTCTGAATTGGAGCAGAAGCTGGTTTATCACAGAGCTCACATTAGTCAAGCTAGCTGGGGTTTTTGAGGGTGGATTGTTGGGTAAAGAGTGGGACTTTGGGGAATAGCTTACCCTCCAAGTCACTGATCAGTTAATAGATATTTTGGGTGTGGTCCATGATGTTTTGAATTATGTCCAATGTGGTACCCTGGCTTCCATGTTGGGAGTATGGATATTATTGTTGTCCATGGATGCCAAGACTGCTATGAATGTGGGTGGCACGGGAGTAGAGTTTGAGGTAATCCAGCATAATGCAACTTGCCAGCAGCATGGCAATAGGGTCTGCCACATTCTTATTGGCTAAATTCTTGCCTGATTGCCTTGAAGCTGTCTCAAGCATTGTATATGTGTGGCCATAGCTGGCTCCAGGTACAAGGCCTGCACCCCCAGCTGACCCTGTACAGACACTGTTTACAATGTTGCCATAAGGATTGGGCATCACCATGACATCAAACTGCTGGGGTCAGGATACCAGCTGCATTGTGGCACTGTCCACAATCATGCCTTCTAAGATGAGCTGAGGATAGCAGGATGCCACTTCCCTACAACACTGGAGGAAGAGACCATCACCCAGTTTCATGATGTTGGCCTTGTGCACAGCCATTACTTTTTTGCGTCCCATTTTCTGGGCCAACCAGAAGGCATATTCAGCAATGTGCAGAGACTTGGCCTTAGTAATGATCTTTAGACTCTATCACTCCTTTCACACTCTCATGCGCCAGGTTACTGTATTCACCCTCTGGGTTTTCCCAACTAAGATGTCTCTGTCCTTGTGCTGGGTCTCGACACTGGGAAGACTTTTAAAATGAATGACATTAGCATAGAGATCTAGGGTGGTGAGAAACATGCTGTTGCAAGATTTGTGAGATGGTGGTAGGGTGTGGTCAGTTTCAATGTTACCCTTCAAAGCCATGCAGTTTCAATGGACTGCCATGTTGGCATCGTGAAGTCCCTCTTCACATGAAGTAGAGGCCACACACACTTCCTCAAAGTCCACAGGTATACACGCATGTCTGAACACAGCCTTAACATGCAGCATAAATTCAGGCCCAATGCCATCCCCAGGAATCCCAGTCACTGTGTACCACCCACCATACTTGGCTGATGGAGGATCTGAGTGAAAGAAAAAGAAGCTCCTCAGGGGATCTGATGGCCAGGTAAAATCTCCCAAGAATGGCCAAGAATGGTAGGTTGGAAAATTGCCTTTGGGCTGCTATCAGCATCTTCAGTGCCATAATCATTAAGTTGAGATTAATTTATTTTTAAATATTAATATGTGTTCTTCCTCTTGTGTCTTCCTTTGGTGGAATTCTGGATCTATAATTCTTGAATAGGTCACAATTCCCTCTCTTTCTTATATCCTACTGTCATAAGAGAGATAGCTAGATAAGGGGAGATGTCACATATTATATAGTAAGAAATACAAACATTTTGGAGTTGGACAATAATTCATTAGGAACATTCAATGTGCTGTGCTCCATATGTTATGCTTTAAATTATGTAGACTTTATTTTTTAGAGCAGTTTTGGAGTCACAGCAAAATTGAGTGGAGGGTACTAATATTCCCCATGTACCCCTGCCCCAAAATAGGAACAGTCTTCTCCACTGTCAAAGTCCCACACAAGAGTGGTATATTTATTACCATTGATGAACCAACATTGACACATCATTATCACCCAAATTCCATAGTTTACATTAGCTTTCACTCTTGGTGTTGTACATTCTATGGGTTTGGACAAATGTATAATGACATGTTTCCATCAATATAGTATCATTACAGAGTAGTTTTACTGCCCTAAAAATCCCCTGTGGGAATACTTTTCATCTCCCACTAACCTCTGGCAACCGCTGATATTTTTACTATCTCCATAATTTTGTCTTTTTCAGCATGTCATATAATTGAAACCATATAGTATGTGACATTTTTGGATTGGCTTCTTTCACTTAGTATTGGGCATTTAAGCTCCTTCCATATCTTTTCATGACTTGATATTTCATTTCTTTATAGTGCTGAATAGTATTCCATTGTCTGGATGTACCAGAGTTTATCAATTCTTTTACCCACTGAAAGACACTTTGATTGTTTCTGTGCTGCTCAACATCTGTTTGTAGGTTTTGATGTGAAAGTAAGTTTTCAACTCATTTGAGTAAATGCCAATGAGCACAATTGCCGGATCCCATGGTAAGAATATGTTTAATTTGTGAGAAACTGCCAAACTGTCTTTCAAAGTGGCTTTACTATTTCGCATTCCCACCAGCAATGAATGAGAGTTCCTGTTGCTCCACATCCTTGTCAGGATTTGGTATTATTAGTGTTTTGACCATTCTAATAGGTGTGTAGTGTTATCTCATTGTGTTTTGATTGGTAATGCTCTACTAATATACAAAGTGGAAGATTTTCCTATATGATTATTAGCTATCTCTTTATCTCTGGTGAGGTGTCTGTTCAGGTCTTTGCCCATTTGTTTCATCAGGTTGTTCATTTTCTTATTACTGAGTTTAAAGAGTTCCTTGTATATTTTGATATATCTGATATATCTGATAACAGTCCTTTATCAGATACTTTTTATACTTTTGAAAATATTTTCTCCAAGTCTATGGTTTGTCTTCTCACTCTCCGAACAGTGTCTTTGGCAGGGCAGAAGTTTTTAATTTTAATGAATTCCAGCTTATCAATTATTTCTTTCATGAACTGTGCCTTTGATGTTATACCTAAAAGGTTTTGTTTTTTTTTTTTTTTGATCCACTCTGACAATCCTTATCTTTTAATTAGTGTATTTAGACTATTGATTAATTAGTATATTTAGATTATTGACATATGTGGATTAGTATCTATCATATTTGTTACTGTTTTCTTTTCATTGCCCTTGTCCTTGTTCCTATTTCTGTCTTCCACTTTTCTTCTTCTTTTTGTGGTTTTAAGTCATCATTTTATATGGCTCCATTATTCTTTTTTCATAGTATATGAGTTTACTTTTTTTTAAAGTGATTGCCTTGGAGTTTGCAACATGCATTTGCAACTATATATTCTCAAATAATACTATACCAAGTATATTCTCAAATAATACTACACCACTTCAGATGGAGTGCAAATATCTTATAATAGCAAAATAATCCTAATTTCTTCCTCCCATTCCTGAATCATTGCTGTCATGCATTTCACTTGTACATAAGCATAATCAAATACATTGTTGCTATTGTTTTGAACAACTGTTATCTGTTAGATAAGCCAAATTAAGAAAAATGAAATAAAAGTTTCTATTTTACCTTCACTAATTCCTTCTCTGGTGCTCTTCCTTTCTTTGTGTAGATTCAAGTTTTTGACCTATGTCATTTTCCTCTTCACTGAAGAACTTCAACATTTCTTGCAAGGCAGGTCTACTGCGTACAGACCCTCAATTTTTGTTTGTCTGAGAAAGTCTTTATTTTTCCTCTACTTTTGAAGGATAATTCAAAAGGTACAAATTTCTAGGTTGCTGTTTGCTTTTTTTCCCTCCACACTTACATACTTCATTCTCTTCTTGCTTGCATAATTTCTGAGGAAAAGTCAAATGCAGTTCTTCCCTTTGCTCCTCTATAGGTAAAATGGTGTTTTTTTTTCCTTCTTCTTCTGGCATTTTTCAAGATTTTTTCTTTATCTTTAATTTTCTGTAGTTGGAATATGATATGCTTGCATGTATCTGTTTATTCATTTTTGGTATTTATCTTTCTTGGTCTTTACTGAACTTCCTGGATCTGTGGTTTGGTGTCTGACATTATTTTAAGAAAATTCTCAGGCATTATTGCTTCAAATATTTCTTTTGTTACTTTCTCTTTTTCTTTTCCTGACATTCCCATTATATACATTTACACTTTCTGTTGTTTTCCCACAGTTCTTGAACATTCTATTTTGTTTTGTTTTGTTTTTCCAGTTTCCTTTCTTTTTACTCTTCCATTTTTGAAGTTTCTATTAACATATTTTCAAGCTCAAAGATTTCTTCCTCAGCCATGTACATTTTAGTAATGAACACATCAAAGGCATTCTTCATTTCTGTTAGTGTTTTTCTTCTTTAGCATTTCTTTCTGCTTCTTTCTTAAATTTCCATCTCTCTAATTACATTGCCCATCTGTCCCTACATGCTGTCTACTTTATCCAGTAGAACCTTTATCATATTAACCATAGTTTTAGTAAATTCCAGGTATACTTCCAATATCCCTGCCATATCTGAGTCTGGTTTTAATACTTGCTCTGTTTTTTTTTTTCAAACTGTGCTTTTTCCTTTTAATATACCCTGTCATATTTTCTAGGTGACCAAACATGACATAATGTACTAGGTAAAAGGAACTATGGTAAATAGGGCTTTAGGGAAGTGATGGAAAGATGGAGGGAAGGTAAGTATTCTATCCTCCTGTGATTAGGGATTAGGTCTCAGTTTTTTTATTGAGACAGTGCCTGAGAATTATAAACTTCACAAGTGTTTCTAAGTCCCCTCGACACACACACACATACACACAAAGCCTAAGTAGAACACGATGACTAAGAGTGGGCTGACATGTATTTTCCTTCCCCCATGTGGAAGGCGAGGAGGGCTCTGGAGTTGGGTATTTCCCTTCCTCTAGATTGGCTGGGCTCTGATAAAACTTCTGTAGTTTAGGCTGTAGTAAAAGAGCTTCTCTTAAAGACAGGCCTTCTTACAAACAGAATGCTTTGGTATATTTCAAAATAGCTGCTTCTTCCCTCCTCTTGCCACAAGAATGATGAAATTTTCACTCTGAGAATGTGGTTGAGCTCTGGGAGGTAAAGCTCACACAAGTATGGGGGCCCCCGTGGCTATTTCCCCTTAAAGTTTTCAACTCTCAGACTTGTCCACTCTAAACCTAAAGCACCTCATCAATTATATTTTAGATTTCCCTAAGACACAACAGAGAAAGAAAGATACAGACCAGTATCTTATGAATATAGATGCAAAAATCTTCAATAAAATACTAGCAAACTGAATTAAACAGCACATTAAAAAAAAAAATCCATCAGTATCAAGTGGGCTTCATCCAAGGGATGCAAGGATGGCTCAACATAAGTAAATCAATAAATGTCATTCACCACATAAACAAAAACAAAAATAAAGGCCATATGATCATCTCAACAGATGCAGAAAAAGCATTCAACAAAATTCAATTAATTTTATACTCCATGTATTTACTAACATAAACAATATATAGAACTTTTCCATCACCTCCAAAATTTCCCTTGTACCCCTTCCTCACCAATGCCTTTCTCATATCCTCAGCCCCAACCAACACTTGAACTCCTTTCTATTTCTAAAAATTTTCTAGAGTTTCATATACATGGAATCATTTTGTATATACTCTTTTGTGTTTGGCTATTTCTGCTCAACACATTTTTGAGAGTCATCCATGTTGTTATACTTACCAGTAGTTTCTTCCTTTTCATTGTTATTAACCTTATAAGAAACTGCCAAATGGTTTTCCAAAGTGGTTGATCATTTTACATCTCCTCTAGCAATGTAAGAGAATTATAGCTATTTTATATCCTCACCAATACTTGATATTGTTATATTTCTAATTTCAGCCATTCTAATGGGTTGTGGTGATATCACATTCAGGTTTTGATTTGCATTTCCCTTTTAACTATGATATTGAACATTTTCTAATGTGTTCTCCCAGCTTAGCAGCTATAAGAATTGATATCTGATATTTATAGAAATCCACCAGTCAAGCCTGAAAGCAGTAACCTCTATGCTTCCCAAAGCATCCCAGCTATTCCATTTAATTAAAATAGTAAATATAAATTGACTAAGATCCTGCTATTATTAAATTTTCAGACATCAGTGCCCCTAATACATGTTAATTGTTGTTTGGGGAGATAGGTGACTTATTTATAAATATTTCCAAAGTGCTGCTAAAACCCAAGATAAAGATGCAAATGTA
This sequence comes from Varecia variegata, assembly GCA_028533085.1. Classification (NCBI taxonomy): domain Eukaryota; kingdom Metazoa; phylum Chordata; class Mammalia; order Primates; family Lemuridae; genus Varecia; species Varecia variegata. Next base: position 151,709,636 of record CM052438.1, on the reverse strand, counting down.
ATAATGGCTACCATTATAGAACACTCACCATGTCTAAGGTAATGTGCTGCATATTTTACATACATCATCATAATACAACAACGTAGGATTTATAGTACCCCTTTTACAGATGAAGAAACAGAGGCTACAGTAATCCTACAAAGTCACATCATTGTACACTCACAGAGAATGGCAACTGGTGAGGTTCCCTGGATAATGGAAAAAGTTTTTAATCACAATGGGAAAAAAAAATAAGATAAATGCTGTGTAGGTATAAGAATAACAAGAGTGTAATGTTTTCACACATTTGAGTGGTAGGAGTTCAACGAAATTTATTATAAGAATGATGCTGAGACTGTTGAAGGGTTTAAGCAAGGGAGAGATATAATTTGACCCACATTTTAAAAATGATCCTTTAGGAAGAAATTTGGAGCATAAATGGTAAAGTGGCCGGCCAGTTTACTGTTAGGGAGGCCAGTTAATAGGCTATCACTGTTGTTCTCAGAGTGGTCCCCAGTCTAGCAGCATCAGGACCACCAGAAACTAATAAGAAATGCAAATTCTTAGAACTATCCCTGGATTTACTGAATCAGAAAGTCTAGAATTGGGACCTGACAATCTATGTTTTAATGATTCTGATGCATTCTGAAATTTGAGAACCCCTGGGCTATGAAATGGTCCCAATAGGAAATGATGAGCTGTTATGTTAAGGTGAAGACAGTGAAGGAGAGGAGAAACACTTTCAGGGATACTTAGGAGACAAATAGGACTAGGCTACTGACCTAGGAGACATTTATCACTTTTCTTAATGTATTTAACAGGTTTGGTGAATGATGATGCAATCAATAAAAATGCACAACGCTGGAAGAAAACTAGGTTGGATAAAGGAATAGGATTGAAAATGAGTTCAGTTTCAGACATGATATGTTTTTGGAGCCTGTAGGACATCCACGTAAAGATGCCCAGTGGGTGGCTTAATGCATGAGTCTGCACTCTAGAGAAAGAATCATGGGTGATGACATAGATTCAAAAGTAATCAACATATGGGAGAGTTAAACACACAGGAGTATATGAAACAGCCTAGAGCAGAGGTTTTCAACCTTTCTTCTACTGTGACTCATGATAAATGACATTCATAGGAGACAACCTCCCAGGAACATACTCAGATTGTAATAAAAACCAAACACATACTTACAAACAAAAGTTGTTGGCCAAATAAAGCAAAGGGCTCCCAAATTGTTTTTATAGGTTATATTCACAAAAGCATTTTACTACCAAAGGGTAAGTAAAATCATACACTTAGTAATATTAAAATGTCATTTTTTTTTAGAAAAAATGTATATATGTCTAATCTAATACAAAAACTATTTTGGACTATATATATATATTTTTTTTTGTTTTGTTTTGTTTGAGACAAGAGTCTCACTCTGTTGCCCGGGCTAGAGTGAGTGCCATGGTGTCAGCCTAGCTCACAGCAACCTCACACTCCTGGGCTCAAGCAATCCTTCTGCCTCAGCCTCCCGAGTAGCTGGGACTACAGGCATGCGCCACCATGCCCGGCTAATTTTTTCTATACATATTTTTAGTTGGCCAGATAGTTTGTTTCTATTTTTTAGTAGAGACGGGGGTCTCGCTCTTGTTCAGGCTGGTCTCGAACTCCTGACCTTGAGCGATCCACCCGCCTCGGCCTCCGAGAGAGCTAGGATTACAGGCGTGAGCCACCGCGCCCGGCCTGAACTATATTTTAAATATCAAATTCAAACCCCTACAGGTTATATAAGAAAATAAGCATGTACCTATAAAGATTTAAAATAATTTCACTGAAAAGGATAGCAATTAGTATTTATATTTACTCATGATGTTAATATAAATTCTAGTATTGCACATGTCATTTGGATGATCACTTTGCCTTTGATTTGGAAATTGTAACTACAGGCCTCATTATCATTCTATGCTATGAAGATGTAGATGCATACACGTTTTCTTCACCTCTCTTCTTTATTAAAAATGTATCTGTGAGTAAATCAAGTAAACAAATACAACAATATATCCAGTTTACAGACTATTTCAAAGTTACCATAACTATTAATTATATATCAATAGTCATAGTTCATGGATATTTTCAGCAAATATAAAAGAGGCTATGAATTATGAGCAATTTACTTACAGCTAACTCTAATTCCACCTTTTCACACACAAGGCAGCACACACTATTGAAATGCAATGAGTAAATGTGACATTCTTATGATTCTTTGAGGTGAATCTAATTAATTAAAAAAGTAAATCATTTATAAGACCTTATAACAATGCTTATAAATAGGTGAATACTTTTGACAGGTCATGACTTATAGTGACACTGTAATGTGTCATGCCACTAAGGTTAAGAAGGACTAAGCTAGATAGAGGATTATAGAGAAAGAGAAAAATGATGGCAACTAACCTGGAGGTCATCAATATTTGAATTGTTAAAGGAAGATGACTAGAGAAGAAATGAGCCAGTTTTAATTTGCATTGTCCTGATGAGTAGTGATGTTGAGTGTATTTTCATGTTTCTTGGCCATTTTTCTATCTTCTTTTGAGAAACTTCTGTTCGTGTCTTTTGCCCACTTTTAAATGCGGTTTTTAACTTTTTTCTTGCTGATTTGAGTTATTTGTAAATTCTAATTATTAGCCTTTTATTGGAAGTGTAGAGTACAAATATTTTCTCCCATTCTGTAGGTTGTCTATTTGCTCTATTTCTTATTTCCTGATTGCAGCACAATGGACAATTGCAAAGATGTGCAATCAACCCAAGTGCCCCTAAGTTCATGAATAGATTAACAAAATATGGTGTGTGTGTATACACACACATACACACACACACAAAAAAAACACACCATGGAGTACTATTCACCCATAAGAAAGGATGAATTAATGCCTTTGCAGCAATTTGGAAGGAACTAGAGACCGTTATCCTAAGTGAAGTATCTCAAGAATGGAAAAACAAACATCAAATGTATTCTCTAATAAATTTGAAACAACTGATGGGCACACAAGTACAGAGAGGAAAGTAAAAGTCATTGGAAACCAGGTAGGGGAGAGGGTAGAGAAGGGGAATGGCAAAAACCCACCTAACGGGTACAATGAACAGTATTTTGGTGATGGGCACACTTACAGCCCTGACTCAAGCCATGCATCAAAAATATCTGTACCCCCTTAATATTTTGAAATACAATATTAATAAATACATGAATAAATAAAATAAATGAGCCAAAATATAGGAGACAAGAGAAAGAAATGTGTCATAGAAACTAAGAGAAGCAAAATATTCAAAGAATGAGTGGTCCACAGTATCCAGGTCCTGTTGATAGGATAGTAAAGTCAGAAGTGGCAATGATTGGGTCACTGACAACCTCCAAGAGACCGTGTAGATTAGTGGTTAACAGCACGGGCTCTGGAGCCCAGCTGTGTGCTATGTACGACCTCTGTCGCTTTTATAAATTTCATGACCTCTTTTGGATCTTGCATTCCAGTTCGAGTAGACAATAGAAAATAAAAACAGATAGATGATAGTTAGACAGATAGATAGACATAACAGATAAGCAAAAATCACCACATAAATGGATCTTTTAATGTCAGGAAAAAGAAATGCTATGAAACAAATATAAAAGCTGCTGCCTTCAAAGAACTTATATTCTAGGTAGAGTGAAAGGAATGTGTCTGGGTCAGATGAGAACTGGCAGTTGGTGCTACAGGGTTCCTGAGTGACCCAGGTGGGATGTAGAAGTGCAGAGGATGGACTGGCTGTGTAGTGGGCTAGTAGGGTCAGCAAAGACACTTCCATCCAATATTAAAGAAGGGCTAGCAGCAGTTAAGTACAGAGGAAGGGAGAGTATTTCTGAGATAGAGGCAAAATAGAAAGGTCTGGGGGGTACACTAGGCACTCTCATTTGACTGAAAGGAAAGGTTTATGTAGGAAAATAGAGACAGACCAATGGGAAAGGAAACTGAAGTCAGAGAGTAGAGGGCTTTTAATGATTAACTAAGGATTTATAGGACACTCTGAGGGCAGAAGGGAGACATTAAAACAACTTCAGAAATAAAAATACAGGGATTTGAAAGATACTACTTTAAAAAGGAAAACATGAACTTAAAAAAAAGAGAGAGACAGTAAAGTTTCAAGACCCAAGACCACTTTATACCAAAGGTTTGCCTTAATACAAGCAGAAATTTGAAAACACACACACAGACATACAGACGTTTTAAGAAAGCTCTTAAAATTCATTTGTTGTTGTCCTAGAGAACAAAATGATTGTAAACATTATTTTATATACTGTTTCTAAAAAGAATCAATACACAGAGACTTTGTTCCATTTTCTCTAGTGCACAATTAATGCATTTTCTCAACTGTTTAATGATCACAGAAGAGCTGACAGATGACAGAGAACTGTGCAGGACAGGATTTAAAGCAATCTAGAAATGTCCTCCTTGTTTTCAAAAAGAGAACACACATTATACAATACCAAACCCGCTGTAGAAGCCCTTGTTTGAGGAAGAGCCACCTCTATTTTTACACTAAGAAGAGTTTCCTGGATATAGTTTTCATTTAGTAAAAGAAAAAAATCCTTCCTTGCAAAAAAAGGCATTAAGGTGGGGGTGAGGGATGATGAATTCACATTAGTCATTTTTTTTTTTTTTTGGCTGAAACAGAGGAGTTCATAGTCTAGTCACGAAAGTGATGTTTAAGCAGCAAAGTTAGCCTTTGAAAAGAAGACAGGTGAAGACTCAAGATTACAGGTAAATTGGAAACAGCTTATCTTTTATCTTACCTTCTTGTAACTAAACGTTACAGCCACATGAACAACTCTATTAAATACTTTTCTATTACCTAAGGCCTTTACTATGCCACTCTAATTCCCTCTCCCTATCTAGTAGTATTGTGGCCTTCCCAGAACTATTTATAGGGGTGATTATTATTTTTCTTCAACTGCTCTCTATTTTGGAGGCTTTTCTTTCAAACAGGATAAGGCAAGAGAATCTCTTTGTGTTAATAATGAATGGACACATGGTCAATGAAGTCCTCTCTTATCTCAGTGTTTAGTTCAACACACACACACACAGACATACAAGCATTCCACAACTGTTGTCACCAGCTCAGCCAACCATACACTGTGAGTTTTCTCAAAAAGTCTCAATTTCAATTCAAATTCATAGTCCCTATAAAGTATACTCCACTTGTTAAACCCACGCAACTCAATTCTGACAACAGGGTTTATTATAACAACTACAAAATCTGGAAATTAGAAGGAGCTTTCAGAAGCTAGTTATATTAGCCAACTCTTTGAGCCCTGGCCAATAATACAAAGTAGGTGTAATTATACAAATTATACATATCTGAAAATATTCTCAAATGGATTCCCTCCGGCCTTCCCATCCCCTGCCTGCAAATGTTCTCCCTTCATTCAAGATGGAAAATAGCCTCCACTGGGCACCATATCCAAGGCTTGTGTTGGATGACACTTTATCTTAACTTGAAAAATGCAACTACATGACAGCTATTATTCTAATCACTTCATAAATAAGGAAACTGAGATGTCAAGAGGATTAATAACTTTTCTTAAGTCAGCAGAAGATTCAATCTCAGGACTCTTCCCTGTACGTAAGCTTGTGCTCTTTTCCCTATATCATGTTGCTTTTCTTCTTCTGTGCTTTTATTTGTCTCCATGTGCTACCCTCCCTGTCCTACATCATGCCTGAGATGAGAAGGAAGAGTCACACTCACACATACACATACACAAACACACACACACACACACACACACACATACACACACACACACATACACATACACACACACACACAAATCACCATGGTAGACTTACAGGCCTCCAAGATAATCTGATAATTATGCAAAACTAAAGAATATCTACAAACAAATTTCCAAGGAAAGATGGTTGGCTAAATGCATGCACTTGCGTCTGTTCCTTCTTGAAATCCCGTTAAAGTTATATTGAAGGGTTTTATTTTTTCCTTTTTTTTTTAAGGGCAGTGAGAATTACAGAGGAGACAACAAAATTGTGGAAACCAAAAAGAAGATGAAAGAGTGATGACTGTTTTATCAGCACTGAAAAAGCTGAATCCCAAACAATCAGTGAGAAAAGCCAAAAAGCAATTTTTTTTGCACCACAGAATGTAAAAAGCTCAGGAATTGACAATATCGGATACTTCTGAGAGTGGTAGCCAAACTTAAGTGAAAGTCTCTAAGAACTAGAAACACATCCAGTTCTTCTTCCCATTCTGCCTAGGCAGGTGACTGCTCCTTCACCAGCCAAGGAGAAGATGGGAGATCTATTCTCTGCACTATGGGACACCATGCACAACAGAGTGTGTGTTCCATATTGAATACACGGGAAATAAGTGAAAGTTTACATAGCAATCAGAATGCTGAAAAATGAGCTTATATTGCCCAAGCAGGAGTTTAGAAGAACATTTTCTAAGGAAACCAACAAATGAAAAATAAAAGAAAGTTATTGACAATCAGATATTTCCCAGGACAGTGGCCCAGATTACCCTATATGGAATTCCACAGTCAACAATCATATCTCCCTTTGCTCAGAGCTCTTGATTAGTGTTTTATTGTCCAGCCCTTAAGTATAAGTTAAAACCCAGGTTCAAACATCTGAGGGAAGCTTCTAATATAAAAGATGCCAAAGCAACTTGACAGATAAACAAGGAAGATACAGGAATTCCATTAAAGGAAAACTTCATTATCACTATCACTTCATAATTCACTATCATTTAAGGTCTTAAGAATGAAAAGACACCACATTCATGAAACAAAAACAGTATGCTAAGAAAAAAAACATAGAAAAAGTAGTCTTGAAATAGAAAAGAGGACAAGAGAAATGAAAAGCTCAGTGAAAAGATTAGAAGATAAAGTGAAAGCAGTCTCCAGATATTAGATGAAAATGACAAATCTACATGGAAAATAGGAAAGAAAATATCATTCTCTGCACTGTGGAACCACCATGAACAACTGAGTGGGCTCCAAACAGGAGAGCCAAGAAGCCCAGCATCAAAATAACAGGAAAGCCAGAAAGAGAAAAGGAAGACAGAAGAGCTAGGGCTAAGAGAATACGGGACAAGTCATCAAAGATATAATGTAACAACATTTACAGAATTTAAATTTATAAATATCTAGGTTGAAAAAGTCTGAGTTCCCAGCAAAATGAAGGAAAATTATACTCATCTCATCATAAAATTTAAAATTGTGGATTTTAAAACCAAGGATCAAAAGTCAGAAAGGCCTTGGACTTCTTAAATTCCATACTGGAACCTAAAAGACAATGGAACGACACCTTCAAAATCCTAAGAGAAAACCAATGATTTACAAAATAAAATACAGTATCTTTTCAAATTATCAGTCAAGAGTGAAGGTAAGATTGTTTTTTAAAACATGTATTAATATATATTTTACTATGTGCTACATAGTTTTTTAAGAAATTTGTAAAGATTAATGCATTTAGTAAGACAGGTTTTTAGAGAAGAAAGGTCTCAAAACCTTTTCCCCTATGTACCCTTTCTCATATAACTAATGGAGAATGTGCTCCACCAAGCAGAGCAATAAACCAAGAAAGAGTAAGCATGGAATGTGGGAATGGGGCACCCACCCCAGGGAGAGGTAAAGGGAGTCCCCAGAATCATGGCAAAGAGATATTCCCAGGACATGAGCTACACAACAAGCATAGAAATCAACAAAACCATGGGGATATTTATTCAAGAACATAAAAGAATTAATGTCTTAGAAGTACTCATACAACCGGTAAGAGTTAAAGGATAAATTATGATAAATCCATAGTATATAATGCAATAAGATGAATAAACCTGATGATTATTAATGACAAGAACAAATAGTTGTCCAAGGAAGAAAATCATGTATTTTCCATGATTCAGTTATTAATAAGACATTCAGTTACAATAACATAAACACAAAATATTCTTCTAATGAGAAGATGTGTGGAGAGGTGTATAAAAGATAGCAAAATCCCCATCTTATATGGTGGAAGTTGATTTTTTAAAATGTTAAAAATTGGAAATATGACAAAGTAGCAAAGAAGTATGCTATTTAAAAATATGGATGGAAACACCAAGAGAATCTGTTAAAAGCATTGAAAGTGGTTGCCTC
>CM052438.1:151666858-151700992 GCA_028533085.1 Varecia variegata | reverse complement strand
AGTGGAGGTGTCTTTTTTATAGAATGTCTTTTTGTCCTTTGGGTAAATACCCAGTAGTGGGATTGCTAGATCAAATGGTAGTTCTACTTTTAGTTCTTTAGATATCTCCAAAGTGGCTCTTAATTACTACAGGAATAGTCCACATTTGCTGCAAATATTCTTCCTATTGACCAAGTCTGATCCTGAGCCATCTCTAATCTACCTACTTTCTGACTTTATAAATCAATCAGATGTGAGATGCAGCTTCAAATCCTTTCTTGAACTGTTAGGAAATTGCTCTATAACCATAAGTGCACTCTTAGAAATATACTCACAATCCCTCCCTGTTTTTCAATATGAATGTATTATTACAAATGGACTTGGCTATAATTGAGTCAAACCGTTCTATAATGTCAGTCAATCTTGCCTATCATCATTCTTTCCAACATTTTGTCTGTACACCTGAAGGCAGAATTTTAGATTGGTACCTTCCCGAATTCTTCCTCATTACAATAACCACATTTCAAAACTATGTCTAGAGTGTTGTAAGTACTTTTGCCAAAGGCTTCCTATTTCCCTTGCTATATGCTTCAAAATCCCCAAATTTCATCTTCTCTGATTCACAGCCCAGTAGTTTATAAATTTTATTATCTCTGGTGATACCTTATTACAACAACTTACCTTCCTATTCTCCCTCTCCCTTCCCCTCATATTGCCTGTGAGCCTCTGAAAAACATCTTTGTACATGTAAGATATCTATTCCACCTATTTAATTCAGGGTTTTGTTTGCATTTTTATCATGAGCTGTCACATTAATCTTTCTGTCTATATCAAACCTTCTCTGGCCTTCTGTTTCTGGCTTTCTGTATTTTTCCTTGTACATAGTTTATCTAGCATCTCATCAAACAGAAATTTCTAAGTGGCTCTTCTATACATGTGCTCAATGCAAACATGCTCATAATCAATATCTTCAGAGCACTACAGAATTCTGAAGTGTTTTAAAATAAAGATTTACCTATGTTCCTGGAATTTCTACAGTGAACTAAACTTTATTGTAATGATTTTCTTTGCAAGCCAGTCATCCATTAGCCAGTCGACATTAAAATTGCTTTGCTTGTCTACCTTTGGGAACAGTGATTTTCTGGGCTGGGGATAAAGCTTGGGTGACCTTTGTACACCTATGTCCCAGGCAGACTTTTGGTTTTTTTGTAAAATCTTCTAAATACAAAAGTGCATATTCTATTAGAAAGGGATCTTCATGTGTTTGCTCATCAAGAAACTTCTGAGCACTACACTATGCTCTGCTCTGTGCTAAATGTTGATTACAGAGATACGTAAGCCATGGCCTACAGGAAACAGACACGTAAACAGACAACTGTAGCTTGAGATGATAAGGGCTGAGTGTTGGGAGGGTATCTTGGGAGCACAGAGAAGGGATGCTCATGCAGCCTGAGACATCAGGGTGGGTGCTTCCAGGGCTTGAAAGGCTAGCAGAAGGGAGCTTACATTGCCATAGACTATAAAGTCATTAAAGAGTCCCCCTGAATGGTTTGAAAATAAACACTGGGAAAGATTAATTCAACTATTTCTTTAAACAACAGAAGGACATCAAGGAGACACTAGGAGTTTGATGCCACCCAATATCTCCTGAAATGCAGGAGGAATTTGAGCAAGTGCCTTAGCTTTAGAATATTCTCCAAAATGACCACGCCTATGGTGGGTATGGTTGCATGCAGTGAACAGATACTGAGGTCATGAGCCTATAAAACCCCCAGCTAATTCCTTCACTGTGATTTCTCACTTAAATAATTCTGAATTTTAAAATTGTTTAACAGCTCCCTGCATCTTTCATTTAATTGTGAAGATGAGATTATAGATACAAACATTTTGCCACTTCTAAATAGAAGTAGGTGGGGGGCAAGGGAGGAGATGCTTTTTTTCCATTTATCTGATTTCCCCAAGAGCAATTTCCCCTTGACCTCTTGGCCTTGATCTCATCCTTTTCTGATTGTTAGCGAGTGGGAGAGAGAAACTGGACATGTTGGGCATGTGTAGTCCAGCTTTTTCCTCACTTATCCACTAGGGACCAACATGCCTGCAGGAAATACCCATTCTGGGCTTTTCCACTTGCCTTAGAGTACGAGAGGAAGCTTCCCTCACATGGAGATGGTCTATGGATTACCCTGGTTCACCTGTGATTGGCTGCACAAGCCTAATTTGGGGGTTCAATATTATAAATACTACTGTTGTCCCCCACACACGCCATGTTCTCTGGCATAATCTTTATAAGTTTTCATGTTGACATTTTGGTCTCCAGGGGGCTTGATTTCCTTATCTGACTCTCAGTTGGTTCCAAACATAGGTGAGAAAAACAAGGGTGCTATTCCTAGACATTCTTTAAACTACAATAGTTCTCATAATATATTAATAAATTGGCTTTTTTCATAATATGTCTGTCATCTGTGAGTTTGTTCAGTGTGAATTAATCCCCAAGAGACTGCTCATCTCAGGTGCCCTACTAAGATCAAGTTTCTGAGACTGGAATACATGGAGCTGACCCTGAACCACATGGACAAACAAAATTCCAGTCTGCAATGAGAGTGAAGTATGTAGACAACACACAGAAACAGGAGACAGGAGGAGAGAATACTACTAGCATTCCAGCTCCTGGAGCAATCTGTTCCTAAGTGCAAGACACCTTTTTACCCTTAGGTTCTATGACACACCTGGGAAGCTGATAATTTTTTTTTCCTTTAACTAATTCTAATAGGCAGTAGACATGTCCAACTTCACAAGCATGTGACCAGGGCAGTTGCACAGGGCTCCTCACTCAGAAGGGCCCTCTGCCTGGGATTTTATATTTGTGGTCACTGTCTTGAAGTTCTTAATAATTTCATATTTGAATGTGTTTTGTAAGTGAAGTCCAGTGAGACAATGGAGCATGCTCTGGGTGTTTGGAGCCTTTGCTCATGTGTGGTCCCACCTCCCAGTGCCTTCCTGCCTCTCTAGGATGGGTTCTCAACTGTCCTTTACTGGCCCCAGGATTTCCTCCCTGACTCTTCATCCCCACCCAGCTGCCAGTGCCCCAGCAGGGTCCTGTGCATAGACACAACATGAGGAGCTGGGGCTGGGCACACATGCTCTGGTGTCCTCAGGCACAGCATGGTGGTGCCATACCTGCACTGAGCTGACAGCACCCTGGTACACTCCACAGGTGATGTAGGGAACTGGTGCAGAGACTGCAGATGGGGTGGGAGTCTCCCATCTGCTGTGGATTGGGATGGAAGTCTGGAGAGAAGGGGAGATACTTGACTCAACTTCCCTGCCCCAGACCAAGTCATGGTGCATGGGTCAGGGAAGCAGGGAACCCTAAAGTTGGCGGGACACATGAGTGTGCCAACTAGTGGGATGGGACTGAAGCACCTATGAGGGTCAGCATTCACTTCAAGATTATCCCCACGCTCAAGGGAGCAACATTAAATAGCAAATGCAAAACATCTTAACAAGAGAGAGGGAGAGAGACTGTGGAAAAAAAAAAAAAAGGAAATGCCTTATATTTTAGTACCTTTGTAGGGCAGGTCTTTCCCGCCCTTGAACAAGTAGCCCACATTTGCATTTTTCCCCGGGCTCTGCAAATCACATAGCCAATTTTGCCAGATCTCTATTATTTGCAACAAAGGAATCCTAACCTAATACATACGCTTCTCACATAGCTCTACATTTGGAGTAATTCTTTATAAGTCTCTTTCACATGAGATAATACCACTTTGTAAATTGTTTTTCTGGGCTGTAAGCATTTGCTCAAATCTTTCTACAACACTAAATGGTGAAATCCCCAGGGGCCTTGTCTAGCATGCCTTTTGGTGCCCAGAACTATGTTCCAGACACAGAATTCACATTCACAGTATGTTTATAAAATAAATGTCAATATGATCAGTCATTAAGACAAGAATGCTTTCAAGGATCACCACATCTTATCCAGAGCTAATGACAGATAAGAAGGAAGGATTAGTCTATCAGTTATGTATCGACAACTGCCTAGTTAAAGCCCGCCTTCCACTGCAGCATTAATGCAGGACTGGGAAAGCAGATAAACACTCTTCTGCAGATAAGCCTAACCCTCATGTCAGGTTATGCAAATCTGATTTGAAACCGTTTGCAGGCATTTTGTCCATGCAACCTCAAATGCCAAAATATTTAACAACATACGTTGCAAGATTTCAAAAGTGCTTTAGTGTGTTTATCAAATATGTGAATAAAATTATTTTGATTTATATATTATTATACTCTCTGTTCCCTTTTTTTTCTTTTCAATTTCTAGTTACAATACAGAGAAAGGAGAGGGAGAGAGTTAAATAGTTAAATGATGAACAGCCAGGGAAGAAGAGGAAGGGAAGAAGGAAGGAAAAAAGAAAGAAAAAAGGGAAGGGAAGAGAGGAAAGGAAATAGGAGGGAAAAACTAAAAGCATCCCACTCTTTGGGTTAAATCAGATCCAACTATGTCTTATTCAAGATTTATCTGTGAAATATAATAACACCATCAATCTCCCAAGGTTATGGGGGGAACTAAAAGAGATAACGTATGTGAACACGCCCAATAAGCTGTCTTGCACATACTTGATGACAGTTGTTGAAGCGAATGGGTATTTTCCATCCAAGTGAAGAAAAAACTCCTTACATGGATATTAGCTGCCAGGAAAGCCGTTGGAGAGAATTCACACCAATTAGTATTGTTTTAGGAACGGCTGCCTTCTGTAACACTTGTTAATAGAAGCAGTAACTGTTTATTTCTACCCAGATTAGTCAAGTTTATGACCACCACCATGTCTATAAAAGCTTTTATATATTTAACACTTAAAAAAAAAAAGAATTAGTTCAGGTTGTCTGGTTATCCTTGCCCAGTTCTCACTCTAAATGTCTCAATTACAGGTGATAAAGTTAACTATAAAACATATCCCCTGAAACTGAGTCACAAATTTGGGTTTCAGGCCAAGCCATGAACTCTCACCTTCCTCCTCTTCCTTCTTCTTTATTATAACACTGATAATACTGCCGTCACTTGGTATAGCAATTTTATAGTTTAAAACACATCAATATATGTTCCCTTAATAATTCTTTGCAAAAACAGTTGGATAAACAGGGAAAGTGATACTAACCAAATTTTTAATATATAAAAATATAGAAGTTACAACACACCGGTAATGAAAGCAAGTCTAAACACCAGCATTCTAGGCTCTTTGTCCAATTCTTCAACTACATCACATTATCTTTACATTCAACATTTATAAAAACAGGATTCTCCGTAACTTATTGAGGTCACTACAATTGGTCGTGAGAATCCCTTTAAAACAATCATTTTCCCTAATTCATAACTTTCAAGGGAAGATATGTTTCCCCTCAGAGTCTGTGGACACCAGGAACATTATTTGAACTCATATTTTTCACAGTTGGACTTTGAACGTGCCACAAAGGTGAAGCCACCACTTATCACAATGGCAAAAGAGGACTTGGCAAACACAAACTCACTGAAAGAGGGAAACTAATATTATTTTAGGAGGTAAGATAATTCTGAAAAATATGCATTAAAATCAAATTCCTATGCTGCTCCTCAGATTTATAACATTAGCATGCAGGTACCAGCAGTAGGCTTGATAATCCATGGGACTATATTAATGTTTTTGTTTGTGGTTTTGTTTTGGAAATATCTTCAGCTTTTTTGTAAACACTGAGCACTAGTTTATGTACCTCATGGAACTTTAAAAAAAAACACCCAAATATTCATGTATAAATTCCTACTGGAAGGAATGCAAATAATATAGAATTTATAGCAATAAGTGGATGTTCTTTTTCACATACCCATGGGTAATAAAATGAACAGTTTACATGTTTTCAATCTTTACACATTTACATACATACGTATACAGTTATTTTTAAATATTATATGAACTTAGATATGCAGTAATACTATAAACTGTATTGTCCTGTAACTTATTTTTCTTTCTTTTTTCTCAAAAATACGTCTTGACGATTTTTCGATGTGTATGTATGTATGTGTTTGTATGTGTTCATGTGTGTACATACACAAGCTTAGAGTTTCAAACCACTGCATTCTATTCCATAAAATGAATATTCCAGAATAAATGTAATCATTCCATCGCCAAGGGATATTTTTGTTGTTTCCAGTTTTCAGTGAATACAAACAATGCTGTAAAAACATCACTATATGTACGTTTCCCACCTCATGAGCTTGTACGTTTCCAGAATACATTTCAAGAAGTCAAATGGATGGAATCAAGAGAATATCTACTTTGGATATTGATAGATGTTGTCAAATTGTTGTTCAAAAAGAGTTTCATCAATTTACAGTCACGGTCATGTATGAGGCTATCCATTTACCCCACTCTCACCAACATGGAATAAAATCAATCTTTTATGAAAATACTGCCCCAATCCAATGCATATTGGTGTATGTCTCTATTTTTGTGCCAATACCATGCTGTTTTGATTACTAAAGTCCGGTAGTATGGTTTGAAATCGGGTAATGTGATGCCTCCAGATTTGTTCGGTTTGCTTAAGATTGCTTTGGCTACTTGGGCTCTTTTCTGATTGCAAACGAAGTAGCCGGAAGAAGGAATTTTAACTTTATTCAAAAGGTAGAGAGAAGCCAGAGCACTGGCTTCTGAATGGCTAAACTGTTTCCAAATACAGAAGGGGGCTAAAACGTTACGTTTCCTATCCAAGCAGATACTTCAAGTGTGGACAAGAACAATGTCTACTTATCCCCGGAGCAAAGCTCACAGAAAAGAAAAGCCCACATCGGCAGTCAGAGCTTCCCTCGTAGACTCAGGCCAAGAGGCAAAGCTGAGCAGAGCCATCCAGTTGTGGAATCAAGCCCCTGACCCACACCCTCACCATTTTCTTTCAACTCAAATGCTGAACCTGAAGCGTTTTTCTTTTTCTTTGATGCACAGTAACGCTTGCCAGTTGATAAACCAGGAGCAGGAACTCTGGCCATGTTCGGTCACCAGAGTGGCCCAAAGGGTCTACCACAACAGTACCAACAGCCCAGGCAGGGCAGCAGCTCACAGCTCACCCCTAAGGCAGCAAGCCTACCTCTGCAGATGGTCCCATTTCCCACGTAGCCTGGTTTGCAGGTGCAGCTGTGTCCCTGGACAGTGTTGGTGCAGATGGCATTCTCGTCACAGTTGTGCTGCCCGCTGCCACATTCATCATGTTCTGTTTGTAGGGTGAAAGAGAAAGAGAGACACGCTTTCTTAGGTTGGAATCACTGGTTTGGAAAAGTTAGCTGAAACTCATCAAATAAGAACGATAGTGACTATCATGTGTCAGGACCTGACTATGTGCCTGGTAGTTTCTGTTGAAATCCAAACTCTGAAAGATGTTATCATCCCCACTTTGCAGGTAAAGAAATAGTGGCAGAGGAGATAAACAACTTATGTAAGTCACATGATTGGTAACTGCTGCTCTAAGGTCATTGTTTCTTCTACCTTCTAAAAAGTTTTCCACAGAGGTTCCAAGGAAATGGGTCTCAACCAGGGGCAATTTTGTACTCCCTTCCCTTGGAAACATTTGACGTGTCTGAGGGTATTTTGGGTTGCCATAATTGGGGACAGGAAGTGCCACTAGAACCTAGTGGATAGAGGTTAGGGATGCTACTAAACATCTTAAAATGTGCAAAAAAGCCAACAACAACAAAGAATTAACATGCCCAAAATGTTGGCAATGCCAAGGTTGGGAAAATTTCCTCTAAGGTTAAAAAGAAAAAGAAACAAACTGATAGAGATTCCATGGTTTCTTTAAAACAAAGGGAATAAATCTGAAGAGGAAAGCCCATGAATATAGACTAACAAAGGAGCATTTACCAACAACTATTTCAAAGGAGTAGCTCTGGTCATGGTAATGCTGGTGAGCACAGGGTTGTGCTGCATTTAGGAAAGGAATTTATTTACTCTAGGGACTTTGTTTCAGGGCCCTCAGCAGTTTAACTCTAATTTTCCATATACTCCACTCCATAGGGTTCAGAATCTAACCTCAGGGTTGTTGCCTAATGTATACTGACATGGTTATATAACTTCAAATAACTATGGCATCCTTAATCCACAGAACATGGAGGGAAATGGCTCTAACCCTACAAAACAGATGGAAAGATTCCAAGTTAGAAACCAAGAATTCACAAATGACTATGATTTCCTCTCAAGTTACAATACTTCATAATCAGCATACTTACAGAGTTATCCAAATGACTACTCTGCAAATAACCAATATGCAAAGTTTAAACCCTTTATTCTTTTTAACATCTGCTAGTATAACTTCTTAGACATTTTAAGAAAAAAAAATCCATTTAAATCATAAAAGGTTATAAAAACAAAAGTAGAAATACCAGCTAGAAACCCCAAAGAAATAATACTAATTGGAACAAAACTAAAAATTCAATATAATTTGTTAAGTGAACTATTAAATCAATGTTCCAATCAACTGAAACTTCATCCATCTTCATTAATTTTTATTTTAAATTTCCTTACAGGGACTTAGTAATTAAAAAGTTTAAATACTGTAAAATGGAACTGTTTTAGTCATATATGCACAACTGGAGTAAAGACACATACATTTGACTCTTGATTTAACACCTTGGATTTTCCAAAGAAAAATTTTTCTTTAGGCCTTAAAACCAACCCAAACTGTCAGTGAGAAACATGCATAGGTTAGCAAGCAGTGAGAAAAAAAGAGAAGATTTATGAGGACACAATTCTAGTTCGTGCTAAAGTCATCTCCAGCACACTCCAGAAATGGTGTAACCCTGTGGATGTCTAATCAAATTTGCAAACCTATCAAGCACCTAGTATGTGCAGGTGTAATACCAGATGATATTAGGCACACAGAAAAGCCTAAGAATACAGACTTAGACTCCTAGTGTTTTCAGTCTCCTAATTTAAATTCATTTAATAAATAATTATTATGGTCTTTATTGGGAATACCAAAGATTAGTAGATATGGTCTCTGTTCACATGACCATTTTAATAGGGGTAACTAACTGGAACACAAGAGAGAAGTGATAAGAGTTATAAGTAGTAGACCTTATATTTTATCATAAAAACAGAACATATTTTAGAATGAAAGGGTGCTCCACTAATAATTACAATGGGATAACAGGTATAACTCAGAATGACCTTGGCAAGCCAGCATGTGTGGTCATGCTAGATAAGTGGAATAAAGATAAACCAGACTAGGAGTTCCTTGGAGAGAAGAAATTCCTTCTAGTGGAGAGAAGAGAAAATTCTTCTTACAATAGGTAATATTTGAACTGGTCTTTCAAGAATGGTCATGGTTTTCTCAATTAGAATTGCCCATGAAGGGCACTTCAGGCAAAAGAACAGGGCAGAGAATGTGCAACATTCCAAAAGTCTGGTCCATCCTTACCTGCCTGGTCTTTTCTCTCAATATTCTTGAAATAAACCCTTTTCTCTGATGAGGTAGCCTCATCACTGTCCTGCAAATATATGAGTTTGTTCCTACTTCTCTAGTTTTTCATGTTGTTTCCCTAACCCAAAATATTTTCCCAATATAGATAGTATACCTGTGACGCTGCCAGCCTTCAAACAAAACTTCAAACCCATACTCTGGCTACACTTGTGAAGCAAGCCTTCCACACCTTCTCTCTAGACCATGAATTTCACCCATCTTGGAACTTTCATGAAATTTAATGTATTTACCTCTTTGGAGACAATCATATCATAATGTATTATGATGATATTTGCAAGTTTTATCACTTATGCCTTAATTAACTAATTGACTTGAAGAGAGGAATTGTAACCTATTTTCTACAATCCTCACTATAACTATCAGTACTTCACATAATGGTATTGAACCTAAAAAGCGCCAAGCACTGAACAAAATATTCTACATATATCATTTAATTCACCCAACAATCAAATGAAGTAAGTTTGTTCATTTCACAATGAAGGAGCTGAAATAAAAAGACATTAAATAACCCATGGATGATCACAGGACTGGAAAGTAGGGGAACTCAGATTTGTGAGTACAAACACTGGGTGAACAAACACATCACTGAGCAGTTGGAACTTAATTTAGATGTGGCTAAAACGAAACCAAGACATATGGAAGTTATTCCATAACACCACAGATGAAGGCTGTCCTCTTCTAGCCCCAAATTCCCATTGAGAGATCCTACAAACTTTCTGAGAAGACATAACCTATTCCAAAAGGACCAAAGCTATAAAACCTCCACATTTCATTTTCTATAGTCATGCCCAAGTTTTCAAAGTGACTAACACCTTCCAAACTGTATTTGACAGGGAGAGACAAAGAAAATACAGTTTCCTTTTAAAAATATCACATTCCTTTCCAGCTACTGGAGATGCTGCAAAAGGCAGAGATGGACTGGCATAGAAGTTTAAAGCACAGACTTCAGAACCATACATCCTGGGTCAGAAGATACAAGGATTAGTAATAACCAGCTACACGAACTTGACTGAGTTACTCAACCTCACCATGTCTTAGTTTCATAATTGTAATATGTGGATAATAACAGAACCTATCACCTGGGATTGTTGTGAGAATTAAACTAGCTAATATAGGTAGAACACTTATTACAGCATGTTGCAACTAGTAAGTACTCTACAAGATTGAGTTATATTATTATCATTGTTGTTATTACCACTACTATTACTGCTGCCGCTACAATTACTTGTGGGAAGATCTAATCAATAGATGGTAGTCAAAACTGGTTGAGAGAGATGTCACCAAGATGACTGATTAGAGGTGCCCAGCACTCACCTCTTCCACAAAGAAGGACACAAACAACAAATAGATAACCATACGTGGAACAGAGATCTAAGGGAAGAACACTGTAATTCAGCAGAAAAGTGATAAAGATCCCCTAAGGCAGAGAAACTCAGGATGGCAGCATAGAGAGGGTAAAAAGCACCCAGCATTGATTAGCTTGAAGCCAAGAGGGACTCCTCATTGTGGAAAAAAGGAAAGTGGGAGAGCCCCAGCAGTCTATATTCCCATCACAGACATCTGCAATCCTAGCTACAGAAGACCCCACAGCCCTCAAAGGACCTGAGCCCAGTACAAGCAGTTGCTTAGAATGTAAGCAACTGCGTATTTCCAGAGAGGGAATTCACACTGGGTCACCTCCACTCCCCCAGATCCAGACCATTGAAATCAATGTCATTTTAAGGGTGGAGCTACCACCAGAATGCATGGTTTCCTGGGGCCCTGCTGACACCACATCCACCCAGAGATATGTTCCTTCTATGCCTAGTTATTTGAGGGTTTTTATCAGGAAGGGGTACTGAATTTTATTAAATGGTTTTTCTGTATCTACTAGGATGATCATATGGTTCTTGTTTTTATTAATAATTCTGTTTATGTGGTGAATCACATTCATTGATTTGCATATGTTGAAACATTCTTGCATCCTTGGGATGAAACCCACTTGATCATAGTGAACTATCTTTTGATGTACTGTTGGATTTGGTATGCTAGCATTTTCTTGAGGATTTGTGCATCTATGTTCATGAGGGATATTGGTCTATACTCTTCTTTTTTTGTTGTTTCTTTTCCTGGCTTTGGTATCAGAGTGACACTGAATTCATAGCATGAGTTAGGGATGATTCCCTGCTTTTTGATATTATGGAACAGTTTCAGTAGCATAGGTGCAAGTTCTTTGTAGGTCTGATAGCATTCAGCTGTGTGTGAATCTGTCTGGTCTGGCGCTCTTTTTTATTGGGAGATTTTTTTTTTTATTACCATCTCAATGTTTCTATTCATCATTGGTCTGTCAGGATTTCTATTTCTTCCTGATTCAAATTTGGGAGGTTGTGAGTTTCCAAAAAATTTAGCCATTTCCTCTAGATTTTTTAGTAGACGTTTTCATACTTGTCAAGGATAATATTTTGTATTTCTGTGGTATCAATTGTAATGTCTCCTTTTGCATTTCTAATTGAGCTTATTTGAGTCCCTTCTCTTCTATTTCTGATTAGTCTAGCTAATGTTCTATTAATTTTGTTCATCTTTTCATAAACATCTTTTGTTGTGTTGATCCTTTGTATTGTTCTTTTTTTTTTTTTTTTAGTTCTGTTCTGAGCTTTGTTAATTCTTTTCTTCTGCTAACTTTGAGTTTGGTTTGTTCTTCTTTTTCTCATTCCTTGAGGTGTGAGATTAGGTTGTTAATTTTTGATCTCTCTGTCTTTTTGATGTAACCATTTAAGGCTATTAGCTCCCCTCTTAGCACTGCTTTTTCTATATTCAAGACATTTTGGAACCTTGTGTTATCTTTGTCATTCAACCTGAAAAATTTTTATTTCCATCTTGACTTTATCATTGACTCAAGGATGTTCAGCAGTACATTGTTTAATTTCCATGACTTTGTGGAGATCTGAGAGTTCCTCTAGGAATTGATTTCTAAGTTTTATTACATTTTGGTCTGAGAAGATATAGGCTATGACTGCGATTTTCCTGAATTTGCTGAGACTTGTTTTGTGGCCTAACATATGATCTATATTGCAAAATGTCCCATGTGCTGATGAGAAAAACGTACATTCTGCAATTTTGAGGTACATTGTTTTGTGTCTGTTAGGTCCATTGTTCTAGAATTCCATTTAATTCCAGTATTTATTTGTTAATATTCTGCTTTGATAATATGTCCAGTTCTATGGGTGGATTGTTGAATTCCCCAGCTATTATGATGCTGCTGTTTATTTCCTTGCTTATATCTAATAGAATTTGTTTTATGGGTCTGGGAACTCCTATGTTAGGTACATATGTGTTAGGGTTGTTGTATCTTGTTGTTGAATTGCTCCCTTTATAATTATATAATGATGGCTTTTGTCTTTTTTTTAATCATTGTTGATTTAAAGTCTATTTTATCTGATATGAGATTAGCTAGTCATTTAGGTTTTTGGTTTCCATTTCCTGGAATATTTTTTCCACCCATTTACCTTGAGTCCATGAGAATCTTTGCAAGTTTAATGTGTTTTCTGGAAACAGCATATATTTGGGTTATTTGCTTTTATCCATTCAGCCAATTTATATCTTTTAAATGGAGCATTAAAACCATCTATATTCAACGATAGTGTTGATATATGAGATTTTGTTCTGTTCATAATGTTGGTTGTTACCTCATTGATTTATTTTCTCTTTTGTGCTACTGTTTTATAAGAGCTGTTTTAACTTTCAGGTGTTTTTACAGTGATGGATATTGATTGTACTATTCCATGTAGAGAACACTTTTAAGCATTTCTTGTACAGCAGGTCTACTGGTGACAAATTCCTTTAATATGTGCTTGTCTGGGAAAAACTTTATTTCTACTTTCTTTATGAAACTTTGTTTTATAGGATACAGAGTTCTTGCCTGGCAATCATTCTGTTTAAGAAGACTAAAAATGAGACCCCAATCCTTTCTGGCTTGTAAGGTTTCTGATGAGACATATGCTGTTATTCTGTTTTCCTTTGTAAGTTACTTGATACTTTCATTTCACAGTTTGTAGAATTTTCTCCTTCACTTTGACTTTGATGAGACTGATAACCATATGCCTTGCTGATGTCTTATTTTCTGTGAACCTTCCAGGTATTTGATGACCTTCTTGTATCTGAATGTCTAAATCTCTAGCTATACCAGGGAAGTTTTCCTCAATTATAACCTCAAAAATAGGTTCCCCAGGCTTTTTTCTTTTTTCTTCTTCTCCTTCAAGGATACCAATGATTCTTATGATTAGTTCACTTTACACAGTCTGATGTTTCTTGGAGAAGTTGTTCATTTTTCTTGACTCTTTCTTCTGCATTTTTGACTGATTGAGTTAATTCTAAAGCCTTGTCTTCAAGCTCTGAAATTCTTTCTTCTGCCTGGTCTACTCTGATGTTAAAACTTTCTACTGGTTTTTGAAATTCCCTAAATGACTCTTTAATTTCTAGAAGCCCTGATATTTTTTTTCTTATACTATCTATCTCTTTAGTGAACTTTTCATTCATGTCCTGAATTATTTTCTTGATTTTCTTGTGTTGCTTTTCAACTTTATCATCATTCCCATTATTTTACTTGACATCCATACTCTGAATTTCATATCTGACATTTCAACAATATCCTTTTGGCTAGAGTCTATTGCTGGAGAACCTTTGTGATCCATTGAGAATGTCAAAACAGCTTGTTTTTTCATGTTACCAGAGTTCTTGTGATGACGCTTTCTCATCTGAAACCTCTTCTCTCAACTCAAGACAGCCATTTAGTATACCTGTTCTCCTCTGCTAAGAACTCTGTTGCTCAGTGAAGAGAGGAAAAGGAGGTCCCTGGATGGCATGCTTCAGGCCTACTTTGGAAGATTTACCAGAAAGGAGATGGGAAGGTTCACTGTAAACCTTTAACACTGCTGGTCTCCTGCATCTTCCAGGGATTTTTTAGTTGTAAGAGGAAGGACCTAGGAGGAATGGGACTACTCCATCTTGGCTAAAAATAAATGTCTCTAATGTATTTAATTTTTAAGAAGCTAGTCAATTTTTTTCTCTGTTCCTTTTCTAAACAACACTAATAATTGGGATTTTGAGCACATACTATACAAGCCAGATACTGCAGAAGTATATTATATCATCCATATGAGTTAAGTATTATTATCATCCCTATTTTCTAAATGAAGAAATGGGAACAGAGAGGTTGTAAGTAGCCTAACTTTACAGGATGGTAGATTCATCCAAGGTAGTCACTGTCAAACCATAGCAGAAGAAACAAGAGCCATGCAATTATTATTCATTTTTGATACCTTCTTCTCCCTTAAACCTTTCTAATTAATCCATCACCAAGTCTTGTTGAGTTTCCTTCCTATCTCTCAAATTCATTTCCATATTTCCATTTCCAGTGCCACCACCCTTATATAAGCTACCGTGATCTCTTGCATAGGCTATTGTTATAGTTTCCCCATGTATCTCCTCAAATCACTGTTGCCCACCTTCCATTTATTCTTCATACTGCAGTTAGAGCAACATTTTAAGAATACAAATCTTATCATTTTTACATCCCTGGTAAAAACTCTTTGGATACTTCCCCCATTGGTTTTAAAATGCAGACAAACATTTTCAACATGATCTCAAAGGCCCAGCATAGCCTGGCCCCCACCTAACTGCCCAACATGATTTTGCTTCAATCCTGTTCGCACCAGCTCTGCTGCAACCACACTGGCTTTGTCTGCTTTCTTAAAGTGTCATTGTTTCCTCTCTTCACAGGAATTTTCACATGCTCTTTCATCTTTGTCTTAAGTAATATATGATTATCCTTGAGAATTCAACTATGTCCTCACCTCCTCAGAGAAAGAATTTCTAATTTCCTTGACTGGGGCCATTTCCCCTGTAACACTCTCATATAATACTCAGTATGTCCCCTTCATAGGACAACTCATAGTTATAATTTGTATTTATTAATATATTATGAATGTCTTTCTTCTCTACTAGAGCACAAATCTCTTGAGGATAGAAACTATTTTTTTCTTTTCTTTATCCCCAGGCCATATTAGAGCTTCTGAAATTTAGTAAGTGTCTAACACAAATACCTATTTATAAAAGGAAGGAAAAAAGAAGGAAGGGAGAGGGCAAGGAAAGAAGAAAAGACAGAGATAAAAGAAGTATTATTGTCTTTGGCATTACAAGCTACAGAAAGGTTAAGGACAATTAAGACAAAGAAAAGGTAAGTGAATTAGTTAGTTGGGGAAACTCAGAAGAGTAGAACTTAAAAATTAAATACAACTGGGTAATGACATGTTGAAATATTTATTTATCATAGTGACTTTGTGGGAAGAGGGGAAATGTATATGGTTTTAGGAGTTCTCTTTGAGGCAAGTCATTTCTTTCACAAAGAATTGCTGAAGACACAACCCATAGGCTGGGAGAAGATATTTGTAAATTAATATCTAATAAAAGACTTGAATCCAGAATACATAAAGAACTTTTACAATTCAATAATAAAAATATAACCAATTAGAAAAAAGATTAAAGTATTTAAATAGACAGTTCTCCAAAGAAGATATACAAATGGCTAATAAGCCCATGAAAAGATGCTCAACATCATTAGCAATTAGGGAAATCCAAAAAAACCCGTGGTGAGATAGCATTTCATATGCACTAGAATGGGTACAATCAAAAAGAGAGTTATAATAAGTTGGCAAGGATGTGGAGAAATTAGAGCCTTTGGACATTGCTAGTGGAAACATAAAATATTTCAATATCAATAGAAATTAGTTTGGCAGTTTCTCAATCTTTTAAACATGATCTAGCAATTCCACTTCTAGGTATATGCCTAAGAGAAATGAAAACATGTCCACACAAAGACTTTCACACAGATGTTAACAGCAGCATTATTCATAGTAGCCCAAAGGTTAAAACAACTCAAATGTCCATCAACTGACAAATGCAGAAGAAACTGTGGTCTAGCCATACAATGGAATATTATTCAGCAATAAAACAGAATGAAGTACTGATAGATGCTATAATATGTATCATAGGTGAACCTCAAAATCATTATGCTAAACAGAATGAGCCAGTCACAAAAGATATAATTATATGATTCAATTTATAGAAAATGTCTACAACAGGCAAATGTATAGAAACAAAAAGTAGATGAGTGGTTACCTAGGGCTCAGCTCAGCAGAATGGAGAATGACTATTGAGTACCAGTTTTTTCTTTGAGGTGATAGAAATGTTCTAAAATTAGATTATGATAATGGTTGTACAACTCTAAGAATATACTGAAGACCATTAAATTGTACACTTTAATGGGCTAAACCTCATGCTGTGCAAATTATATCTTAATAAAGCTGTTAAAAATCATTCAGGAGAAAGTTCTGAAATAAGTTAATATATTTGTCTCTGACTTAAGAAGGGGAGGTAAAGACTCACCAAAGGTTATTCTTGGATGAAATTGTCCTTCCAAGAATGGGGATTAGAAATGTTAGTTATTTTACTAATACCCTAAGTATATGCCATATTTTCTTAAGTGAAAAATACCATTTATCTAATAGCAACATTAATGGGGTAGTAATTATGTATAAAATATATCCATCCATTACAAGATGTTTCCCAGTTTGTTAAATGTGAAATCTGAAAATCTATGCATAAGTTCAAGGACACATGTCATTTATAACATAACACAGTGCTTGAGTTCAAGCAGCATTTTTCTAAGTCAAAATAAATATAATTGTAAGCCCCCTATGTGCCCGAATGCACAACTAAATCCCATTCATTACAGGGCTCCTTTGCACACAGTAGGATCCCCCACTATGGTGTGAGTGATCTTAGATAAAAGCTTTTGGGAGGGCTGTCTGATCTTCACACTGGTTATTAACTAGCCAAAAAAAAGTTCTTGGAGGCTAAAAGTCCTGCTGATTCCCTGCTAAGCTCAGATGCTAAAATATTTGCCAAGAGCAGGTGCCTTATAAATGCGGCCCTGAGTCTTTGAATGCAGCAAAAATTCAATTCTGCTTGGTGGAAGTACCCCCACCCCACTTTGGGGGTACCCCACTTTAAGAGCCAACAGATTCTTAAATTTTCCTTCTACTAGGTATAGCTACTTCAATTTAGACCACTTCTACCTCCCAAACATCATCCGCTGTAATCCTAGCTCCCTCTGGGAGGTCTCTTTGAAAGTGTGTATTAACTCTGAGCTAGTGACCTTGGGGCCTAGAGGCCTTGGGTCTCAAGACTGCAATCTGCTCTTAATTGAAAGCCCTGAAAAGGTTGTGAAAAGAATGGATATGGTAGTATGGTTACAGAGGAAGGTGGGAAGGAGGAGTGGAAGGGAAGTATCTCCTGTCCTTTCTGATACCTTTACAGTAGTCAGAAAGCACAAAGTAGTAATTTAATCAAGTGCTTTTTCTATTCGGATCTATAATATTATATACAAAATATGGCAGATTATACATAATGTCTATCAGTCATATATATATATATGATAATTGTATATACATAGAAAAAGGCTATAAAAATGTATGTTAAACCAGTGACAGTGATTTATATCAGAGGGTTAGATAGAAGATAAATGGGAGGCGCTTATACTATGTATCTTATTCATTTTGTACCTTTGAATTTTTTACAACTAATGTGCACCTATTATTACTAAACAATACAGGGTTTTTTGTGTTTTGTTTTAAGGAGAAAGAAAATAAATGTGGATATATAGGTCAGAGGATACAAAGAAGCAGTTATGTAGGATGAATGAGTCTAGAGATCTAATATATAACATGAGGACTACAGTTAATTAATAATACAGTTTTATACTGCATTTGGGATTCCTGCTAAATGAATAGACTTTAGCTGCTCTTGCCACAAAAACAAATTAAAAAAATGAATCACTATGTGAGATAATGGACATGTTAATTTCCTTCACTGCAGCAACCTTTTTATTCTCCGTATGTATCCCATAATATCATGCTGTATACCTTAAATATACACAGTAATTTTCTTTTTTAAAAAAAAAGAAAGAAAATGAATTCCAGATGTATCCAAAATTGTTTGAAAAGAGACAAATTTTTGGAGGCTGGCAGACCTGTATGCAAATCCCAGCACTACCACTTATGAGAGGTTTGGCAAACTCTCTGTGTTCCAGGGTCTGTGTGAATAATATGCAAACAATGCTACCATGATTACAGAGTAGAACACTTCACTTAATCTTTTTTTTTCCTTAGATCTGAACAGATTCTGCTTCAGAGGAGATGTTCAAGGAACATTTACATAACGAATGCGGATGGGAATAAACTTTGTGGAACATTTTGTTTCATTATTGACACATATAGTAGTACGTGCTCCAAAAATGGGAGAGGCTGTCACCACCGCCACCGCTATCATCATCAATGTCATCACAATGTGGTGTTGGCCTGTGTTTTTCATGATGCCTTCCCCAATAATTCCAGGAAGATTTTATTATTACTAGGAGATTTGTTATTCTCCTTTATATCTCCTGGGCTTTAGACCTCATGACATCCTGGAAAGAGAAAGAACGTGGGTCCACATCCAGCTTTATCACTTGCTCACTTTGTGACCTTAGCAAGGATACTTCATGTCTCTGAGGCTCAGTGTCATCACCTGAAAACGTGAGCAATCAGATCCATCACACAGAGCTGCTGGGAAGATTAACCGAGAGACTATACAAAAAGTGTCTGGTAGCACACCAGGCAAGTAATACGGATTCAGCAAATGTTAACTTTGTTTCACAGGGATAATTTAGAAATGCATAATTAAACTACAAAATAATTAAGAGCTAAACTGTGGTCCAATGTTTTGGGATTTTTTTTTTTTTACTGTCGGATAATTTTTTTATTTTATGTTTAATAAACAAATAATAATTGTATATATGGAGTACAACATGATGTTTTGATATCTGTGTACATTATAGGATGATTAAATCAAGCTAATTCACATACCCATCACCTCGCATAATTTTTTTTATGGTGAGAGCATTCACAGTGTACTCTCTTACCAATTTTGAAATAGATATTACATAATTATTAACTATAGTTATGCTGTACAATAGATTTCAAAAACTTATTACTTTTGTCTAGCTAAAATTTTGTACCATTTTGCTAGCATCTCTCCTTTAACTATACCTTCCCTGTCCTCCCAGCATCTGGTATCACCATTCTACTCTCCACTTCTATGAATTTAACTTTTTTTAGATTTCCCATATATGTGAGATCACGTGATACTTGTATTTCCGTGCCTGGCTTATTTCATTTAGTATAATGCCCTCCATGTTTACCCATATTATGGCAAATGACAGAATTTCTTTCTTTTGAAAAGTTGACCATATCTTCCTTATCCACTCATTTGTTTTTTTGTTTGTTTATTTATTTTAGCTTATCATGGGGGTACAAAAGTTCAGGTTATATATATTGCCCATGTCCCCCCATCCCCCCGAGTCAGAACATTCAAGTGTGCCCATTCCCCAGACAGTGCACATCGCACTCATCATGTAGGTGCACCCCCATCCCCTCCCCCACCCCCCACCTCACCTAGTCCAAAAGGAATATCCACAACTAGAATGAAAGAAAGAACCAAAGCTGTTTAACTTTGGTTTTATGCAATGGTCACATAAGCATCCCCAAAGTGGTCCTTTTTCTGAGGACTTTTATTGCTATACTGTGAAGAGACTGCCTTGTGATTCTTTTGGTTTCACAACTCCCTAGAAAAGTTCTGATGAAAAGTGTCTAAATATGAAACATGGCAAAAAAAATAATACTGAGCTAATATTTTTCTTTATCACAAAAGTTTGCCTCCTCCTTCAGGGACTCGCAGTACAAACGTGTTGTTCTTCCGATTCTGAAACAAGGTGATGGTACAAAAAAACCAAAAGGAACTTGAGAAAAACACTGGCAAAGGGGAAAAGTCTCTTTTCATCCCCTCGCATCAGTGATTGTGACTCCTTGTCCAAGTGCTCTGGGGCTCAGTCAATTTATGAGATTTCAGAGAAAAAGAGGACAGAATCAAAGGGAAGCAAAAGACTCTGAAAATGTGCTATTCCTGTTACCCTATTTTTCAACATATCCTTTCATTCTTACTGAATCTTTCTTCTGTACCCAACTGTATGTGGTTGAATAGTGGCCTTCCCCCAAATTCATGTCCACCAGGAACCTCAGAATGTGACCTTATTTGGAAATAAAGTCTCTGCCTATGTAATTGTTAAGATGAGGCAATACTGGATTAGCATGGACCCTAAATCCAAGAAGAGGAGAAGAAACCCGGTGATACACAGAGGGAAGAAGACCATGTGGAGACAGAGGCAGAGATTAGAGTTACGAAACCGCAAGTCAAGGTGCACCAGGAGGCACCAAAATCTGGAAGAGGCAAGGATGGGTTCTCCCCTAAAGCCTTTGGAGAAAGTGTTGCTTGCTGACTCCTTGATTTTTGATTCTGATCTCCAAAATTATGAGAGAAAAAAATTCTGTTGATTTAAGCACTCAGTGTGTAGCAATTTGTTATGGCAGCCCTAGAAGACCAATACAATCAACATTATGTATAATTTTTCACATCATAAAGTGCTGAGAGGGCAGTGAAGGGCCACGTTCCAGTGACCTTCACTGTTTTCTAGAAAAGAGACTCTAGAAGACAGAAAGAAGGGGCCTGGAGATACACATCCATAATGAAATCATTTGACTGTGTTTAGGGGGTAAGGGGAAAGAATACAGTTTCAGAGACAGATAGACTATATTTGAACCATAGCCCTAACATGAAGCACCTACAAGATATCTGTAAATTTCTTACCTCTGAGCTCAATTTCCTCATCTTTAAACAGAGACAACTATCTACCTTGCTGAAGAATTATATTAATAAAAATACAGTTTGCAGGGTTAGCACAGTACACAATGTATATTATGTATACTAGATACTTAATAACCATTAGGTTTTTTTTTTTAAACTAGCTAGGCATGAACTAGAAAAGATATGCCAAGCCAAACACCAAAGTAAATGCCACCCTGAAAATATAAAAGTATGTATTTATTGAGATTGAAAGAGGCTTAAAAAGAATCCATCTCTGCTGCATCAGCCCTCTGATGAGTTTTCCTGGGAATATGTATTAAAAAGAAAGTCCCTGGAGCTTAGGAAGACACTAGGCTTTCTCGGCTTTATGGCTGGGCGGTATTCTTTCTTGATTGACTGCCCATAAGTTGTTGCCCTTTTTCTTCTTTGTTGCTAAGAGAGTCCACCTATAAAGCTGGTTGGGGGTCCAGTGGATATAAAGCAAGTGTGCTGGGAAGTTTCTGTGATTGATTCCCTCTATGCATGAAGAGGAAGAAGAAATGGAGGAAAAGGAAGAGGAGGAAGAGGAAGAAGATGAGAAATACATCATCATAACTTTGTGGCCCTCTCCCTACCCTTGAGTTTCATTTTTTTTTCCAGACAAGACATTTAAAAAGAACAGATAAAAACCTAAATTTAACAATGTACAAGGCACAGGAAATGCAGACACTGGCCCTGCCCTCATAGATCCTACAAGAGGTAGGCAGGGTGCCATATTCATACACAGCACAGGAATATAATCCAGGGAAAGGGTCAGAAAAGACTTTCTGGAGGAAGTGACATTTAATGAATGGATTGAATGGGAGTCAGCCAAGCAAAATGAGGCAGGGAATAAACTTTGAAAATAAATGCTGAGTCCAAACTCCAAAGCAACACGAGACCTCACAGAGTGAGTCATTATACCACAGTGATAAATCTACGAAAATTGCCCCAGTGAACCCTGGGATAGAAACGCAAGGCAGAGCAAATAACCCCCTGTCTATACACATAACGTGCACACTGTGGGCCAATGTTGCTTTCCAAAGGGAAATTAAGCTGCCAGATAGAAGTCTGATGCACCTGTCTCTCCACCAGTGATTGAACTCCTGGTATTCTCAGGTAGTAACAAATATCATTTTCTTCTCTGTGTCAGTGGCAGATTTTCCAAAAATGGCCACAACAGTATCTCCCATCCCACATGCTGTTTTGCAATGTAACCTCACCTTCCCCCATGAAGAAGTCCAATCTAGTTACCCTCCCTTTGAATCTGGACTGGCCTTAGAAACATGTTTGTAACCAACAGAATGAGGCCATGTCACTTCCAAAGCTAGGTGAGAAGTCTGGTGGCTTCTGGAATGCTCATTCCCCAGATGCTTCATCTCAGGATGTTACTTCTTAGAACCCAGCTTCCCTGCCAAGGACACATGGAGAGGCATATGTGCATGTCCCAGTCAATAGTCCCAGCTGGGTTCCACCTCCGAGGAACACCAACCAAGGCACCAGACATGTGAGGAAGGAAGCTTTCACTTGGTTACATTTCCCATCTGTTAGAGTTCCCTCAGCCCTTGAAACTTTCCCAGCGGAGGCCCAGCTACTAAGGAGATACACTCCAACCCTGCTGCATCCTATCTGGATTATCGACCCACAGAATTTATGAGCATAGTAAAATGGTGGTTGTTTTTACACCACTATGTCTGAGGTGGCCATTACTCAGCAATGGATGTAACTGATACAACCAGGACAATGTCACTGGCTCTGAGCCCAAAGTGTGATATGAAACAGGAGCTCAATGAGGTTTTATGAAACTGGGTTGAAATGAAAATCAAAGCACCTAGACAGACTCTATGTTTGCTCCTCTGAGACAGTCTCCCATCTTCAAGGTGAGGTGCACTAAAGGATGACTCATTATTTGTCAGCTGCCTCACACTGCCTATACTCAGCAGAGTCTTCAGTTATCACCTACCATAAATAGACCCTAAAATATACCCAAATATATTTTGTGGCAATCAAAATATATTTTCTTCAACATCACAACTCAGTGATTGCCCTGGGAACTTCAGCACATATGTTAATAGCACTGCTGAAATCTGTCACAAAATTCTACATCCAGTTCCTCCGGCTGATGCTAACAAGCTATTAATATAGGAGGAAGTAGAAAATCATTCCAAGAAAGCCAAAGTTTTGTGGGTTTTTTTGTTTGTTTTTTTTTTCCTGGAGAATTTACAGGAGCTCAGGAGCATAGGAGATAAGGTATTGTCCTCCCTAGAGGTGGGAAAGTGCACTGATTAGAAATCCGACCTCTGGGCCAGGCACGGTGGCTCACGCCTGTATTCCTAGCACTCTGGGAGACCAAGGCGGGAGGATTGCTAGAGGTCAGGAGTTTGAGACCAGCCCGAGCAAGAGCGAGACCCTGTCTCTACTAAAAATAGAAACAAATTATATGGACAGCTAAAAATATATATAGAAAAAAATTAGCCAGGCATGGTGGCGCATGCCTGTAGTCCCAGCTACTCGGGAGGCTGAGACAGAAGGATCGCTTGAGCCCAGGAGTTTGAGGTTGCTGTGAGCTAGGCTGATGCCACGGCACTCTAGCCTGGGCAACAGAGCGAGACTCTGTCTCAAAAAAATAAATAAATAAATAAATAAATCTGAGTTCTGGATACAAAATCTTGAGTTAAAATCTCAGCTCAGTTATTTAATGACTCTGTGAACTTACCCCTGCTATGTGTTACCTCTCACACTGTTTCTTCTTTAGTAAGAAAAGGCTGGCATAAGGATTAAGTGAAATAAAGGGTACGTGAAGTTATTCAAATATTTGTCATGTAGTAAGTGCCTGCACTGTTCTAAGTCCAGAAAACAAAACGGTGAACAAATGAGGTAAATCTCCTGCCATGATGGAGCTCACATTCTGGCAGGAGACAAATAATAAATATGCAAAATAACATGTAATATGTAATTTAGGGTAGTGATAATATGAAGAAAAATAAAGCCAAGTGAGGAGATAGAGAGTGATGAAGTTGCCAAATTAGATAGAGGAGTCTGGTAAAGGTTCTCTGAGGACACTTAAACAAAGACCTGGATGATGAGTAAACAATAGAATTGTCCAAGGGAACAGCATTCTAGCTAGAGGAACATCAAGACAAAGGCTTGAGGTGGGAAAAAGAAGAGCAAGGAGGCCTGGGAAGCAAGAGGGGAGTGATGAAATGGGATTATGATTGGAAATCACATCTCCAAGGTAGCCACAGGTGAGATCAGGCAGGTCCCTTTAAGCCACGTGGCTTGTATTCTAAGCGTGTTGGGAAACCACTGGTCAGATTCCCATCACCCTCTCTGCGAATTGCTTAGCACAGTGCCTGACATATCAGAGCACGTGCTCAGCAAGGGGCTGGGTTATCACATTATTGTGGACTAGTGTCAAGGCAGCAGGAACATATTCCTCACCAGCAACACTGAGTCCAACCTTCACTCACAAAGCAAGTGGTAAGGTCAGAGACCGTAGGACCAGCAAGCTCCAAGTGGGGCTGATATTTCAGGTCATACACACAAAATGTGCAAACAAGAAAACCCAAGGAAGCCTAAAGAAATGGCAGGCATTCTGCTCCCACACATGGCTACGTGACTCTGTTCTTCATGAAAATCCAAAGTGGGAGGTAATAACACTTTGTGCAGAAAAATATTATTATTTGCTTATAACTGAGCCACTGAATTAAGCAAACAATAAAGTTTTATTTCACCTTTTTATTACTTATCTTAATGTGACTACTAGGAAATTTAAAACTAAATATGTAGCTTTCATTATATATCTGTTGAACTCAGAGCAGGTGCAAAGTAAACGTGGGCAGGAAGGAAATGGAGGAATAGGAATAGGAACTTCATCACTCTCTGTCTCCTCACTCAGCTCTAAGAAGATCTTGCATTCTCAACCAGGGTGGCAAATGGGGTTTATCTTGAAAGTCAAGTCAGATTGTCTAATAGTGTTTGTCTAGAGCACTATATTATTATAGAAAGGACTTGAGACCAAACTCTAGCTCAGTGGGGAGACCGCTGGGGTTAATGTACAATATTTGCCACTGGACACCAGACAAGGTCATGATAGCCCATATATTATTTTTGTATGGGAATAATAATAGTAATAGCAATAATTTCTTAAACATGTATTTTTTACTGGGAACTTGCTGAACATTTACTCTTGCTGATTTACCATTCACAGTTTTATTTTTCACAACAACCTTGAAAGGTAGTAACTACCATGCTGGTTTTACAGATGTGAAAAATGAACTTCAGAGACATTGCTTTTCTAAACTAATACGAAAATTCCAAGAATTGAGCCCAGTACATCTCGCCAATGCTCACGCTCTCATCACGAACTGCGGTGAACAGGCACTACCTCTAGATAGCAGAACTTGCTCCCAGGATGCTGGTTGCCAGCATGGACCTGTGCTTGGTGGCTTACCTATTCCTAGACTTGGGTCTGTGCTGAGCACATTTTGGATGTGATACAGTGGTACCAGTGGTGTACACCTTCAACCCTTTACCCCACCATAGGAGATTAGTCTAAATCCCTGGTTCTCAAACTTTGGCAAGCATCAGAATCATATGGAGGGCTTATTAAAACAAAGAATATGGGCCCTATACCTAAAAAGTTTATGATTCAGCTGGTATTGGTTAGGGCCTGAGGATTTGGCTTTTTAATAAGTTCCCAAGTAGTAGTGATATTCCTGATCTGGGAACCACACTTTGAGAATCACTAGTCTAGACCAGCTCCCTGATCTTCCTGCTCACATGTTAAATCATCTAGAAAATTTTTAAAATGAACCAATGCCCAGCCCTAGACCAGATCAGACCAACTGCATCAGAATCTCTGTCGTGGGTTCCAGACACATGCATTTTTTAAATCTCAGGATGGAAGTGCAGGTTGAAAACCACTGAGCAATCTGTCTGTTTAACCCTCCTTTCTAGCTGTTTCAAAAGATAAAATTGTAGGAAAAAAAAATAACCAAGCCCACTCCAGTCAAGGATCCAAGACTTGATGGATTCATCGTGGACAGATGCCAACATCAGGGCTGAATCAAAGCCTGGGGGTGATAGGAGGGTGTCAGGGTGGGAGGTAGAGAGTCTAGAGGACACAAGACAGGCATAGCAGGGGAGACAGAGTCCCTAGAAATGCTATCCAGTAACCCATATTATGAGAATCCATGAGTCTGTCCTTTAGAGATATTTTAATAGTTACTAAAGGTCATTATGTGTTCAGTCACTGTCATTTGCTTCATAGCTAGAGAATCTTCCAACATGAAGGATATTGACATTATAACCATCATCTGGCTCAACAGGAATAAAATTTGATGGAAGGAAAATGATCCACATCTGTGAGGCTCTCAAAGAGGAAACCCATTGCAGTTAGCATCTAATCCTGTAAAATCTACAAAGCTAAGAATTTCAAGTATAAACATCATGAAATATTTTTTCCATAAAAGAAAGACAAATCCTAGGAATCTAAAAATCTGATATTGACTTCTCCCTTTGCAGCACCAAAAGTAAAACCAGCAGACAATCTCTAAAACCTTCCTTTTATCCCTATTACTAAAAAAAAAAAAAAAAAAAAAAAAATCAAGAATATCAAATGAGGCCGGGCGCGGTGGCTCACGCCTGTAATCCTAGCACCTGGGAGGCCGAGGCGGGCGGATTGTTTGAGCTCAGGAGTTCGAGACCAGCCTGAGCAAGAGCGAGACCCCGTTTCTACTAAAAATAGAAAGAAATTATCTGGCCAACTAAAAATATATAGAAAAAAAAATTAGCCGGGCATGGTGGCGCATGCCTGTAGTCCCAGCTACTCGGGAGGCTGAGGCAGTAGGATCGCTTGAGCCCAGGAGTTTGAGGTTGCTGTGAGCTAGGAGGACGCCATGGCACTCACTCTAGCCTGGGCAACAGAGTGAGACTCTGTCTCAAAAAAAAAAAAAAAAAAAAAAAAGAATATCAAATGAAATGACTTCTTATCTGTGAAATTTTCTGGTGTTTGGTAACTTTGTACAAGCACATCTCAAAACTTTCCAGCAACTGCTGGTCACAAAGTTCCTCTGAACACTTCCACTTTAGATTTACTTACAGAATGACTTTTTTTCCTCTATATACTTTTTCCTCTTTTTCAATGCTTCTTTATTGCATGGTGGCTGTGAAAGATGCTGACTGGCTCTAAAATGCAAACAAATCTTCAGATATTTCTTGATTTTATTTTTCAAGATTCCTATAACAAAACGGCTTGTATTTATGCTGTTCTTTCTGCATGGTGTGCATCCAGACACACTCCTTATCTAGTTCTTGAAAAATTACCCAATTTCTACAAATTTGCTATATGATATCAAGAGAGAATTTCATTCTTTATTTCTGATTGAACTGAGATTATCAAAATTGCCAAACATTTCAAATTTACATTTTTATGTCCCATTCCAAACTTTTTGAAAGGAACCCTATTCTTGAACAAGGTCGATCAACTATTTGCAACAGTAAAAATTACCCCATCCATCTATACAATCTAAATTTTTTGATTTTCACATATTAGTAGTCAAATAACCAGATGTCTGCTTCCTATACTTCATGTTTAAAAGAAGAGAAGAAATGACAAAAATAAACAGAGTATGCATTAGGGTTGCATTCATTTTAACCATTTAAATATTATAGTTAAAATAATAAATGATTTTAAAACAATTACTGAAAGTTCTATAAAAGCTTCAGTCATTAAAGACTCCAACATGTCCACCTTTCTCTTTCTCTTAACACTAGAAAATGGATGAATATATTTTGCGGTAAGTTTTCCCCAACGAGGAGTTGAAACATCTCAAATGCTTGTTTCGTTGGAACCTCTATTGACTAGACTAATTGCCCAGAAAAATGTGGTCGCACCCCCTCCTTTGGCATTCTGTTTAATTTAATTTCCTGCTATGCTCGGTACAGAATTTAAACAAACCTCTACTTCATAAAATCTCCACAGGAAACATCAGTTTGAAAAATCTGTCACTACAAAATGTGCCCTTTAACTGTGTCCATGAGTCAACTGAAAAGTAAGAATATAAATATAATATATCTATAACAGTGCATATTACCATATGTTTTTAGAAATGAAAATAGCGATAAGCAATTATAATATTAGCCTAATGTTTGCTTTTCGTTCCATATATACACACACACACACACACACACGCACTAACCTCAATAAAGGAATACTTTGAAAAGCAAGCAAGACAAGTAAGTCTTAATTTTATTGCCCACATTTACCTATTCGAATGTATTCCATCAAAATTCATGATAAATATTTGTGAAGTATGTAATCATTAGCACATAGTACAATGAGAACTTTGCCATCCCACTTACTGAAAATTAATATACCTTTGAAAACACTCAAAATGTGTTTTAGAGAAGGTATTAATATACTCATTATATCCTGGCCAAATATGTGATTGTTCCCCTTCATCTTCAGTTAAATTAAATAAATATCCTTGTGCTTATATTCAGAAATTCTAAGCAAAGGTTGAAATTAAAAGATAACACACATCTCTGGAATTTGTAATACAGAACCATAATTATTACCAAATAAATGAGAAATGAAAATGCCATAAAAATAGAATATCTTAAAAGGGAGAAGTTATTACTCAGTACCAATCATTGGAATTAATACTACATATCATCCCAACACTATTTTCTACTATCAAATGATGTTTCAAGTGTTATATTTTAACTTTTGCATAGATCTTTGACATATAACAAGTCTACTTGAAATGTGTAAGCTAAATTATAACAAGAAGTTACATTTGAATAACACGTTAGTTAAAATATAAAAGTGAAAACATAATTTCATTTGCTTCTCACATCAATCTATAAGAAAGGTAGGAAGTTATTACTGTCCTTGTTGTGTCTGAGACCGTAACTCAAGTCTCCTGACTTCTAATCTAAATATCTAGATGTCTAGTCCAAAGATCGAGTCTTACTAAGAGTAAACAGTGCACTGCACAAGCACATACGTCTTACAACAATCTCCGTAGGAGGAAAGTGCTGCCATAACATATCGCTTATTTTACAAAATGAGAAAACTGAAGCATAGAGACATAAAGGCCATTGTTTTAGTTTCCTATTGCTACTGTAATAAACTACCAAAAACTTAGTGGCTTAAAAAAATAGGAATTTATTATCTTCCACTTTTGGAGATCCAAAGACCAAAGTGTGTCTCACTGGGCTACAGTCAAGGTGCTTGCAGGGTGGTAATCTTTTGAGGGGTTCTAGAGAATAATTAGTTTCCTTGCCTGTGAAGGAATGATAGAAGACCAAAAGACTTCAAGGTAATTTGCATCTACTAGTCTTAAGAAAGATGGTACAAGTAAATTACTATAGTCCCACAAATTGAGTAGATGTTCTTACTATTATAGATAATAATTATATGTGCACATAGTTTGTCTGCAGGATAACATTCTTTGAGAGTGGGTTATCATGTCTTTTTGATTTTTATATTTAGTGCAGTACATTGCCAAGAAGAATATACAATGTGTGTTAAATGAACAAAGATATGTAAATGCAGGAGCATTAATAGTTGCCAAAGTTGCTAGGTAATTATAAAATAAATAAACCTAGGAATAAACAATTGGAACAATGGTGTTCCAAACTTTAGAAGCAACTTGACAATAACAAATCAAATTAAAGATGCAAATAGCAGAAGGAGAATTCTACCAGTACATTAATTCCAGCATTATTTGTAATTATAAAAATTAGTCAACAGGAAAAAGCATAAGTAAATAGTGAACTATTCATACAATGGATTACTATATAGTAATTAAAAAGAATGAATTAGAGCTATGTATGTGAATGTGGATAAATCCCAAAAACATTGAGTGACTGAGGCAAATGGCAGTTGAATATATACATTATGATATAATTTTTATAAAGTTAAAAGCATTCAAAACTATATCTTGTTTATAGATATATGGATATGTAGTATAAAAACATGCATGGAAATGATAAGTATCAAATGCAAGAAAATGATTATTTCTAAGGAAATAAGAGGAATGAGATCCAAGAAGGGTATACAAGCATTTCAGTGCTATATATATCGTTCCTTAAAGACGGTATATATGGCAACATGTTAAGATTTGATAGGATTTAATGATGGGTACAAGATTGTTTGTTACATTATACTCTAAATCCTTCTATATGTTTGTAATTGTTTGTGAAAATAGTATTAAAAGGAATATGTTTATAGTGTCACAAAAAATTTGTGCTGGAAAAGATTCTAAAAATATTCAAAATCAGGTGGCCTAGATTACACAGCCAGACACCCCAAAGCAGGTAAATGGAAACTCTGAAACTAAAATCCAGTTTCTCTAATTTGCACATCTGTTCCCTATCCACTGGGACTTACAGTATATGATGCATTGTTTTTATTTTTCGTTCTTTTTAGTTAAATGAAGTTTTTTTTAAATTTTTAATTAGAAAAACTTCCAGTTCAATGGTTTCCTTCATTTCTGGATAACAGCCTCTGTAGCCTTAAGAATTGTAAATCTCAAGACTGTGAGAACAAGTAAAGGTGAGAGAAAAAAGCCTCAGGGCCATCTGAAAGTCTTTCCATGTCCAAGCTGGAAGAAATCATTTCACTGAAATTGCCAACACATAAACCTGCTATGGGAGCCAAACACATTTACAGAGTTGTGGATAAAGGACTGGGGTGCAGTTATTCTTAATGGAGATGACAGCCATCTGTCTCACCCCTCAAATGTCAGCCTAAATTTCAACCAGAATCATGAGAAGTGTCCTGGCCCCAGGCACAGTGACTAAGGAGAAAATGCTGTTCACCTCCTTTCCCAAAGTATGCTGACTGTGGAAAAAGAACAGAAGCAAAACAATATTCATTTACCCTTAGATTTCTTTTGTGACTTTACCTTTCCCCTTGGTGTTCCTCCCCTAAGGAACGGAGCAACGCTTTCCCTCAATTCCAGAACATAGATCAGTTTCAAAAGGCAAAGGGAACTAACACTCACTGAGCTCTTATGTCAGGTGTTCTACAGGTGTTTCCTTATTGCAACCTTACAACCACCTTTTGAGGCAGTTATCATCAATTACCTGCCTATTATACAGAGAGGAAATTAGGGTTCCAAAGGTCAGATAAGGTATCCAAATTCATGTATCTACTAAAATGCAAGATATCTACCAAAAGTCCATGTTTGGTCATTTTTTTAAACTACACAATGCTTCCAAAAGTCTATAATCTGTCACTTTGTGTCCTTTCTCAGGTCCTCAGTTTTTTCCATCTGAAAATTGGGTAGATTGGAATAGCCTATCCTGAACATTATCTGATTCTCTGAACAAACTAATCCTGGATGGGCAAACACAGAGTGTCTATTCACACGGACAACTTGGAAAGAAGAGGTCAGAATAGAGCCTGTGATAAAAAAGACAATCAGCACCCTTGACCAGAGATACTGTGTGATTTTTAAAAATAAAAAGGCAAAGATCTGAAAAGGAAGTATTCATTAATTAATAGATGAGTCAATCTACGATTTGAGATTGGCCAGGTCATCTTGCCTGAATTTATCATTTTAGTGTCACTTTGATTTTTATGCATCTTGAGCTCAAAAACTGAATCAAATCTCATCTCCTTAGCAGTTACCTCACTGCATCACTACTATCTTCCATCCTTTTCTGAGCACCTCTAATAACCAAAAGGAAAACTAGCTGATCATTCTCACTTCAAACTTACAGATATCTTGTCTTTTTTCTGTTCATGTTCACATGCCTTCTTTCCCTAAAGTAATGTTGCTTCACTACGTCAAAGACAAGCCACAGGCTTGCCTTTTCTTAAAGTCTTCCCTTGACTAACCTCTATAGGGCCCAGTGACTTTAATTATTTCAGATTTCTCGTCTCTTTGGTGAAAAGGGGAAAATAAATGGGATTTTTAAATTCTATTTCTACCATGTGTCAGATATTCTGCCAAAGCCTTAATAAATAAAATCATAGCAATCACACTTAATCCTGTCAAGCTAGGTATCATTATTCCTATTTCACTGATGACAAAACTGAGACTCAGGAACA
The DNA here is from genome assembly GCA_028533085.1 of Varecia variegata. Taxonomy (NCBI): domain Eukaryota; kingdom Metazoa; phylum Chordata; class Mammalia; order Primates; family Lemuridae; genus Varecia; species Varecia variegata. Next base: position 151,668,651 of record CM052438.1, on the reverse strand, counting down.
TTAAAGTGACTTGTCCATAGTCATACATTTGGAAAACCAGAATTGACAACCAAATCAAGCTGGATCTAAATGCCAAACTAAAGGCTTTCTGCACTCAGAGAACAGATTGAGGGTGTATAAAAATTCAGATCTTTGTTTATTTTTCTTCTTCTCCTAAAGAGTGTCAAATAACTTCAATGCTCATTCATTTTCCTCCATTTCTAAAATACTAGACTTCCCCAGTGTGAGCAAGGCTTGTATTACTGCATACCCAATTGATATAAAAATGAAACATATTTTCCTCCAATAAATAACATAAATGCTGACCAAGTATATCGGACATAAAACCAAACACATTACCCTCTCCTTGAAACCAACCACGCTATGTCAGCACACAAAACTCTGCAGCTCTAGTTGCCACAGCTCAATAAAGACTTAACAAGACTTGGAGAGGGTCCAGGGAAGAGCAATTAAAACATCCTAAGAGATAGAAAAGGCTGTCTTAGAAGAACAAACTAAAATCAATCAAGATCTTTAAATTTACCATGTCTGAGAACTGATGGATTCAGAGTTTGTAAAAACATGATGGGATATATAGTATGAGTATTTATGCACACTATCATCAACATTTGCTCTTTTTTAGCCATCTAGCATCCATTTCCCCTTCCTACGGGTATCTGTAGTTCCTCATGGGAACTGCATATCCCTCACCAGTGTGTGTATTATGGTGGAAGCGTAAATCCAGAACCTCCCTCCTACCACAGGGTCTCAGCAAATGGGGCTCTCCTTTGAACATGCCCAGTAAAGCCATGGAGAAGTCATGTGACCTACACTCAGCCACTCAGACTCCCCCTCTTCTTCAACTTTGAATCTTGAGAGATGGAGAAATAAGAAGCCAGAGGATGTAGTGGTTAGGTTTATACATCCAACCACTGCTGATATGAGATCATTCCTGCCTTCCTGTATCCTGGGCATTAGGAGCCTCCTTGGCTCCTGTCTCTCTCTACACAAATTTCTTCATCCTGCCAATCAATTCTATGAGATCCTGATACCCTGGCAATAAGTACCTTTTTGTTTAAATTAGTCAGAGTCAGACGTGGGAGGGCCAAAATGTAGACTAGAAGCAGCCAGCACAACACCCCTCTCATGGAGAGAATCGAAAGTAGTGAATAGATATCCACCTTTGAATCAACTGAGTGAGAGCACTGGGAATTGATGGAGAGGAGGCAGGAGTGAAGTGAAGAAGAGAGAAGTGGGATGACCTGCTCAGTAGGACTGGAGGCAATTAGGGAAAGTTCCCACATGTGTGAAGCAGACAGAGGAGGAAATCTGGCTCCAGATTTCCCCTGAAAATATCACAACTGGAGCAGTGGGAGGGCCCCTCCACTGCAGCAGGCCTCCAGAATGATACACAGACTGATACACTGCAGGCTGTGCAGCTGCATTGCTCTGGAGAGAAGGCATGGCTGGCTTGCAAGCACTGGGCACTGGAGTTGGCACCATTGCAACATCCCAACTGCCCTGGAATGCTATTTCTTCCGAGGTGTCAGATCTGTGACTGCTGCCTTTCCTTTACCCCTGCTGGGTGAGCAGGGAGTGGGAAATCCCAGTGCTCACGCATGCCCTGTGGGCAGGTGATGTACACATCCACCACAGCTGCCAGGGGAACCTGGGCAGATCAGGAGACCACAGGCCTGGCACCCACTACTGTGGCCTGGATGACCCTGCTCAACCACACCTCCCATGGGCCTATAGCCATCAGTGCCCACCACCCATTGTCAGGTCAGCTGGACCAGTGCCACTGCTGCTGCCTG
>CM052438.1:151647839-151666358 GCA_028533085.1 Varecia variegata | reverse complement strand
TCTTTCACAACATGTTTGAATGATCCTGTCAGATACATGTCATAAGGATATGGATAGATAAATGGAGGTACCGATGAATGGATGTATGGATGGACAGATGGACAGATGGGTGGGCAGGCAGACTAAAAGACGATACACATTTGGTGGAGTTCCAGGGCAAGCAATTCTTATGTGAGTAGCTCTTAAAGCACTATTAACAATCTGTGCTAACAACAAAATAGAATAAAATGCTGCATCTGAAGTTGCCATTTGAAGATGTAATACATATTTACTTTATATTGCATGTAGAGATTTTTAATATCATATTTAGAGGAATGAGGGAAATTCACAAATTGCTTCACTACTAGATGGCTTCAAACTTTCTATCTCAACATTAGAACCTAAAGCAAAAATGTACATTTCTTAAAAAACACGATTTCACTTCAATCAAAACTTGCTCACTAATAGGACTGTAGACTTTCATTTTAGTAAAACATGTCATAAGTTAAATCATTTCGTGGAAAAACTGGGATTCTTTTGGGGGATGGTATGTGCTTTTTTTTCTTGGCAACATTAAGATAAATCTTTAAAAGGTGAGAGTCTCTTCTCAACTGAGTCATTTGAAACAACACACGTTAGCACGCCAAGGAAATAAGAAAAGGAAAGAGGTCATAGAATGAGGCGGAGTGGGAGGAATGTAGGATGCTGATTACAACCAAACACTTCATTATTTAAAAGAAAAATGAAGGCCAGTGAAGTCAGTGACTTCTCCAAGCTCACACAGCGGTTGCTGGCCAACTTGGGGTTCACACTCATGCACTCCTGATTCAGGAATGGTGCTGCTGCCTCTGCATCACATTACCTTTCACTAGACCTAGAAAACATACTGTGGGTTGAGATGTAAGAAAACAAGAAAATGTAAATATATTCCTTCCACCTGTGAGTCCAAAAGAAAATCATAGTAACAGAAATGCATATGCCTTTTCTTCTTTATTTCAGACTAGTGGAAGTATTTCCCTTTACCTTCCCCCACTCCTACTTCTTGTCCTTGCTTAGAGATGTGACTTATTTTCTAACCCTGTTCACCTCAGCACTGCAAACCTGATTCCAATCACATTATTAAAATAAAAGAATACCTCTTGGGTCAGCAGAGTTCCCACTAGCTGCACCCTTTATCCTTTTGACAGGTAACATGGGGGATCGGAAGGCTGCCATCCAACTGGGAAACGTCCCAGAAATACAAATGAGAATCTCAACCTGCTTCTCACAGGCCAAGGCTCTGCTGATGTAATGTCATCAAACAGATCGAAGTCTGCATTTCCTTAATTAATGATCATCTCGCCAGGGGAGAGGGAGTGGATACTGTTTTAATCTTTGTAAAACTTTTCTGCAAACACTGGAGCTCTCTTGAGCATTCACAGGGATATAACAAGCGCTTGTCCTGAATAATATACTCACTCTCAAGCTGTATTTGTTCAGCTGACCCTATGAACAGATGTTCTGAAAACTGTAAAAAGAATTTTAAAAGGGAACTTTATATAATCAAATCTTTCTACCATCACTTCAGCAGCAATCATTTATTATGCACCTACTATGTGCCTTGCACCAAGCTGGCCCTTGGAAAAGGTCTGGCTCTGTTTGAGAAAATCATAATTTAATGGGAGGGACAGATTATATTCACAAAAAGTGTGTAAGATTTCAGCTTGCTGGGACAGTAAAATTCCCCAATAGCACGCTTTTTTTTTTCCTAAATCTGGAACAGATTATCTATTTGGAAATTGTGCTTAAGTCAAACTCAACTCTGCTTTGTGGTGCTGGGACTGGAACTGGGAAAACCACATCTCTCTTTTGGCAACCGCTCCCTCTTGTGCGAGAGAATTGCAAGGCTTCACCATGAGGAAGGGACTTCACCCTTCTTGCTTATTCCCTTTTTGCTTTGTCTTGTCAGCATCATCCTGCAATGATTCTTCAATTCAAAACCAACGTTTTATTTATTTATTTATTTTTAAGTTTCAGCACTTGCAGTTTGCAGTTTTTCCAACATTTGAAGAACAATCCTTACGGCACTCCCTGTTAACAATACTAGCTGGCCAGAATGCTCCCTGCTCATAGACATCCAAGTGCCAGTCCTATGATACCATTATTCCATGCTCAGACACTAGCACCAGCTAAGAAATGCCCTGTCCGCAGATGTCTAATTTTCAGCTTTATGAAGCCTCTTCTCCAAGCTTCTACATGTTAATACTTCTAACCTCTCCCTTTTGTTTCCCCAGCCCAAGTTAGCTGTTTCCTGACGATGCTACTTCTATGATACCTTAAGTTTCTCTTTTAGTATTTTTAGTTCTTTAACATGTAGTTACAATTCATTATACTAAATCTTCTCTTAAAATAACTGGTATGGTTTCTGTCTCCCGAATGGACAGATTACAATGTTCAATGCAGCCCATTTCCTTGACAGCACAGGCCCTGGCTGGAGTGTGACTGACAGAGTTTAAATCTCAGCTCCACTATTTAGTAGCTTTAATAAGGTTAATTTAATAAAGCTCACCTGTTACATTAGGATCATTGAGACAGTAGTATCTACTTCATAAAGTTGTGAGAATTGAATGTCAATATGTAAATGGTCATATGCACATATGTCAATTGTTACATGGATATATGTCATATGTTACATTGACAATATGTAATAAGTCAATGTAAAGTTTAGAATAATGGCAAACCTATCAAAGCACTATTAAAAATGTGGCTACTGCTCTCACAGAGCAAACCACACACCGTAAGATGTGTGTGCACTAGTGGGAAGAAATAATGATGATAATTAAGGTGTTGCATTTTCCTATTTCTTAAATGAAGATTTAAGGTTTCTGCAATATTGCTGTGGTCCAGCTAAGGAAGTGGGAGAATTTAGCCTGCCATAGTAGAGAGAAAACAAAGAAACAAATGTTAACAAAATTAAGGGTACACATTTCCTATCTCTGATATCATAAAAATTCAAACTTCTGAGTATATAGTTCAGAGACAGTAAATAACTAGTATAATTTCCCGGATGTCTCCTTAATTCAGTACATACTGCTAATGTGAAACGATGATGATGTATGAAAAGAAATCAGCTTTGGAGTCGGGGTTGGGTTCCGACTCCAGCTCCACCACTTCCTCTCTCTGAGACTGTGACAAGTTACTGACTCCTCAGAGTTACATAGTCCTCACTTAGTAGGCATTCAATAAACAGCAATATTTTTCTCCTTTCTGTAAATATTCTCTGAGTAAATTCACTTGCCTAATCTTACCTTGTGCTATTTCTTCTGCTTTTCCCCCATAAATACAATATAAAAGTATTACTCATCCTCATATATTAGTCAAATGAAAGCCAGCAGAATCTCAATGATGACTAATATAGTAGGTTAAAAGGTCTAAAATTGTTCCAGCTCCTGCTATGTTACCTTGGAGAGAGAGTGTATTCATCTCACCAAAGAAATGTGAACTTTAATAGTGAAGTGCAAGCACTTAGGTGCATCCTTACCTTTTAAAGAAGCTTCTTTGACATGGCACTTACTTTACCTGGTAAGTACATCAGTGAGGAGGTGGGCAGAAAGGGGCTGGAATTCAGCACTCACCTAGAAAGTGCAGTTTTCTAAGCAGAGAATAATATTTTTTTGAGAGAAGATATTCAATTACTAAGGATATCCATGGAGAAAGGTTTATTTAAAAGAGATGGAAATTTAGACAAAAGCTTTGCAAAGCTTCTTCCAGATGATGTGACCAAGTCAGAGATGCCCTAACCTTGGCCCAGAAAAGGGACAGGGAAACACACCAGAGACAAATAGAAGGCAGTGCAGAATTCACAGCCAAGAAGCTTCTGAGACAAAATTTAAGGAAAGTACTAAACCAATGTTTTTGCTGCTCAGCTAGAGAAGGAAGAAAATTCTCCCTTCTAAATTGAACTCTAAACAGCTCCCAGCTGTAAATAATAGAAATGGATGATTTATTTCTACATTATTTGCCAACTCATTTCTCTTCCACCGAAAGGAAAATTGTCTACTCTTGATCTTAAAGTATTTTCTGATTGCTAGGAAATCATGTCAGAGGCCAAAAGGGAATCTCTATGTAAATCCTCTGATAAAAATCATGAGCAGCAGCATGCCAAACAGAATCAGGCACAAATTAGTAATTCCACATCAGAACAGATTTCAATCATCTAAAAATTTGTTTTTCAATTAACGCTCACTGATTTGCACAACAAAAAGAAAGCATCTACCATAATCTCAGTTTTGGAAACAACACCGAGTTTGTTTCTCTTCCAGATGACAGGATATAAATCAGAGATTATACAATATGGTTATTTTAATTCTATAAGAACATCAAAATGATGTTGTCCAATACACAGGTACACAAAAGTGTCTCCTAAATCACTTGTTTGCAAACAATAGACCGGGGGCCAAATCTAACCCTGGAACTAAATCCAGTCCTCCAGTCAGCTATCTCTGTGTAAATAAAGTTTTATTGGAACACAGCTACACCCATTTGTTTACATACAGACTGTGGCTGATTTCCTACTACAATGCCAGACTTGAGTAGTTTCCACCCAGACAGTATGGCCTATAAAACCTAAAATATTGACTATCTGACCGTTTGCAGAAAATGTTTGTTGACTTCTGTCCTAAGTTGTCACACAAATACTTTCCCGTATTTCGGATGCAAAGATAGAAGGGACAAGGCCACCCCTAACTCAAACTGCTTGCAAAGTGTGGCTCCTAGAAGCAAATAAAAGACTATTCTTTCAGCCTTCTCTTTAAGTCAAGTTCCAGGAGAGTCTCATTGTGTCTAGGAATTTGGGTAAAGTATATACCCTTGCCCTTTGATTTTGTTTTCAGCCAAGTGACCTGCTTTGGCCAATGGATGTTAATAGATTTGACATAAACTAAGGCTTAAAATGTATGTACATATATTTTGGGGGTTTTCTTACACTTTCCTTTGCCATACAAAAAAAAAAAAAAAAAGCCTTTGCTTACCTGCTATCCCAAGGACAAAGAAAGACACACATTAGCCAACTCATATTATGAAGCAGAGCCACTGCAGCCAACTCTTAAGTCCTTGAGAATAAATGACTTATTTTAAGCCACTGAGTTTTGCTTACACATAATTATTGTGGCAGTAGCTAACTAGTACATAATCAAACCACTCTCTCATCGTATTTCAAAGCCGTCCAAATACATTATTTCCTCTATACTAATTTTCTGCTACACTGCTGCCTAAAATATCCTCTCTTCACCACTTCATACTCCAAATATTTTATGTTTTCAGGACCTAGATCCCACCCAACTTTTCCACAGAGAAGCTGTCAGCTCTTTACCTGATAGCGAGCAACATATTACTGAACTCCAGTGTTATTCGAAGGCTAGAATTCATGGACAATAAATGAATCATTCTGTAAATCAGCGGTTGCCAGTTTGGGAGAAACTGGGTAGTTTGAACAAGTTCTTCAGGTGCCTGTAATACTATGCCCTTTTCTTACTCCTCAGTCAGAATACAGCTCCTCAGCATTTGCAAACCTCAGCCGTCCATCATATCACAGCCATTCTTTCCCATCTCTGAAATCTACCCTCTAATTTTTGCTTTGCCCTACAAACATAAAAATCACTAATATCATTTACTTAATATTTTCCTATAAATTAAATATTTTTTTTCCTTTTACTTAACTAAATGCACTAATGGGAAAACTTTAGAATTGAAAAAGAAATGAATTCCTCACTATATTACTTACAGTAAAACTATTAATTCTTTAGCAAAGGGCCCTTAAAAGAATCTGGCATATCACTTGCACTTTTAGAGGGAGTGGGGACTTCTCTGGGTGATTCTGTAGTTAATTCCATCTGTTCAACTAGAATACAAATTCCTTGAAGATGAGGATCAAGTTTCATTAAATATTTAGTGATTAGTGGCCTCAGGCAAGGCCAAGAAAATAGAGAAACACTGGGAAAAAAAAAGAGAAATCCTTAATAGGGAAATAGGATCATAAAAAAACTAGTAGTACTTCCCTTACTAGATCATTAACTAATTTTAGGTTATTCATCTTAGTGCCTAAAAGAGAAATAACAAACTCCACACAGCAAAGAGAACCACTAACAAAGAGACAACACACAGACTGTGAGAAAATATTTGCAATTCATACATTGGATAATGGGCTAATACCCAAAATATATAAGGAATTGAAAGTACTGAATAATAAGAAAACAAAAAACATGATTTAAAAATAGGCAGAGGACCTGAACAGAAATTTCTCAAAAGACAACATACAAATGGCCAACAGATAGATGAAAAAACACTCAACACTTCTCAATCCTGGGAATTCCTCATCCCTACTGCCAATCCCTGTCGGAGTTTCTAAAAACAGACAGTAGCACACAAGTCTAAGACGTTTCAGAAGGAATCCACATTATCAAAAATTCACATTTGTGCCACCACATAGACTTCTGACTGATGACAACAGAGAATGGAGAGCCCATGCTTGCTCTACATCTGTTGGACATGACACAAATGCAGGCAAAGTGCATAAGGACACTTGGCTCACTTCTTTTTCTTTTGTAAAGAATCCTTCAGCTTTTTCCTCAATGTTATGAGATAATTTGAGTGGAATCAAATGTTAAGGCCTAAAAATGCTATGCTGACTCTTTACCAGAGTCAATTACCAGATGGTTCAAGCCTACTGGTATGACATGGAAAGGATACTGCCACACAGCAACACTGTGTGCTCAAAACCTCAGGGGGGCCAGGTGTGGCTCACAGGCAGCATTTTGCTGTCCCCTGTGACTTAGAAATGTAATTATTATCACCTTTCCAGAATCCCACGTGAGGAAGAAAAGGGTACTCTGGAGATAAGTATCTTCTCAGTCATCACACTCTCATAACCTCGGGAACAATTTCACCTCTCCTCACTGGAGAAACAAAGTTTACTTCAATGAAACTACTAAGGGAGAATTCAAAACAAAGTGAGGGTAATAGAATTCTGAGCAGGATGGCTCAGAAAGTTGATGGAGACAGATTGCTTCATGACACCTCCACTTAGGTAGCACTTTCTGAGTGCCAGACACTGTACTAAGTGCTTCCTATGCATTAGCTCATTTAATCCTCACAGCAACCCCACAAAGAAGATGCAGAAATCCAGAATCTATACTCTCACCACTACAATCCACTCCCTTTCGACGTAACTGTGCGGGCCCAGAGTTAGCAGCAGGGAAATGGTAGGGTATTCTCCTGGGGGAGGAAAGTCCTGAAGCTGGAGTAAATACTGAGGATAAGGTAAAGATTGGTGCGCACCGTCTGGGGGATGGACACGCTTGAAGCTCTGACTCGGGTGGGGCAAGGGCAATATATGTAACCTAAACATTTGTACCCCCCTAGTATGCCGAAATTAAAAAAAAAAAAAAAAAGTTAAAAAAAAAAAAGATCCTCAGCCCAGCCATGACAAAGCCCCAGTCAATGGCCAGGGCCAGCTTCCCAGCCTGGTGAATGAGCCACCTTGGAAGCAGGTCCTCTAGCCCCAGGCGATGGAGATGAAGGCTAGACAGGGGACACTGTGTGAAGCAGGATAGGCCATCTCCATGGAGCCCTGGCCAGATTGCAAAATAAATGATTCTTCCTCTTTTAAGCCACTAACTTTTGGGGTGGTCTAAACAGAGGGTGAACTTTCTGCTGCTTTCCCTCATACCACAGTTGCTAATTATATCTCTGGTAATAAGATAAATAAAATCATTAAAGGCAAAAAAAAAAAAAAAGGTAAAGATTGTTTGCCATATAGGAAAACATGGATGTCTGGGTTAGACAAGCATGGAGGATCAGTTAACTAAAGATCCTGAATGCCCCCCTTGTAAGCTGAGTATTAGACTGCACAAAGCCTGAGCTTTTTCATTGACTACAACAGCAGTCATCCCAGAGAGGAGGTATTTTAAAACTAGGTTCCAAAATTTAAATGTGCTCAAAGACAAAACATCATTGTTTGGAGAAAAAGTGACAGCCCCATTGTCATGATGATCTGAAGCTTTTCCACTGTCCCATGGGAGCTGCCAAGAATCATTTAATCACTCTGTGGAGACACAAAACAGAGAAAGATTGATATCTATCCAGCAACCCATCTTTCACCTTAAAGATGAGAAATGCACAGATTTAAACCCAGCACTTCACACATTATTTCAGTGGATTGCTTTTGAATTCTAAATTGCACCAATTAAGGATATTTTCCACCTGATTAAAATTCATCATGAATTCGAGTAACAACAGGAAATATTTACAGTGATTAAGCATGCTTTGCCAAAAATACCTTCTCCTATGACTTTGTATCAGGATATAACATATGTGTGCATTCACAATGAAATGGAGCTCTAACACTGACTCTCGAGTAGAGAAAAAGAGAGAGGGTGAGCTAACATGAAATTGAAGAATGGTTAGAATGGAAAGCCCAGCCATGCAGAAAGGCCCAGAAGCCAAACAAATGAGAAAATATCATATATAGGTGCTAATGGGGCTACTGGCTCACAAAGTCACCAAGAATGGAGAATTGATGGGAAAGAGCTAAGTAAATGGGATACTTCTTTTGGAAATCAAAGAAGGCCAGGGTTATACTGCTTCCAATTTTAGAAAGCAATGCAGTAAACTTGAATCCTCAATGCAAGATATTCTATTTCAGCCTGGAGTAGCATATTTCTACTGGAATAGGTTTTTAAACATTGTTTCAGGACACATTTGTCTGGGTCTGCTCTATTTGTAGGGGAGATGAGCAACAAGTGATTTACAACTATTCATGATTGAGGTATAGACATTTAGAATGATTTACTTCTTGAATGTCAGTAAGAATAAACTCAAGGTTATTCCAATCATAAGGTCCCCCTCATTCACTTGTATTTCCGTTCCGGAGATGGGGAAAAAGAAGTATAGTTAGACTGCGGGGATTAATTACACTCAACCTGCTGCCTCTCTTATCTATTCTGCAGCTCATATTGAGAAATTATAAATGATGTGGGGTTATAGCTAATTTGAGCACACCTGGGGAATTTATGCATCATATGAACTGTGGCACAAAAAGAATAAGAACGACTCTAAAGCAGTCTTAAAAGCACTGTCCCTAAATGGATAGGATGAGTTATCACTGTTTCTACCTCCTTCTTCCCTCCTCCAAACTTTCCCACACTCCCACCTGCTCTGCCACAACAGTAGCAATTTGTATCCTTCCCTCGAGGCTGTCTGTCCCTTACTTTAATTGTTTGAGATAGAGGGCACATTTAACCAACTACCTTATAATTTGTGATGATAAACAGTGGTCTAGACCATCTGATTACTTCAACTTGATTTCAAACTCAATAGCTACTTTGCAGTTCTTTACTGTGCACTCCACTCACCACTCACAGTGGTAACTAAGTGCTATGGAGAATGAAGAAGAATGACTTTGAATGTTGTAAGACATAGTTTTTGCAAGCTACCATATATATTTTGTGGAAAATGTAAAATTTAGTAAGCAGTTTGGTAGGGTGACCACACATCCCAGTTTGTCCAGGACAGGGTCAGTTATTAGTTATTAGTATACTATGAATAGCTATTTAATAGCACCCTCTTTCACTCTCAGGAGTGATTCAGTTTGGATAAGAAATATATGGCCACTCTATGCAGTGGTGAAGGTGGTGTCTCTTGGATTCAAATCTTGGCTCTAGCTCCTTTTGACCAGATGACCCTGGAAAAGTTTCTTGGCTTCTCAGAGCTCCAGTTTTTATGTCTCTAAAGTAAGGAGAATAATAGTGCTTAGTTGATTCTGTGGAATTATTGTGAGGATTAAATAAATTAATGTATTTAAAGCATTCAGAAGTATATCTGGCACATAGCAATAAACAGAATTATTATCATGTAAGACATAGATCATGTATTACCTATGCTAAGAAACCTCCTTGAATCTGCCCCCAACCCAAACACACACCTCCACACTGACTCAGGTCTTTCACTGCATTCCTATAGCAACATGCGCGTACACACACCCCTCTAGATATCAGGCAATAATTAAGTCAATTCATACTTATTGAATGCTACCCAGTATACGTCAGACATGGTGCCAAGCTTTGTCTCCATCTGTTTATGTGTTTGTCTTTTCTTGAAGACAGAGAATATGTCCTATCCATTTTGCCTACTATATCATTTGCTCTCAAGTATCTTGAAATGAAATGAAGAAAGATATCACTGCCTTTCCCTGCAATAGTGAGGAATGACTTCATGAAGCAAGTGAGTATTAAAGTGTGAGAGGGTTTCGATAGGCAGAAGACAGAGAAAAAGTATCATTCTCCATGTGAGAAAGTATATAACCTGTTAAACTAGAAAAACAGTGTAAAAGTGCTTTGTAAATCTGAGAGCATGGTACATTCCTAATTATAAGCAAAGCAGAGAAATGGGAGTTAGATTGATATTTCTAGAAAATCTGCCAAAGAGTCTATAATTTGCCTTTTCCCTCACTGGCCTCTACAGTCAAGCTTGAAATTTACCCCATTTGCCTCCTACTGTCAAATAACTCATTTAAATGAGGATGTCTGGAGCAGTGTGTGTCTCATACCACACACTTGTTCTGCACATATATTTCTGAGAATTTGTAGGTAAATCAAATTTTTGCAAGTCCAATCAAATTTGAAATACACAGGGGGAAGTAGCTATTTAGGGATATCCCATAGTGAGTTCTATTATAAAGTGAATTAAATATATTAATAGAACAACTCATACTCTTTCATCCCTCTTGTTTCTAAACCTGGGTTTTCAGAGAGAAAGTTCTATAAAATCAGGGCAATGTAGCATCATACACACAAATACACACACACACACACACACACACACACCCCTGTCAATAAGTGAAATCTTATAAGCTCCATGAATTGCCAACATTAAAAAAACACCCAGCTTACCCCATTCTTTTTACTCTTTACCCAAAATATTAGGTTAAGCTTCAAGCTGCCTTTGAAAAGAAATTATGTACAAGTTACATTTCTGAAAATGTGTGGAAATAGCCTCAGCCTTGAACATGTACATACAGTATTTGGCACTGTGTGGCTTTTAGTAAATACTCCATACATTGCCTTCTTCATAGCAGCATCATTAAATAAAGACAATAGAAAAAAGGGATGAAAAAAACAGACCCTAAGAATAATCCTCAGGAAAGATAACAGTACCTACTCGGGATAGGATATGTAAGCAAAACTATTTGGGGGATGATACATGAACTATTTTCTCAAATTCAGGAGAGGAGAAGAAAGTGGATTTAGAGTTGGGATAAACTGCATGATCATGGAGACAGAGGATGTTACAAATGGAAAAGCAGGACTGCAAAATCACTCTACACTACAGCTTGGGCCTGACTGGTCAAATGTAGCTTTGTCCTCACTAGTCCAAGACTGATATAGGAAACCAGAAACCATAGAGAAAACCATGTGAACTAACAACCTTGGGATAAAACTGAGCAACCTCTTAGTCCACTGATGTAATGTTGTCCGAAAAATTAATACTAGTTAAAATCTAATAACAAAGAGTCTAGAATTTTAGATTTGGAAGAAGCTAAGGAGATATATAGGCCAGATTAGACATTAATAATCCTGTGGTGTTTAATAATGTCTAAAAAATAGCCTTTGAGGTATAGGCTTAAAACATCCTTCTTGGACTTTAACAGCAGCTGATGGGTGAAAACGAATTTGAAATACAATTATTTTGGCCTTTGAAAACCGGCATAAAATAGATTTCATCAGGTTCAAAAATAGTTCAGAAACATGCAAATGTAATTTCAATTGAAAATGTCATAAGAAAAATTCTTTATTTTCATTGTAATAAAAATATCTTATTAAAAAAGATCAGTGCAAATGTGATAAAGTATTAAGGGAGATTGATCTAATTTAGAGAAAAATTGGTAGAGGAAACTAAGGGAGAAGCATCAGAAATCCAAATTCACATTCTACAGCCCCAGAAGAGCACTGTAGTATTGAATTTAATATCGGAAACTTCCATTTTTGACCCTAAAAAATACCTTACAGTAATAAGGTAGGTTTCTTGAGGGCAAAGTTACAGCAAGTATCTATATCCTAACTCAGAAATGCAAAAGAGACCAAGCCTCAGTGGCTTTATACTATAAGACAAAAGTTAGAATATGAAAATTGTTTGTATATGAGTTATAAGCAGCTTATATAAATGTCCAAAAATAGAGAAAATCTATTTCTATCTCTATCTCTATCTTTTTTTCTTGTTTCTTTTTATTTCTACTTCTATTTGCATATCAGCCTAATTCTCTCATCATAGTGTCATAGATAAGCAACACAGGATAGAGAGATATGGAAGGAAATATGACCACCAGCACTCCAAGGCCCATACCCTTGTAGTTATAAACCAAAAGGACAAGAATTTTCGCAACATCTCTAACAGAGAAGTCCTAGAATTATTCTAAGTGCTTGTTTGGATCACATGCCCAGTCATGTGTCAAAGAGATCAGACTGGTCACATGACCACTTCTGTTCTAAAAGGTGACCAAGAAATTATGATTGATAGCACACATGAAGGTAGGGAGGGTTTTCCCAAAGACACTAGAAGAAAGGATATGGGAAATAGAACATGCAGAATAAAACTTCAATCAGCATAGCTCATCACATAATGAAGAATTATAAATCAAATCTTATATTTCAATGTTGAAAGGAAAATATGGGTAGGAGAATAGTCAAACCAACAGTAATATCAGCAACAGAAATGCATACTATGTATTAATAGTTCTGCACAGCTATTATGTGTGGAACAAATGAAGCTCTATGCCTCTTAACAGTCAAATGAAAAGGAGAAACATCTTGAATTAATTTTTGTGAGTGGTGAGAGATAGAGGTCCTGTTTAAGTCTTCTGCATGTGGCTATCCAGTTTTCCCAGCACCATTTATTGAACAGGGCTTCATTTCCCCAGAATTCATTGTTGTCTGCTTTGTTGAAGATCAGTTGGCTGTAGCTGATGCTTTTATATCTGGGTACTCTATTCTATTCCACTGGCCTATGTCTTTTTTTTTCCCCAATACCATGCTGTTTAGGTTGCTATATCCTTATAGTATAGTTTGAAGTCTGGTAGTGTGATGCCTGCAGATTTGTTCTTTTTGCTTTGGATTGCTTTGGCTATTTGGGTTCTTTTATGGTTATAAACAAAGCATGGAATTAATTTTTCTACATCTGTGACATATGACATTGGTATTTTGATGAGGATTTCATTGAATCTGCAAATCACTTCAAGTAGTATAGACATTTTAACAATGTTGATTCCACTGATCCATGAGTAAGGTATGTTTTTCTATTTGCTTGTGTCTTCTGCAATTTCTTTCCTCAGTGTTTCATAGTTCTCTTTGTAGAGATCTTTCACCTCTTTGATTAAGTATATTTGTAGGTATTTTATTTTCTTTGTGGCTATTGTGAATGGTATTGAGTCTTTGATTTGACTTTCAGCTTGACCGTTATTGGTATATAGAAATGTTACTAATTTATGTACATTGATTTTGTAACCTGAGACTTTGCTGAATTTATTCAATTCCAGGAGTCTCCTGGTGGAGTCTTTGTAGTTTTCTAGATACAAATCATATCATCAGCAAAAAGTGGTAGTTTGACCTCCTCTTTCCAAATTTAGATACCATTTTTTTTCATTTTCTTGCCTGATTGCTTTGGCTAGGACTTTCAGCACTATGTTGAATAGAAGTGGTGACAGTGGGCACACTTGCCTTGTTCCAGTTCCTGGGGTAATGTTTTCAACTTTTCCCCATTCAGCATGATGTTGGTCATGGGTTTGTAATATATGGCTTTTTATAATTTGGAGATATGTTCCTTCTATGCCTAATTTGTTGAGGATTTTTATAATGAAAAGGTGTTGGATTTTGTCAAATGCTTTTTCTGCATCTATTGAGATGATCACATGGTCTTTGTTTTTGCTTCTGTTTATGTGGTGAATCACATTTATTGATTTACATATGTTGAAGCATCCTTGCATCCCTGGGATGAAGCCCACTTGGACATAGTGGATTATATTTTTTTTGTGGTGATGAATTTGGTTTGGTAGTATTTTATTGAGGATTTTTGTATGTATATTCATAAGAAATATTGGTCTGTAGTTTTCTTTTTTGCTTTGTAGTTTCCTGGCTTTGGTATCAAGGTGATACTGGCTTCATAGAAGGAGTTAGGGAGAATTCCCTCTTTATGTTATGGAATAATTTCTGTAGTATGGGTACCAGCTCTTCTTTGTAGGTCTGGTAGAATTTGACTGTGAATCCATCTGGTCCAGGGCTTTGCTTTGTTGGAATATTTTTTCATGACTGCTTCTATATTGTTGCTTGCTATTGGTCTGTTCAGGATTTCTATTTCTTTCTGATTGAGTCTTGGGAAGTTGTATGTTTCCAGGAATTTGTCCATTTTCTCTACATTTTCTAATTTATGTGTGTAGAGATTTTCATAGCATTCATGGATGATGTTTTGTATTTCTGTGGTATCAGTTGTACTGTCTCCATTTTCTTTTCTGATTGAGCTGATTTGGGCCCTTTCTCTTCTATTCCTGGTTAATCTAGCAAGCTATCTGCCAATTTAGTTTATCTTTTCAAAGAACCAACTTTTTCTTTCATTGATCTTTTGTATTTTTTTTCCATTTCAGTTCTTCTCTGACCTTTGTTATTTCTTTTCTGCTGGATTGGGTTTGGTTTGTTCTATCTCTTCTAGTTCCTTGAGATGTGACATTAGGTTGTTAATTTGTGATATTTCTGTCTTTTTGATGTAGGCATTTAAGGCTTTGAATTTTCCACTGAGGAATGCTTTTACTCAGTCCCATAGATTTTGATTGCTTGTGTCCCCTTTGTCATTCAGTTCAAAGAAACTTTTGATTTCCACCTTACTTTCATTCTTGACACAATAATCATTCAACAGTAGGTTATTTAATTTCTATCACTTTGTGTAGGTTTGAGTGTTTCTTTTGTGATTGATCTCTAGTTTTACTCCACTGTGGCCTAAGAAGATACATGGTATGATTTCTATTTTTCTGAATTTGTTGAGACATGCTTTGTGGCCTAAGTTATGATCAATCTTATAGAATGTCCCATGTGCTGCCCAGAAGAATGTATATTCAGTAATTAAACATAAGGCATGAAACCATAAGTATTCTAGAGGAAAATGTAGAAAAAAACTCTTGTAGATATTGATCTAGCCCTAGGCAAGGAATTTATTACTAAGACCCAAATGGCAATCACAGTAACAACAAAAATAAATAAATGGAATTTGCTTAAACTAAAAAGCTTCTGCAAAGCTAAGGAAATATTGATAATCAACAAAAGAAATAGACAACCTACAGAATGGAAGAAAATATTTACAAGCTATATAGTTGATAAAGGACAAATATCCAGAATATACAAAAAACTCAAGCAAATCAGCAAGAAAAAAACAAACAACCCCATTAAAAAGTGGGCAAAAGACATGAACACAAGCTTTTCAAAAGAAGATAGACAAATGGCCAATAAACATGAAAAAATGCTCAATGTCACTAATCATCAGGGAAATGCAAATTAAAACCACAATGAGATATCACCTTACCCTAGTCAGAATGGCTTTTATTAAAACATCCCAAAACTACAGATGTTGGCATGGATACAGAGAAAAAGGAACACTTATACACTATTGGTGGGACTGCAAATTAGTACAACCTATATGGAAAACAGTATGGAGATTCCTCAAAGAACTAAAAGTAGACCCACCATTCAATCCAGCAATCCCACTACTAGGTATCTACCTAAAGGAAAAAAAGTCATTTTATCAGAATACACCTGCACTTGAATGTTTATTGCAGCAAAATTCACAATTGCAAAGATACAGAATCAAACCAAGTGCCCATCAATTCATGAGTGGATTAACAAAATGTGGTATATATATATACCATGGAGTACTACTTATCCATAAAGAAGGATGAATTAATGCCTTTTGCAACATTTATGGAACTGGAGACCATTATCCTAAGTGAAGGTTCAAAAGAATGGAAAAACAAACACCATATGTACTTGCTATTAAAGTGGAACTAACCAATGAGCACTCATGTGCACAAAGGAATGTAAAATTCAGTGGAAATCAAGCGAGGGAAAGAGGAGGAGGGGAGGGACAAAAACCTACCTAATGGGTACAATGAACATTATTTGGGTGATCAGCATACTTACAGCTGTGACTCAAGCATTACAAAAGCAATACATGCAACCAAAACATTTGTTCCCCCTTAACACTGTGAAATTTATAAAAAGGGAGAAACATATGGTTACCAGATACACATCATAAAATAAAAATAAGCCACTCTTTTAAGAGAGCTTCATCTTTTCATTTTGATACTGAAATATGAGAAAAATATTTCTTTATGTCTTTAAAATAAAAAAAGAGAGTACTCTGTGTGGTACCCTAAACAATGTCATTAATAGTATCCCTACAATAGCCAGAACAACAAATTTCACTTGGTTGTTTCCTATTATATCCCTTGGTATTGGTTACTGATTTAAGCCCAAAGTGCCATTTGAAAAAAGTAGTTCTATTGAAGGAAACAATAACCACCAAGGTCCCAATAGCCATCACTCTAGTGTCCTGGCAAGATTAAAAGGTATAATTTAGAGCATTTGGAATGATGAATGGACTGAATATCCTTCAGGCAATTCTGAGTTTTTGATAAGAACTATATAATAGTAATGTCAAGGTTTTATCTCTCCTCACTATTCAGAGAGTGGGTATACTGCATCACCAAAGGAGAACTGAGTCATATGCACTGACAAATAACTGGGACGAAGGTAACAATAAAGTCCTCTGGCAGGACTAAAGGAATCTAACCAACATAAATGCCTGAACGGTCACCTGACCTTCTCAGAAAACCTTCATCAGAAAAACAATTTTGCATCTGTTTCAGCGAAGAGAAAGATTAGTCACTGAAAAACATACATAATTTTACAAGTTGATGGCCATGAGGCTTGACAGCAGCACTTGGGAAAAATACTTAAGAGCTTTAACTGGATGTAGATTCAATATGAATCCATATCTCAGAGATTTTAAGAAGCTTAAGAGAGCTACAGTATCTGAAACAAGTCAGAGAAAGGTCCCACTCAATGGACAATGAATAATACTGTGTGTACCAATGAGCACTACTGAAAACAGACAAACTGAAGCCTGTTAATGGATGAGTCACTAGGATGATGAGGAAAGTAAATACCTTGTTAGAAAAAAACATAGATGAGGAAATCCAAATTTAAAGAAAGAAAGACACAGGAAGGGAAGAGGATGTGATAGCTGTCTTCAATAACTTGAAAGAGTGTCACATACAAATTGAACTCCAAGGAATAGAACTAGCATCAGCATATCTGGATTACAGTGACATGATATTTTTTAACTCAATGAAAAAAGGAAGAGCATTATAATGGTCACAGATACCCAAAGGTGGAATTGGATGCCTGGGGAGACAGTAAATTCCATGTCACCAGGGTTGTTAAGGCAGAGATTGGATGACCATTTGTCAGAGATGACCTTTTAATATCCTTCCAATACAGAAATTTTTATGGCTTTGGGACACCATTCATTTATTACTTTTACAAATACTTATTAAATACCAGTTGTGCTCCAGACATTTTTCTACATGCTAAGGATTTAGCATGAAGTAAGACTGATATAATCTTCCCCTCATAGAGCTTAAAATATAATGAGGCAATAGACAAAAGCCAGTAAATGACAAAACAATTACAGATTCTGATAAGTACTATAAAGGAAATAAATAGAATAATTTAGAGTAACTAAGGTGGAGTAAGAGGTGCATGGGGGCACCACTTGCTCTTCTCTAAGTAAGTGGTCAAAAGAACAGTCCATTTATGAAGGTGATTTTAAGCTGTGATCTAAAGGATGAGAGGGAGCCAGCCATGTGAAACACTGAGAAAAAAGATTTCCAGGCAGAAGGAACAGCTAGCGCAAATGCCCTGAATCAAGAAAGGGCTCCGCCTGTCCAAGGAATAAAAAGACAACCAACATAACTGGAGAATGCTCAGCAAGAGAGAAGATCAGAGACAGGAAGGGAAACAATATTTTTGAGAGCATCTATAATAGGTGTCTATCAATTGCCAACCTCACAATTACTCCATTCCCTCCTTCCTAACAATATCCCAAATTTTGCATCCTTGGTGTTCGGGAAGAACTGATCCACCAGACTGGGCCTTAACTGGATTATGCGGACCACAATGCTCCATCCCATTGTCTTAAGTTATTGTTGAAAAGCACAGGACCCGAGTGAGGCCAATCCAGGCCAACAACACAATCATGACACTTTCATTTGAATTGTTCCAGGAGCAGCTTTGCTCTTGTCTCTGAGGAATTAACTGAAAAGCATGTGGCTGCTCAAAGACATTCTCAGACCATAAAGCAAGGCTATGCATTGTACTGGAGCAATACTATAAAATGCAATTTTCTCAGAAACTGAGAAAAAGAAAACTGGTCATGGCCGGGCGCGGTGGCTCACGCCTGTAATCCTAA
>CM052438.1:151603076-151638630 GCA_028533085.1 Varecia variegata | reverse complement strand
GTAAGAAAATATTTTCTAAGATACATGCATTTGTTTTAGATCATCAAAGATTTTATGTATATCCAGAAATGCGGTCTCGAAAATAATCCACACCCCCCTATCATTAGGAGAGGTGGCAGCTCTTTAAACAACCTTCACAAAATCAACATTTTAGCCACAACAGCTCTCAGCTCAATCAAACCTTTCAGCACAAGCCACACAGCCTTATAGCCTGTTACTTGGAAAATCTAATCCCATTATCACATCTTTTCTTCATCTCACCCATTAAATGGGAACATAGAAAAAGCCATGAGTTTGGGCAAACATGAGCTCTCTTTAATGCTACCCAGAGCATGGTTCTTAATTTTAGTAAAAAGCCTTGATAAGTCAATGGCTGCCTCCAGGGGTTGGGAATAGAGTCACTCATGGGTAAGAACCTATTCTCAACTTCTAAAGAGAAATAAAAGCACAGTTTTGTAGAAAGGGTATAGACTTTGGAGTCACACAATCCGAGATCCACTTCTGATTGGTGGTATAACCTTGGGCAATTGACATTAATCTCTGAGCCTCAATTTCCCTCACTGACAAAATGTGGATAACATTTACATCACTGACTTATTACTTACAACGCTGATAAATAAGGTGATATAATGTGTTAAATTATTTAGGAAAGACACTAAAGTTTTCTTTAGTTCCATCGCTCCTAAGCCCCATTGATGATGAGCTCCATGAGGGCAAACAGACTGTACCTGTCCTGTTCACTGCGTATCCCCAGTGCCTGGTACAGTGCCTGGCACACAGCAGGCACTCAGTAACTGTTTATTTAATGAAATGAATAAATAAATTTTCTTGCAAGTCTGTCCTAGCCACTCTTACAAAACAAATACTGTTTTATTTCCAACCACATTAATACTATCTCACATACATACACACAGAGGCACGCGTACACGCACGTACACACCATTAACTCACACATAAAGCCCCAAACTGAGCTTTCTCATTTTTGAAAGCCTGTCTTCTGACCTCAGATGGGCTTAATGAATGGTCCATCTGGTTAAATCAAAAATGTCTATTTAACACACTAGCAATTTTATGATTTATAAAATACGTGATAAAAACACAATTGCATTTTAAATGCCTGGGCTAAAATCCACCTACTCTAAGAAGTTAAGAGGAACATAAAAAGACCCAACCATCTATGTGCCATCTGCGTCAACAGGAAGGAGGCATCTCATGAATTTCAGGAAAATAATTTAGAAAGGTCATTCTAAGGCGCTAAGAGGTGACATAAATCAAAATTACAGAAAACAAACCTGAAATAAGATCAGACTTTTCTGTGAGAAAGTCTGTGTAAATGCAGAGAAACAGGGATGCAGTTGAGGCCAAATCTCTGAAATCACTCAGGATATAATTAGGTAAAAGCCTCTGGGAATAGATAGCTTAAAAAAAGAATACAAAGATATGAAGTACCTTGTGCCTGAAATATTTAATTCCCATGCTCATTCTTGGGATGAAAAAAAATCCCTATAATTTCCTATTTGCAGATTTTTATTTAATTAAAAATAAACTTATTTGAGGGAATGTTAATTTTAAGGACCATCTCCACAATTGTCAATTGCACAGATAAAAGCTGAGTTTGATAAGATGAAAATACTTATAACTTTACATCTAAGAGTCTGCGTGTTATTATCACTACTCATCAAGGTCAATATTCTTGTAAATCCCAGCTTTGTCTTTTTCCTTTCTCCAACCCCCAAAATCTCCAGAATCTTTTTGACAACAAATGCAGACTGAATTTTTCAAAAACATATTTGAAATTATGTCTCTTGGCAAAAAGTATAATCATCTTTGCTGGTTTAACATTTAGTATGCACTTCATTTTGAGCAATGGAGTTAGAACTTAAATCAATGTCAAGCAAAAACATACCACCTGTCAAAAGACTACCCTGGGAGAAGTTTGCAGAGATGAGGGGTGGCAAGGGGAGAATTGGGATCAGGAAATAGATTAAAAGCACACACTTTTCACACTCAATCACACTGATGCTACCATTGCTGGACAACAAATGCTTTGTGCAAACAAAATGCCATCCACTACCACCCCTGCACCTGCCTTCCATTGCTGGAAAACATACTGACCTGTGACAAGGTACAGTAGGGCATTAGAAATTGATTGGCCCTTGTCCTTCAGGAGTAGTCTAAACACTCTGATATTTCAGGACCATGAAATCAAGTACTTCACCTTCAGGGAGCATTGGTGTCCCTACCTACTTCTACGTTGTCAGCCAGTATTACAGTCAAGACTGGGAAGAGATAACAGACGTCTATTTGTTTGGAAGAAAGAAATCAGACAGTTCTAATGGGTGGAAAAAGATGTTTCAATAAAGGAAGACCTGCAGACATATCTCATGTTGTGTATCACTTTAACCTGGAATGGATGTTTGGGGACACTCATTTGATTTTTGCCAAAATTGTGTGTTAGTAATAATTCCCATTCACAAGAGCAAGCCTCAGAAAGGTTAAGCAAATTCATTGAGATTTCATCTCCATCCAATAACTTTTGTTGAGGACTTACTCTGTGCTAGGGACTATGCTAAGGTATTTTATGCGCTTTAGCCCATTTAATCCTTAAAGCAAGCACATAAGGCAGAGATGCTATTGACATTTCAAATTTCAGATTTGGAAATCAGGGCTTAGAGAAGAAAAGTAATTTAAACAAGGTCATTACATATGTTAAATTGCCACAGTAGTCTTCAAGATACACCTCAAATTCACACACATCACCACATGCATCATCAGCATATGACATGCATGCATAAACATACACATCACCCACACCATGCACACACACCACACACAAACCACACAGACCACATGGACCACACACAAACACACGCCTTCCCTGGCCAAATAATCTAACGTGGCCCTCTTCATACCCCTAACTACTTGCTAGCTTTACCCTGTTTTGTTTTCTTCATAGCATTTATCATTAGCTGTTTTTAACTTATTACTGTTATTATATCTACCTGAAATCATCATACACGCAATAAATAACTAAACCTGTTTACATGCCTCCTTTCAGTGCCTAGAATGTAAGTTCCATGAGAATAGAAATTCTGTGCATCTTGTTCATGTCTATCTCCCCAGGGACAGCACCTAG
The DNA here is from genome assembly GCA_028533085.1 of Varecia variegata. NCBI lineage: Eukaryota > Metazoa > Chordata > Mammalia > Primates > Lemuridae > Varecia > Varecia variegata. The sequence continues at coordinate 151,635,494 of CM052438.1, read as the reverse complement.
CACGTAAGTACTTAACTAAATGAAAAATGAATGAATAAATGAAGAGGGAGACTCTTCCTTTATGTTTTAGGAAATGAAAAACAAGAAATATAAACCTACATGCTACAGTGAGAAGGAATGTGTCTAAGATACTAAGATGTAGACTTAAAATTCCTATGATGGCAAAGCCTGTTCTCTTAACCACTCTGTGGTTATATTACATGGTCTCCCTTCATAAACAGAACCAGAGTCACAGAGTAAAACTGCAACAAAAGTCTTGTGATCTTCCCTGGTGCTCTTTTCTCAATGCTGTGACTGTTGTTAGAAAGAGAGAAGGTGGGAAAAATTAGCAAAACCAAATAGATAAACCAAGTATCAATGAGCCTTTATTTTGCCATATGCAGAATTTATATTCCAGGACCACAATGTAGCCCCTAAGGTAATGTAATATAATGAATTATGTTATTATAGGGTTCTATCATGCATACAAATTTGAAAAGGAAAAACTTTCTACTGCAATTCAGAAACTCACAGGCTTTCTATTTTGTCAACTTCTCTGCAGAGAGAAATATCTCAAGTGAAATTCACCCTAGTCCCCAATCCAATTTACTGGCTCCTTACAGATGAATCAGTGTGAAAGGTGTGCAGGGGGTTGTTTCCTCTAATTAACTTTCAGTGGGTGAAAAGTACACTAATAGCCCACAGGGAGAAGTTGAGCCCACACTATCCATCAGCAACTCAAGGAACTGATTGAAGTAAGGATCATAAACCCCTGTTAAGTGAAATCCACCAAGAGCAGAGTCAGTTTGGCTTCAGGAGTGAAATAGTCAGAGCTTGGTCCTTTCCTTCCATGAATCCATCAACTGAAGAAACACATGATTTACCTCTTAAAACCTTGCTATTCCCGTTTTTGCTACTCCCATTCTTCTGCCTGAAATGTCAATCTCTCTCAACACATCTCTCCCCAGCCCCCATGGCTCTATTAAAATCCCATCACCTGTGAGGCCCAGGTGAGGCCATTCAATTTCCGAGAAGCCTTCTTCATTCATATGCATAAACACAAACAATTATTGAATATCCCGTGGTTCCATAATGGGTTTTGGCACTTGATCAAGGACTATCTGGAAATTTTTTTCTGAATGGTTTAATGTGTTTATATCCCTTTACAACAACATGTCAAGTTTCTTGATGACAGAGATGCTCTCATGCTCTTTCTTTATTCCTCCATGTCATATATGCTTAACGTACTTGTTAAATTGCGCCAGGAATGTTGACATAACCGGCCTGCACCGAGGGGGCCCAAGAGGGATAAATTCTTGTCAGTAGAGACCTTAGCTTGAAGACCACTATTTGTGTGGCTTAACACCCCATTAGGGTACCACTGCTTATGCCAAACTAACCCACTGCAACTACTTTACTAAGGGATCAGAGAAGTGGAAGGATACCTTACACAAAGGCAGTTACCACCTTTGTGATAAGAGCTGAGCCACTTATGAAAACAGGGTTCTGGCTCAGGATATCTGGGCCCAGCTTGCATCTTAAAAGCAGAGGTAAGATAGCCATGCATTTCCCCTATGCTGTAACCCCTAAACCAGAATTTCCTTCTCTATGTTCCCAGGAGTTATTTATCCATAAGACGCTCCAAGGAAACAAATTTGGAGGAATGCTACACATTACATCTCCCACAGAGAGATTCAAAATGCTCCTTAGTTAGCAAAGACTCTGAGAAAAATTTCTGCAAATAAATCGATTTAATTTTTTTCAGCTCAGCATTTCTCACATTCATTTAAGCATGAAAACCATTTTTTCAAATAACAGCTATTAAAGCCCCACAGAACTACTGTTTCTCTAACTGAAAGATGTTCTAAGGAAATTCCTTCAGTGCCACTTTTAGAAGCCCAATGCCTAGGGATCTCTCGGGGCCATGAAGCAGGAAACGAAATTTTTCTGGACCGTGAAAAGTGAGTTGTATTTTCTTTGATTATTATCTTTCTTTACGGTTCTGTATGGGTGCTGGTGATTCTCCATTTGCCATCTACCTATCTCACTCTCACATCTACTCTCATTCTTCTCTGCTCTGCGCTGCCTCCCCGGAGGCTTCCTGCTGGCTGGCTTCTGGCTAGAGGGCGGGAGGAGAGAGAAGAAGGGAGTTTCTTCTTCCTAGTTCTTTCCTTCCCGTTTTGGGGCCACTTCCTCCGGCAGCAGCTATGAAGCTACAAGGGCAGCATCAGCTCCACAATTCCAGCTCTCTCACCTCTGATCCCTTCAGACCTAAGGATGGCAAAGCCACCATTTGTCTCATCTTCCTTTTATATATCTTAATCCCACCCATGCCTCTATAAGTAGCCCCATCATTAATCTCTTTATCTGAACCATTTGGGGGATGAATTCTTTCTTTATTTTTCCCTCTGTCGGATCCTGATTGGTAGAGGAGGGAAAGGAACTGATATTTATTAGTGTTTTCTGTGCAACAGACACTACACAGAGGATTTTATACCTATTATGTAATTTCATCCTTACAACAGCCTTTGATAATAAGTAGGATTATTACCATTTCAAAAATGAGTTAGATGAAACGGAGAAGCATGAAATAGCTTTGCCTTAGTTTATATTACCCAAGAGGAGCAGAGCAGATTCAGTTTGAGGACACACAGTCTGTCAACAAGTATTTTCTGTGACCCTACTTTGTTCTAGGCCCTGGGCTAGACCCTGAAGGTAGAGACCTAGAAGATATAGAGAAGAAACAGAGGGAGACTCTTGATGTAAAAGGAAATTCCTTCACCCTTGTGAATGTAAGAACTGACACACATTAGACTCCAGGTACATCTGACCCACCACCCTGATCCTGACTTTGCTTCCAAGGAGTCCATTATACATCAAAAAGGGCAAGGTCCACCACCCAGGTTAAGGAGGGGCCCCCACGGCCATCCTTTTCCCCAATATGTCTACTCAAGCATATCTAAGACATGTGGCCAAGATCAAGCTTACTGATTCCTGGATTGTATCTCTTACACAATGGGATACTAAGAGACAGCAGCAGCACCATCAACCGATGTATCCTAAGTCCCAGACATTAATTTTGACATTTCCTTTCTGCATCTGACATTTAGTTGATCTTAAATATTACCAACCCACATCTTTCTATCTTAATTACTTGGATTAATGCTTTTCCTCTACCTCACACCATTTTCATTTTAAATGATTATAGCATAATAGTAGCTATTATTTGCCAAGCCATTAGTATGTGCCATGCACCTCACCAGTTTACAGAGTTAAGAAACCGGGCTCTAGATTTGGCCTGTCTAGGTTTACAACCTGATTCTACCATTTACTAGTTGGACAAATTATTTAACTTGTCTAAGTTTCAGTTTCTCCATTTATAAAATGAGGGCAATAATAATACCTATTCATAGACTTGTTATAAAAATTAAGTTAGATACTCCATATAAAGCACTGGCCTCTGTGCTTGGCACATAAGAAGTGATAACAAAAATAATAATATTAATAAACACATAGCTATAAAGCACTTACTGTGTACCTGGCACTGTTCCAAGTGTTTCACACGTAGTAACTCATTTAATCATCATAACAACCATATGTGGTAGATATTGTCATTATTATTATTATTATTTAAGCTTTGTGACTGAGGAAACCTACGCAGAGAGGTTGAGATGATTTGCCCCAAGGTACATGCCAATATGTGACGGAGCTGGCATTCCTATCAGGTCTGCCTGATTCCAGAGCCTGAGATCAAGAGTGCTATGGAATAGCATTTTAGAGACTTCCTTGACATGAGAAATCCTACCTCATCTCTGGGTTTCGAGCCTGTCAGCCTTTCTCTCCCTTGTTCTCCAATGATAGCATAGTCAACCACTGAAGCTGCTCTTCATGCTTGGCATTCTATCCAGGCCAGTTCTTCCGTGATTCTCTCTCAGCCTCTGAAGAAAGTTCAGTTCTCAAAATGGACATTAGGGGCTTCCACCTGCTGTGACTACTGCCTTCATTTCCCACCATGCTCCTGAGCCAGTCACACTAAAAGCAGCAGACTGTGCGGCACAAATACCCACTCATCCTCGTACCCAGGAGCCTTTCCCAGTGACAGCCCCAGGGACAGAGTGGGAAGGAAAACCACAGCATAAGAGATAGCACATTCCTGCTAACAAAACCTTTATCCTCCATCTTGCACTCTCTCTAACAATAGATAAATAGAGAGATCGATCTTTGAAACCCTAAAGCTTCGCATGCCTTGTGTTGTCATAGCTTATTAAAGTGGTTGTAGTCTCTGATACAAAAACAGATGCAGGGATGGGAGCACGCATGCATATTTCACATATCTTAAATTATTTGACTCAATCATAATGCGACTCTCCTTAGACACAAATGTGCGAGAAAACAGTGGTTTACTTCTAGTTTCCATTTGTCAGGAACTTGTCCCAAGGTGTTCCCTTCATCTTCCATAGCACGGTTCCCTCAGCCCATCACATGGCCAGCCCACCTGAGGTTTCCTGCAAGCAGTAACACCACAGTGCACTCTCCTTGCTGTTTTCCTAGAGTCCCCAATTCCTTAAACCCACACATTCTTCCCTTAAAGCTCCCCAGCATCTAATGCTCCACTGTTCTGCCTTTGCTCACTTGTTTTGAGATATCATTTTGAGACGTTATATGTGTTCTTCCTTCCAAACCAGACTTTATACCTAACCTTTTTTGGTTTTCTGTGTCTTTTCCTTATGTTATGTTCCTTTCCCTCACCTCCTCTTCCTCCACCTCCTCCTCTGGTCCATCTCCTTGTTCCCTGTTCTTACACTTGTCTTGACACAGATTTCTTTCACCTGGTCTATGTAGCATCAATTTTTTTTCCAAGTCTTGCCTTCTGCTCTATGTTGAAACACTGATGAATATTTCATCTTATTGGGACGATAAAATGGAGAACCTGTCCACAGAGAGCTCCTTGGAAAGAAAAAATAACCCGATTGTCAGTTTGGGATTCCCAGACCTTTCAGATTGGTCTACACCCCTACTGCACTACCATAGAAGGCCAGTGCCCTATGAAAGATTTACATAAATTCAGATGGGTTATTAGAGCTGGGGTGTATAATTTGAATGAATTCATTCAGCCTACAGATAGTTCCACTATTTGAGGTGTACTGTTTTTGTTTCCCATGAAACAAATTTAGATGTGAAACCCAGCCCTTTCCTTAATTCCAGAAAGAATGAAATAAAAAAGAAAAGGAAGAAAAGCACCCTTACAATAGGTATTTGTATGGGTGAATATAGTTATTTATTTTTGAAAAGGAGAGCACTACAGCCCAACTACGCAAAGTTAATACACTGAACATGAGATATCCTTGTTCTTATAAGTCCTTTGGCCATTCCCCTGAGGATCTTTCACTAGCTCTTTCAGCCCACATGATGCCCCAACTTCACACCATCTCCTTGGCTATTCTCCCTCTTCCCCCTCTCGTTTCTCCTTCTCCATCACCTATAAACAAACTCCTATTTATTTCTATGGCAGAATACTCAAACAATCCCTTCCACCTCCTCAGTTCCTCCCATTGAGCTTATTAAATTATTGTCCTAAGCAAAAATCCCTCTCTAAGAGGAATTCTCTTGCCAGCTATAATGAAAATTTCATCCTGCTACACAAAGTTTAGCCAAAACTGTCCTTGAACTCCAGTAAGTTACAGCAAAGTAATCTTTGACTCTTGCCCTTAATGGTGAACACAAACTCAAGAAGGCAACTGGTGAAGGCATAAGGAGGGAGTCTGGCCTGGAAACTCACATGCATGTACAGTCATTTCACAAATCCTTGCCCTAATAACCTTCTCCTTCCTACCTCTCACTCAGCTGCCCTTTTGAGAATATTTGTTCATTGGTATATATTTCATCCTTATTTTACTTCCATATAACTTGGGACCCAGAAGGAGCTTCCCTCAGCTCCCAGCTGCCTCAGAATAGTTTTTCTTGTGCCATACTGTGCTCCTTTTCCATAGAGCCTGTGTATCCATTAGGATTAGATTCAGCAATAAGAAATAGTGATTTAATTACTAGGGCTTAAATACTGAAGTTTATTTCTCTCACATATGAAATGATTCAGAAGGCAGGCAGTCCACAAATGGTATGCCGGCTCTATGGCAAGATCCAAGCTCCTGCTAGCCTGTCCCATCATCTTCATGGGTAGATTCCCTCCTGTTAGTTATCTCATGATCCAAGGTTGCTCCTGGAGCCTTGGTCAATGTGTCCTATCGCAGGTGAGAAGAAAGAAGCAAGAAGGAAAGGCTGACGAAACTGAAGTTCCAGGCTGACCTTCCAGGAATAATTCACCAAACCACACCACAGAATTGGGAAGCCAAGGAGGACTCTGCTTCTGCCGTGACCAGGAGGCTGCAGAATCAGAAGTCCTCCTGCCACTTCAGAGCCACCCCAGCTCTGCCATGATCTGGGAGTTGTCAAGTCAGAAAGCCTGCAAATAAAGCACGGAGCTGACACGATGCCTCTGCCATGATTTAAGCCAACAAAATGGAAACCTCTGTCACTTCCTATCTTTTTCTGTTTGTTTGTTTACAGTGTACAACTTAGTGGTTTTAAGTTTACTCATGGAATTGTACAATCATCATTCACAATTTTATAACATTTTCAGCACCTCAAAAAGAAATCCTCCTCCCTTTATTTACCACCCTACCCTTGCCCCACTCCTCTATCTCTAAGAAACCCCTAACCTATTTCTGTCTGTATGGCTTTTCCTATTTCAGACATTTCATATTAAAAAATAACTACATCGAGTCACACCATAATCAAATAGCTCACACCAGTGGTAAATAGAAAAATCTTAAATTTAGCCAGAGGAAAAAAGACATGTTATGCAGAGGGGAACAATGTCACTTCCTATCTTTACATATAACTCAGTTCCTGCTCAAAGCCACCAAGAATTTATCTATGTGGGAGACCCTAAGTCATACTTGGGACTTGGATAGCAAATGTAGATTTAGCATCCCAGCCTCTATAGAATAGAAGGCATGCCTGCAGAGGTCAGAAGGGGTGTTGAGTGAGCCAATCCACACTGCCTGCCATTCCAGAATAGTGCCATGTATATTCCATTACCGCTCAGTGCAATTTCTTGAGAGGACCAGAAAGGCTCATCCTAACAGTAGATCTTCTGCTGACCAGTAGATATCCTCAGCTGGAAGAATTTGATCAGAATGAAAAAGAGACACAGAACTGAAATTTTGCTTCAGAGCATGCAACCTTTGAGTCATGGCTCTATTCCAGAGAGACAGGAGAGATATAGAAAAAAAGAGGAAAGAGAAGGGGGGCAGAAAATAATACTAATGTTCTCTGCATTGCTAGGTGCTTGAAGTTTGCCCTCTGCTCTAAGCTACTGCTGTTTCCTTAATCATCTTCTTTTATCACTCCTCTTTGGATTTATAAGGCTCAAACACCACCATCCATTTATCTTCACAGATTTCTTATTTAAAATTCACTGAAGTCTAATTTATCTTTACCACATCTCGATGCGATAGGGAGGGACTGGTTTTTATTATCCGAGGCACAGAGAGGTTAACTGGCTCACCCAAGGTCATACAATGAGACAGAAGGATAAAATACCAATAGGAAATGCCAACTCATGGTGTGTGATTGCCGAAGAAATCCCTCAGTCCTAAATGCTTAGAGAAAACCTACAGAGCTAAGGGAAGGCAGCTTGCTTCGGATTGTGTCCTGAAGGAACAATTAACTGAATATCAAAGACTAAAAGTTTTCTAGTGAGATTCTTTTTTTTATATTTTATTTCTTTTGAGCACTGAGGTCTCAAATTTGATTTTTGAGACCAGTTAGGTTAATCAAGCAAGATTTTTCTCTGCAAATACATTATGTGTGTAATAGATGTGTATATGGGTATAAGCTGGAATAAAATTGAGTCTCCAATTTCTCAAAATGATAAAATTGACCATTTTTCATCTGCAAAACTAAATCTTCCAAAGCACTTAGTTTCTTTCTCTCTTGGGACATAGGTAGACTACTTCACAGGCCTATAAATGTAGTCATTCATGTATTTTCTCCAATGTCAATAATAGAGAACATTCTGACACATTATCTGGAAAAAACTCAACCAGTGATGACCTGCGTATGTAACCTTGGAGCAAGTTAACCCTCTGGGCCTCAGTTTTTCATTCATAAAATGAGGATGATAGCTAGATGACCACTAATCTCTTTTCTAACTTTGAAGTCTCCAATTCAATACTTACATAACTATGGAAGAAATGGTTTCATTAACTGCTGGCAATATATTAAAAATCTGAATCTAAACAATTTTAATTTTCATTTCTTTTTTATAATAACAGCCTATGCAAAAAGTAAATAATTGGATAAATTTTACCATGTGAGACCTTTATGAGATTAAGCGGATGCCTCAGTGTTAATTAACTGCAGACTTTCAGCGCTATGGATAAATCCTGGTTCAAAGCTGGTAATGATCAAGAGAGATGACCATCAGAATACCCTTGGAAGGCTTCTGTGTATTGTGATAGTAACAATAAAATCACAATAAAATCAATTTTAGCAGCAGTTATTAAACTCTAATGCGTTCAACAGTTCCAAGTGCTTTACATATGTGATCTCATTAAACTCTCACATCCGTATTCCCATCTCTTAGCTCATAGTACATGATTCTAATTTACATACTTAATTTTCTTCAGTAGACCTTAGGCTTTGTGAAACAAGTGATCTTGTTAAAGGGCTTTGTAGTTCTCTCCTTATTATTCATTTGCTTTTCTTTTCATAAATATCCTGATTTTCATTAGTGTACCCACACACACAGCTCTAGTGCTTTGGGAGATTCCAAGTTCAACCCAGGTTCTTCAGATGAAGCATGTAACTTAGTTTAGCTTAAGCTAATCAGTGTAATTGCTGCTGGTCACAGTGTTTGGTTCAGGAGTGGGCATGTGAGCTGGGGGCTCCTGGGAAAGGATCCTTATAGCAATTCTGATTGAGTTTCTGGGAGACAGTCTTCTCTCTGTTTACCTATGTGATATGAAAGATAATATTGCTGCCAGCACCCATCTGGAAACTACAATGAGATCCCAGGAAGCTGAGAATGAAGTTGAAACTATGGAAGTCAGAGCAGAGAGACATAAACAAAGGAAACACTCCAGATCCTTGGTAGCATCCTTGTGTTCCTGTGTCACACCAGCCCTCAAAACTACTTGACCTCTGGGCTTTTGTGTACATGAGCCAATAAAGCCCCCCTATTATTTATTCTAATTTAAGGAGGATTTTCTGTTACTTGCAACTGAATGTATCTTTAACATCTACTACAGCACTCAGTACATAGAATATTTATGGGTCATATTTATTGATCGCCTAAAATGTGAACAAATGTTTATCAAGTACCAGCTATATACCAGGTACTACTCTAGGTACTAGGATGTGATACTGAAGAAAACTGACAAAATTCCTGCTCTTTCATTCTAGTGGAAGAGCCGGGCAATGAATAAGGTAAAATATATAGTGTAGTGCGTAGTGGTAAGTTCTAAGGGTGGGGGAAAGGGGGAAATACAACAGAGAGGGGAGAAGGAAAGTGTCAGTAGGGACTGGCATTTTGGAAAGGTAGCCAGGGAAGCTTCATTGAGATGGAGACCTTTGTCAGAGGCCTGAAGGAAGTGAAGGAGCCAACCATGCCAATGTCAAGGGGAAACGCATTCTGGGCACAGGGGAAAGCAAGTGCAGTGGCCCTGAGTTAGGAGGATAACTGAAACATGGGGACCGAATTGATGGTACTATTTCAGGCTTCACTAGTTATGGACAGCACTTTTAGAAAACAACAAAGGCAACTGAGAAAATGGGTGGGGGAACAAAAAGATCACACTGTCGCTTTATGAAGAAGGTCCTCTCACCTGCCTTAAGGTAGTCTTTTAGGGGGCAGAGGTAGGGTGGACCCATTCTATTCTGATTCTACACCCACCATCTCTTCATTATCTAGGGGCTGTCACATACCAACTGGAGGCACAAGCCCTCAATACTGCCCACTTATATTATTCTTATAAAATAAGAATAAGATGACAAACTCCATCTTCATTAGTTGAATTAATTGAAATAGAGTCAAATATTTCCCAGAATATGATGAGCTACACTCTAGGATCCATAGCAATCTTGCTTTGATGCAAGACCACACACAAACTCCTTGCACTAACACCTAGCAAAGAGGAAGGACCCCTGCATTGGCCATGTTTGCAAACAGAAACTATCATACCTTCCTAATTAAAATAGACATTCTTGAATTCGCTGTTTTGGGAATGCAATTTTAAAAGTTGCTGAGCACTCATTGATAAATCACACCTAGAGTCACAGTTGGATTTCAAATTTCATATGTTGACATCTCAAACCCAGCACGATCCAAGAAGCCTTCATGTCTCATTTTATTTTAAATATTTCTTCAGTAAGGTAGGGGGCAGATTTTGTTTTCAAGAGAAATATTCACAATGGGCTCTGCACCCAAAACAATATTTAGGTCAAAACAAACCATATATTCATTTTTCGTTTTCTTGCTGATGCATCTCCGGGTGATAGATGGTCTGCCTGTTTTTGCCCTGGCAGAGCAAGCATAATCTCTTTATGAATGCACAGGCTATTGCCATGGAAATGAACATGAGGTAATAAATATATCATTATGAGTGCCATCATATCTGGTAGGTGGGTAATGATAGCAGTTCACATTTAGAATCTTTCCAATGATTTATAAAACATTAACTTAGTAATCCCCCCATGCCCTAGGAAGAAAAGGGGGGGTTTTATACCAGTTTTGCAGATGGAGAGACTGAGAGAGCAATTATGAGATTTCCCCAAGAGCGCTGAGAGAATAAGAATTAAATGCCACTCATGCAGAGCTCTCAAACCCAGATTTAGTTGTACAACAATGCCATGAGGTTCTCCCCATCCTCAGATAGCAAAACACCGTCGTGAAACAAAGTGCTGAGAAGATCAAAGATCCCTCCAGGAGAAAAGCTTATATTTCTATATACATAGAGTAGAACTGGTTTTCATGGTTTCTGAAACATGGAGAAAGGAAAATATGTTGCAGAAAAATGTACTGAACGAAAAGATGGAGCCACTGTTTTGCCAGGCGTGGATCTCTGCAAATACACTTGGCTTTTGCAACAGTTCCCTCTGCCTTCATCTAAGCTCTAACCCTTCCTGCCAGCCTTAGAAGAAAAGGTGTCTCCATCCTCCTCCACCTACACTGCCTGCCTGCGGTGATGCCTCCCTCTTAAACATCTACAATCCACTTCTCTAAGTACTCTTCATCTTAAAAGTTGTTTTGAGAAGGACAACATATATTTCACTTGACCTTGCTGTCTCCTTCAGGTTTCTCTCCAATTCTTTCTAATTCTTTGACTGGCAAAACCCTCCCAATTCTACCCATCGTCCATCTTTCTATCAAAATATCTCTTTTTAAATCCTGTTATTGGAGACAGCAATGATTTTCCTCTTTGGAATACTTCCAGTGACTCTCTTCTTGCCAAATACAATGGAATTTTCAATGCCATCACTCTCCTGAGTCTCTGTATGATCCTCTAGCAATACTGCCAACCACCAACTCTTTCCGCCTTTTATTTCCATTTATAATCTCTTTAATTTTATTGATGTTTTTACTGCTGCTGCTTCCCCCTCAGTCTCTATATGGGATTCTCTTCTAGGACACTGCCTCATGTACTTTTCTCCATACATTTTCTCATTCTTATTCTCAAATCTGTATCAGGATGACTCACATCTCTACCTCCCATATCTAACCCTCACAGGTAATCCAGTCCAGTATTTCCATTCACTTATAAAATGAATTAACTTTGAATTTGAAGGTGGGAGGAGAGAATCTCCACTGATTTCTTTATGCCTCATTCTTCTCTCCGTGAGAGAAGGACACACCAGTCAGAGTGAGTCAGATTTCAAAACACTAATTGGGCTATGTTAATTGCAGGTAGAATTACTGCATCTCAGGAGAGACCCAGACAACTCAACTTGTTCTCTTCACTTCTTTACCAGTGAGCACTGGGCATCTTGGTCCTTAAAGGAAATTTGGTAATACAATTTGGATTTGACTGGTGAAGAAGATGCCCCTTAAACTTTTGATTAAATTGCCTGCTGCTGAACATTTTGCACAATAATCACCTTTTGCACATTTTGCTGGAAAAAAATGGACACTAACCCAAATGATGACAATAATAATAATAGTAACAATAACAGACATTCTTTTTAAATTGCTTCAAATCACAGGAGCCTCTTCTTTCTCACTACAGTTTAGCACATTATTTGAAAATTATTCCCTGTGTAATAGATTCGTCTCCCCACTTAAATATTAAGTTCCTTATGGACAGAGTCATTTCCTGTACTACCTCTCTGAATCCAACAACACTCCAGTAGGCCTACCCCACCCTCCACCCTCAATGCTGCTAGAAATATAGGAAATGCTACATAAATACCTATTGATTGACCAATAGGGTATGACCACTATCATGGCCAATAGTGGCTATCTTATCATTGCTATACTTGGATAAGCCTTCAATGGCTTCGCAGAACATTTAGCATTAAATCTAAAGCCTTTACCAGGGTCCAAATGGTCCTACATGCCCTGGTCTCTTCTTACTGCTCTAACCTCCTCACCTACCTTTCTCACACCAGGCATGGCAGCCTTCTCTTTTTCCCTCAAACACACCAAGTTCAGTCCTTCTTTGGAAACATAGCATTTAGTGTTCCTTCTGCCTGGAATGTTCTCAACATAACTTTTCATCACTCATACTGTCTCCTTATTCATGTTTTGGTTCAAATAGGGTGGTGTCTCAATAGATCTTCCCCTGTACTATCCTATATAAATTAACCCCCTGGGTCATACCAATCATTTCCTAATCCTTTACCCTGTCTTGTTTTTCTTTGCAGCACTTATAACAAAATAATAAGTGTTTTTTTTTTTTAATTAGCTCTTTCCCTATCTAGAATATAAGCTCCATGATGGCAGGGGTTCGCTCTACCTTATAGCCTGTTGATTATCCAACACCTAGAACAAAGCCCAGCATATAGCAGATACTCAATAAATATTTGTTGCATAAATAATTGGTATAAAGATAATTAAGATCTGTTTTACAATACCTTAAGTTCATCTGCCTGATAATGAGGCATTAAACATCTTTGTTTAAGGTCATGTGGGTAAAAGACAACCTACATTCTAACCATGGCAGTGGGGAGGGGCTCAGGTATTAAAATCTGTAAACAGTTTCAAGAATGAAACTTAAAATACCAACTTTAGGGACCAAAAACTGATAAACATTCTCAAAAGGTAGACACCAGTATTCAAATATTTTCCTATATAATCATAGTAAAGTATATAAAGTAATTGAGAGGAAACAGGAGGAATTTAATATTTGTGGAGCAACTACTATGTTGTAGGTATTTCAAGATACCTAGTTATATGCTTTTTTTTCCTGCTAATTCTATGTAAAAACTTCCACTAAAGGTTTTACATCTATTAGCTCACTTATCCCTCATATCATGATATGATAAAGGAACTGCCATTGTTATTATTCCCATTTTGCAAGTAAGGAAACACTCTCAGATGTGTTAAAGTGACTTGCTGCAGATCACATCAGTTGTGGAATTAAGATGCAAATTCATTGTTTATAGCAGCACAATTCACAGTCGCAAAGATGTGGAAACAACCCAAATGCCCATCAACTCATGAATGGATTAGTAAAATGTAGTATATGTATACCATGGAATATTACTCAGCTATAAGAAATAACGGTGATACGACATCTCTTTGGTTCTCCTGGAGAGAGTTGGAATCCATTCTATTAAGTGAAGTATCCCAAGAATGGAAAAATAAGCACCACATGTACTCACCAGCAAATTGGTTTCCCTGATCATCACCTAAGTGCACATTTGGGAATAACACCAATTGGGTATCGGACAGAGGTGGGGGGTGGGGGAGGGGATTGGTGTATACCTACATGTTGAGTGCGATAGGCACTGTCTGGGGAATGGACACACTTGAAACTCTGACTTGGGGGGATGGGGGGCATGGGCAATATATATAACCTGAATTTTTGTACCCCCATAATAAGCTGAAATAAAATAAACAAAACAAAAAAAAGTTAGCAACTGATACAGTACTTTTATTTAATATACAGTTTATATTGTTTATATGTCAATATTAAAATTTATTTCAAATTCCTAAAAAAAAAAAAAATTTAGTTGTTACCTCCAGTATCTATTAAAGTTTTTTCAGTGTCAAAAAAAAAAAAACTGATGCAAATTCAGGTCTTTCTGGCTTCAAAGTCTGGGCTCAACTCTGTACCAAGTATCCTCTACTCCATTGATAAATCTGGTCATATTAACAAAATGCCTCCTGAATCATGTTCATCAGCTTTCTGGATATCTGCACTGCACCAAACAATTACACACTTCTCTGCTCCTGTTCTTCACAAGTTAAAACTCACAGGACATGTCTACCCATTCCTAATAAATACAGTCACCATCACACCTAAGGGAAGATAATTTTCTTTCCTTCCTACCACTCAAGGAAGCTACGAAGAGATGCTTTTGTAAAAGTCACAAAGATTGCTCATCTGACCTACATTCTCCCAACAACTAAGGAGCTTTCTGAGTTTACTAGAAAGCAATAAAGGTGACAGGAATAAAGGAAACAGCATTTTTTTCCCTTTTTTAAAGAGGTACTGTGATTCTATGTTCAGTATCAAGTGGAAAACAAAAATAATAGAATTACAATGACAGTGACACCTAGCATGTATTATACACATGTCATATGCCAGACAATAGGTCTTTTACATTGATTATTTTATTTAATACTCAAAACCCTATGATGTAAATATTAATATTGTGTACATTATACAGATGAGCGATCAAACTTTAGGGAAGTTAAGTAATTTGTACCAGTACAGTAAACTAGTAAATCCAGTGATGCTGTCTCCAAAATGCGATTCCGCCATATCTCCCATACTCACATATTTGGACTTTGTATTATAAACCATGCTCTATTAAACAGGTTATTGTGGCTTGCAAATACACCTTTCTCAAATGATACATAAAAGTGTGCTAAAATGCTCCCTCTACACACGTAAATTCTATAGATCAAATGTCCTAACTGACCACAAAGGTAGTAGAAATCTTTACGACGTTTTTTACGTGAGAGCAGGGATCTTGTCTCTTCCATCATTTATCCTCAGTACACAAAAGAGGATCTGGATGGAACACAGTTGACAATCAAAAATATTTGCTCTTAAATAAGTGACTGTCAGAATTGTCAAAATCAGGTATTTGAAAGCAAAGAAGCCAGAGGAGCACAGATGCATTTGCTTAAGAGTGCTGCATCCTTTCAAGGGGTCTCATCCCCAGTGAAGGTAAAAGGCCATCATACCCAATAGGAGATGCCTAAACAAGTCTTGGACCTTTTTTCTCCACGCTTTGACTCCTTCCAGAGAAAACGAGACTCTCCCCACAGTTCCAACAACAGCAAAATCCTATCTCACTGTTCCAAAGATCCTAATTCAAAGAAGCTTTCTTTGGTCATCCCAGCTTGAAGTTATGCCGTTCCTCTGACCTCCTTGTTCATTCACAGCACTTAGAATCATAGACTTTCAGAAGCCTTAAAACAGAGGTCTTCACTTTTCTTTTACCAAAGAAGAGGGGGAATAGTTCTATAAAGCATCTTGTCCAAAGTCATGAAACTAGTGATATCAAAGTTGAGATTTGAATGCAGGTCTTCTGATATTTAGTTCCCACACTTTTCACGATCCCAAATTACCTTCCCCCAACTCCCAAACTGAAAGCCAATTTTTGAGGAAAGGCGCAACTGGAACCTGTTATCATTGCCCCATGAGCAGTTGTGTTGTGGCTTTGGCTCTGCGGGCATCAGTTTAAACAAAGAGCAGAGTTAACGCCAGAGGTGTGACATTTGCCAACAAGTGTTCAAAAGCATCTACAAAACTCAGCATGACAAGCACTTCAAAGGGAAGACCAGCTGTCCGTCCTGAACCTGTGTCTCCAGTTCTCCTTCACAGAAATCTCCTGATGTGCAAAGGGCGGTTCTTTGATCACTTGTATGATGATTCCAAATAACAAGTCAATAGTGGT
This sequence comes from Varecia variegata, assembly GCA_028533085.1. Classification (NCBI taxonomy): domain Eukaryota; kingdom Metazoa; phylum Chordata; class Mammalia; order Primates; family Lemuridae; genus Varecia; species Varecia variegata. The sequence goes on along the minus strand of CM052438.1, from coordinate 151,619,384 downwards.
TAATAAAACATCATTATGGCCTGAGTCAGTATGCAAAAGTTACATGGACTATTCAGCCAAGCAAACACCACCAAAGAAAACAGTATGTCAGACTGATGTTCGCATAGTCTTTTAAAACATCTCTTAAAATCTTTAAATATAAAACTAAAAGGGACCTTTAAAAATAAAATTTTACAAATGAAACAAAATTGCAATGTTCCAAATCATTATAGATGTATATTTAAACACATGACAGTAACAAACAAAAACCAAAAAGGAACAATTAAGTGCCTGTTATTGTAGCAAGCACTGTGGATGCAGAGATGAAAGGCCATGACTCTTGGCTTCAGAGAGGTCAGGCAATATATATCACCTAAACATTTTTACCCACGTAATATTCTGAAATAATACAAATAAATAAAAATTTTAACAAAATACAAAAAATACCAAAGAGGTCAGAACTTAGTGGGACTTCTAAAAGTCTATTTATAATCTAAAACTCTCCTGTTGCAGATGATGAAACTGAGACCCAAAGAGGTAAAATAATTTGCCCAAGGCTGTGTAGTGTGTTAGTCTGGATTAAAATAAACCTCTCTAATAACCGATACTAAATTCTTTCCTCATTACCCCATTCCTTTTGTCATACATTCAGGATTCATGGTGAATGTTGGCCTAAATTATTTGCTTAAATCTATGGATAGTAACATTGTTTCTAAACATAAATCATCCAAACAGTTATATCCAGAGGCCAGCTTCCGATTTAATTATTACATTATATATAATACAAATTTTATGCCATTGCTATTACTCTCTTCATATTAGAGATGATTTTCAGAAGTGAATAAATGGACAGGTACCATTGTTAGGTAAGCATACGCATGCTAGTTGCAGGAGGAAAAATTTCCAGCATGAGGCATCCTGACATCCCTCCTCCGGCCAGCATGCATACTCCCAGATGCTCGGTGTGATACTATAGTCCACGTCCACTTGGGTTCCAAGGCAATTGCCTGATGTCATAAGATGTCCTCAGATAAATCTTTCCTTCTAAGTCAGGCTGCACAGCCCACCAATGCCCAGCAGTCTAACTGTTACCTGTTGCTGAGTAGCACATTAGGAACCACGACAAGATGACAGCATTAGGTGTGTGCCTTTCATACACACAGTCCTCACTGCTCTTCTAGCTACAAAAACAAAGCCAATTCATTGCCAAGGCCCAAAGAACATACTGCCAACTAACAAGTACAAAGTACTGACCTTCGTACAAGAGCCTGTGGGTGTTTGGGGACCAGCTGCATAATGTACTTGTCCTCTAAAAAGTTGAGGATCTAACATTCTTTTCTTTTCTGAATTATTTATCGACAGCAGGGAAAATGGAAAACCACTGATGTAAAAATAAAGAAAAATAGCAAGGCTCTTTCAGCTCCCTGGTTGCTTAGAGATACTTTCTGTCCTTGACTCTAGAGGTGCTACATTCACCCCGCAGAATTAAAAGCGAAGGCCTTATTATCAGTAACAGAACACACGCACTGATTTCCCGCATACTGTATGTGAGGTGTTCCTATCTGAACTCTGTTCCTCTTCTAAAGGGAATATTTTCCCAGTAATGTCTGGGACCATTAAAGCCTGCTTTCCATTTAAAGAAAAAATGCACTAATCCCCCATTTATTCAGTGGCCTGACTTCTGTTATCCTCATTTCTTAGGAAGACAGCCATGACCCAGAATCTGTTAAAGGAGTCTCTGAAGCCATGAAACCCATGTCCACCAGACAGTACCAGAGACATTCATAGGATAGAGAAGGGCTGATTGGAGTTTACTGATGTATCAAGCCTCCTTACCTAATCCTCAATCATGGAGTAGATGATTATTTGTTTTTTTGTTGTTGGTGGTAGTTTTTTTGTTTGTTTGTTTTTTGTTTTTTTGAGACAGAGTCTCACTCTGTTGCCCAGGCTAGAGTGCCATGGCATCAGCCTAGCTCACAGCAACCTCAAACTCCTGGGCTCAAGTGATTCTCCTGCCTCAGCCTCCTGAGTAGCTGGGACTACAGGCACGCACCACGACGCCCAGCTAATTTTTCTATTTTCAGTAGAAACAGGGTCTCTCTCTTGCTCAGGCTGGTCTCGAACTCCTGACCTCAAATGATCCTCCCGCCTCAGCCTCCCAGATTGCTGGGATTACAGGCATGAGCCACCGTGCCTGGCCGAGTAAATGACTATTTGAAATTTTGTTCCATAAACTTAAAAAATGATAAACTAAAATAAAAAGGTGGATTCTTGAAGTTATCTTGGAAATTCTTCTTATATAGATCCTTTCACATACCTATGATGCTAGAGAAATTAGACCTATTGCAAATACTTAAGACAAATAGTTGTATGTCATTTTCTGACTTACAAAATATGTTTTCTCATCAATCTTATCCAATATCTTTGCAAACCAATTACTATCTATAGTTTATGAATGAAGGAATCAAGGCTCAGATAGGCCAAGTGGCTCACGTGAGTTAGGTTGAAATCAGACCTGCCGATTCCAAATTCTGTCCATTTGCTGTTCCCACAGCCTGGCATACTGTCATTCCAGCTATCAGCATGTTCCCTTGCTTCTCTAACGTCTTTGCTTATACATCTCCTTATCAGTGAGACCTCTCTGGACCACCCTATATAAAATTGCACCAGCACCCATCCCTGCACAGCTGTCTCCCTTCCCTGACTTTAGTTTTCCCCACAGTGCTTATCATCTCCTGGCATACTACATATTCACCTGATTATTGCTTGACTACTCGCAACTAAAACGTAAGCTCCAACGATAGCAAAATTTTGTCTGTTTTCATCAATGATATACTCCTGACATCAAGAATAACACCTGATATCTAGTAGCTTCTCAATATATATTTGTTTAATGAATAAATTAATAAAATAATGAATAAATTGCTATCTAAGCTACAATAGAAGTTTATGCCCGATATGTGTTAAGGAAGCAAGGAAAACTATGGTAGGTGTTATTTCTAGAGTTGACTTACTAATAGAAAGTGATCTTTCCCTGATGGCATGTTTTTTCAATTTTTACTGAGGAAAAATACATAACACATAAAATGTACCATCTCATCCATTTTAAGGGTATAATTCAGTTGTGTTAATTACATTTATATTGTCGCGCAATCACCACCACCATCCATCTTCAGAACTCTTTTCATCTTATAAAACTAAAACTCTGTACCCATGAACAATAGTTTCTCATGACCCCCTCCCTCCAGCCTGAGGCAATCACCATTGTATTTTCTGTCTCTAGGAATTTGAATACCCTATATACTTCATATAAGTGGAATTATATACTATTTTTTCTTTTTGCTACTGGCTTGTTTCACTTGCCATAATGTTCTCCAGTTTCATCCATATTATAGCATGTGTCAGAATTCCCCTCCTCCTTAAAACTGAATAATATTCCATTGTATGTCTATGCTACACTTTGCATATCCATTTACACATTCATGGATACTTGAGTTACTTCCACATTTTATCTATTATGAATAATTCTGCTATAAATATGGGTGTGCAAATAGCTCTTCAAGATCTTGCTTTCAATTCTTTGGGGCAAAATAGCCAGGTCATATGATAATTCTATTTTTAATTTTTTTTCTATCTTTAATTCTTTGAAGAACTACCAAACTATTTTCCACAATGGCTGTACCACTTTCATTCTCACCAACAGTGCACACGGGTTCCAATTTCTCCACATCCTCACCAACATTTGTTATTTTCTGTTTCATAGCATTTTTAATCTCTCATTTAGACCATCATTAGTCAGGTTCAGTCATACATAATAACACACATATACACATTAATGAATCAAATATGAATGGTGAAGGAAACAAGATTCAAAGAGAAAAGCTGTAATAATGCACCAAAGAGTAGAGAGTCAAGAGGAAAAGAGAGCTAGGAGAAAAGATGAAATAAAATGAATCTTGTCCAGATAGTGATGGAGTAAACGTTTGAGAGGTAAGCATGACACCATGTGAGTGCTATATTGTGACTTGTCAGTTTTCTAAATCCTAAGACTCGACAGACAGCACTACTCTCTGGTCTCCCTCCTGAGCTTGGCTCCAATGCTGCAAGCAGCTTCAACCTGCCCTTAAAAAATAAACAGCTTGCTTGAGGCCAACGAAAGCATTACAGGGTGTATCGTCACTTGATTCCCTCTGCTGCACTGTGTGCCACTCAGCCTGGCTGGCTGTGACCTAACAGACATTTAAGTGCCACACACTCTCCAGGTGAGACAACAATTGTCTCTCACCCCCTTTCACGCTGATAGGCAGGATAATGTCTGGCTCTTCTGATCAATGCCACATTTTCATTAAAACCAAATCAAACAGAATACCTGCTTGTGGGGGGCATAGCTCTCCTAATGAGAAAATACCCTAAAGTTTTTGATAATTCACAAGCAAGATGTCTCCAGGCATATTTCTTCAACAGTTCATCAACAATCAAAATCAAATGACTTTAATTTGAAGATATTCTCTGATGCCTTATATGTTTCTATCATCCCAGCTATTTGAAACTCCTGAGATTTTAAATGCTTTCCCTACATTCAACTTATCAATCAGAATGGGAAAATTAATGCCAAAGGGCGGGGAGGGGGCGGTGCTAGCTGATTGAGGAAATACTCTTTAAATTTCAAAGAACAAATAATCCAATAAGAAAATACAAATTTAAAAAATATATCTCCAAAACAAGGCAGGGTCTCAATGGAGTGCCAAGATCTAGTTGCAAAGTGCTTTTATGTAAAATAATTATGTGGGGTCCTTACAACACCAAGTTATTTGTTAACATTACAGAGCTCTTTAGCCTATTTTTCCCTACAATGTTCCTAAATGGATAACACCAGAGAAACTATGATGCTTCCCCCGCTATGAGTCCCTAACGATGTACATTCCTTGTGTTGGGCTGGTCTGAGCCCTATACTGTGACTCACTCTTTATCCAACTGATCATCATCATAATAGAGGAAGAAAAAAATGCATGCATCTAATAAAACCAAATGAAGACAGAAAGGTAACTGGATGTTAATCCTTCTCTAATATTAAAGCTATGATGATGTATCCATATGAGAGAATATTTTCAACTACAGAAAATTATATTTTTGAAGAAACTTTACTAATTTGGGCAACACTCATGAAATAAGTAAAAATTTTTAAAAAATTAGAATATTAACTGGTAGCCACAGTGTGATTTCCACAATGTAGAATGCAGATGTAGGCATGGAAAACCAACTAAGAATAAATACTCCAAAATGTTAATGGAGGTTATCTTAACAGGGTTAAATTATGGATGTTTTTTATTTTCTTCTTATTCTTCTAAATATCTTAATCTTACTGTAGCATTCATATACTACTTTTATGATTAGGAAAAGTCATTTTATAATTTTATTAAACTTGCTGTTTTCTTTACATGTCTCTCTGTGTGCTTCAAATTTCCTCTAAGGACATTTCCTGAGCGTCAAAGACCCTATCCTGGTGTCCAACATAGACCAAACTTCTCTTGAAAATAATTTGTCCTATGACCACCCTTAAGGACTAGCTAGATGCCAGCCAGAAGACCTGATAAATACAAAAGGTGTTCACAGTTTAAGGGGCTTCCCTTCTTAGAGAACAAACTTAAATTTTTAAAGGGAGCTTACAGAGCATATTCCGAAGCTCTGTTCTACAGCAACTCACAGACTAATGACTCCAGAAGGCGATGTTTTTCTTCACTTAAAGAAATGTATTCCTTGCTAGTTATAAACTCTGTTGTGAAGTCCACTTCACACTAAGTAGTCTTTTTGTTAACCCATTAGCCTAAAGCGTCTGACTGCAGGCTCATGTTCCCAGAGAATCTGAACAGTGTACCCATAGACTCTCAAGATAAGTGGCTTTCTAAATGTATTTTAAGATGCCTTGTCCTTTTGAGTACTTTAAGAGCTACTCAGTAAGGAGACAGAGAAGAAGGAAATTTGGTAAACAGGTCTTAGGACTTGAATATCGAGCACCGAATCAGTCATCGGCTTGTGCTCTTTCATATGTTTAAACCTTAAAACCCAACCTTCTCTCTTGGTATTATAAACTGAGACATGGAGCACTTAAGAAATCTGCCCAAGATCCCAAAGCTTGGAAGTGGAAGAGCTGTGCATTTAATACGATTCTCTTGGTCCCAAGCCCCAGCCTATTTCTTTCCTTCTAACAAAGGCTGTTGTTCACTAAGTACATTCCATTAGCATTTTTTTCTTAGCTAATAAATCTTATTTTATTTTTTTTATTTCAGTTTATTATGGGGGTACAAAAGTTTAGGTTATGTATATTGCCCATCCCCCCACCCTCCCAAGTCAGAGCTTCAAGCATGTCCATTCCCCAGACAGTGCACATCTAAAGATATCCTCAAAAGAGCTCTGATAGAGGTTGTGTTTAAGTCTCTGGTTAGAAGACCTGCTTTCCTATCTCTGCTCCATCACGTTCTAGCCTATGGCTAGGGATAAGTTCCTTAACCTCCCTGGCACCTCAAGTTAGACTCCTCAGACTGCAAAGTAGAGACAGTAATGGCTAACATTTATTGAGCATTTACTCTGTGCTGAGCCCTTTTCCAAACACTTCACAAATATTCTCTTGTTTACCCCTCATGAGATTCTGGGAGGAAGATGGGTCCATTTCCCTGAAGCTGATTCTAGTTGATGCTGCTAATAAAATACCCGAGTTGGGGCAGAAACTCGGGCCTGCCTGATTCAGAGCCCTTTGTTCTTTCCATTTCTACACAGGCCACCTGCAGGTCGTATTGTAGATCAATGAACAGGGAAATGGATCTGTTTCTCAAGCACCATGCACCCCATTACTTCTCAATGCTCGTATGCCAACTCCCACCTAACATCAAACTCAACCCCATTTCAGATGCCCTGTGGAAGGATGGACAACGCATTCTCTCTACCTGTTAGTAATTAGTGTCCTTTCTCCCAGAACCAATGCTCTTTTCCAAGTAATGCTCGTACCTCACAATTTAGTAGTCAGTTATGTGCTCTATAAAATTATTCTCCTTAAATGTAAATTTTATGTCTCCCAAAGAGACCATAATATCCCAGAGGTCAAGAACCATATCTTATAGAATCACAGAGTTAGAACAGTAATAGTTTGTAAAATTATCTTTTTTTTAAGAAGCTGAACTCTTTTCTAAAGAAACATTATTTAGAATCCCAGCTCCTCTGACTAAAAACCATTGAGCTAAACCTTAATCTTTTAAAGTCCAGGAAAAATGTTGACCCAGTGACATTTATTCAGTGAGCTGGTGGCAGAGGCAGGACTAGAATCTCTGTTGCCTTATTTTTATTCAGTGGTTGCCTTACTAAGGAAATACTGGGTCTTTTCTGTCTCCCCTTAGTATCCCCTCTTTGTCTTGGCCCCAATCCAGAAAAATCTGGACCAACTTCCTTGATTCTGGAAACTTGCATAATGTGCTTATGAGAGATAGGGCAGTAGGACCTGCTCAAAGGAGGAAAACAGAAAATACAATGGTCTGAAAATTCTGTTCCCCAAAAATTCATATGTTGAAATCCTAACCCCTAAAGTGATGGTATTAGGAGGTGGGGCCTTTGGGAGATGATTACGTCATTAGCACTCTTATAAAGGAGACCCCAGAGAGATCCCTCACCCCTTTCACAGTGTAAGCACACAGCAAGAAGACATCATCTATGAGGAACAGACCTTCACCAGACACCAGATCTGCCATCACGATCTTACCAGCCTCCCGCACTGTGAGAAATAAATTTCTGTTGTTTATAACCTATTCAGTCTAAGTTACCTTGCTATAGCAGCCTGAATGGACTAAGACAGCATCATAATTGCAAGTGTCCTTCAGTTGCCATGCTGGCCATTCAAATTCTCCAAGAACATTATGAAGCAGAGCCACTGCTTTTAATCTCTTTAGTTCAGACCTATAATCTGTGTCACTAAAGATGAAAGGCAATAGTGCTACCAAGTCATAAACATTTAATTTTTTTTTTAATTCAGTGGGATAATGCTTAGGAGACTTTGGAGAAAAAACTCAATGTCACCTTTCTCTAACATTTTCTGCTTTCTTATATTTTAATAACCTTTTCTGATAATAAAATATAATGCAGGCTTTGCATTGTATTCCTTTCCATAGAAAATTTGGAAAATACATAAAAATGTGAAGAAGAAAAGTATCATGTATAATCATTCACTCAGAGATATCTTCTGCTCCTGTTTATCTGGAAAGTGGATGGGAGGAATATACCTTGTCTGTGTTTTTGTGTATCTATATTTACATTTGTGTGTGAGTGTGTATATATCCAAACATAATTTCTATTCATTTATTATTTTAATTGGAAAATAACATACATACTGGCTTAAATCATATCATACTATATGATGAGAATTTTCCATTGACACTGAGTAGTGTTTTAAGCATGATTTTAATTTGTATTTTGTTTCACTATATATATATATATATATTATAATTTGTTTAATAAAATCTCCATTAGTTCATATTTAGGCTGCTTTCTATTTTTTCTTATAAATAATAGATAGAATAAATGGTCACAATGAAAATCTTCTTACATAAATAATTGTGACTGATTATTTTCTTGGCATAAGTTACTATACGTAAACATTTCTACGTCTTTTGATACATACTGTCAAATTACCCTCAAGAAAGGCTGTATCAGTTTACATTCCCATCAGCACTGTATGAAAGTGACTATTTCCTGAACCATTTCCAGAAATGGGTGATTGACATATATGTAAATATATAATGTCTATATAGCTACATACAGTCACATACATAAATTTAATATAAATACTAATTGTCATTTTAATTTGCATTTCTTTTGATTGAAAAACTGTTTTCAAAGCTTGAAAAAACTGTTTTCAAAGCTCTTAATATACTCTAATAGATGCTGTCAGTTGCCTATACAATTGTGGATCTACACACACTCACACACACACACACACACACACACGTGCGCGTGCGCGCGCACATAGGCACACATCTTCCTTGACAAAGGAACCCACATTTTATTTAGAGGTAAGTTAGCCAAGTACTACAAAAGAAGCTGGGACCTGCCCTAACACCAGGAGACAAATCTTGATTCAAAGTAATTCCATTTATCTTTCCAAGATATATTTTATGAATAGACAGATCAAACTATTTTTTTCAATGGGACAGGAAAACAAATCTGCTGGGATGCAGCTTCTAATGAAGTTATCCTGTCTTAAAAAAGGGACTATAAGAAGGGAATTGTTTTCTCCCTTCTGACTTTGGGACATGGTCAAGTCAGGACCCAATGTTTAGAGTTATTTCAGCCATTTCGTGACCTAGCAGAGCTAGATCAAGTTCCAAAACTATCATGCAGGAAATACAGAAAAGTTGGAAAGAATCTGTGTCACTGAAGATGTCATGGAGCAGCTGAATTAATTCTGAAAAAAAAGTGTCCCTCCAAACTTTGTGTTATATCAAAATTTGTCATTTAAGCCACTTGGATCATTTGTTGTTTTTGGTTTGGTTTTTATTCTTTCAGCTAAAATCACCCAAACTGATATACATATACTGTGCCACTTTATCCTGTAACAACTTTGTGAGAATGTATGGTGGATACTGAAGAAGAAGCAGAGAAGTCAAATGGCTTTCCAATTCACGGGGTAAATGAGTAGCATTAGTCAAATCTGGCAACCAGTAGAATTTATATACTAGAATTGAGCCATGAGAATTCAGAGTTTTCATTCTGATCAAAGAATGGGTAGTGGATATTCTTAATTATCTTAGAGAAAGAAAAACAAATTTTAAGACACCTCACTATACTGTAGAAAAGTATGGCCATATGTGTGTGTGTGTGTATACATATATATATATATGTATATATATACATATATGCAGGTACCGTGTCTTTAAGATGGAAGTAAAGAAAATATATGACACCATGTTGTTAGAAATGTCCAGTCATTGTATGACTTGAATGTGGATATAGTGAGGCTGCAAGACTAGCCTCAACAGTTTTGTAAGTGCCAAAGTACCCTTTATCACACTCTTTCTTTATAGCTTGTGATTCCGAATGCACAACTCCAACAATAGAGTGTACAGAAGTATTAAAAAGGCTTTTATGAAGAATTTGGGTCAAGGACAACACAGTATTTAATAGGTTTGTGCACAAACACCCTGGGGGCCAGCTCCATCATTTATCCTGGTTGTTCTGCTGCAGCCAACATGGTTCAGATACTTCACAATACCTACTGAAATAAAAAGAAACTCCCCACTTAAACCCAACAGAAGCCAAACAGTGGACATGTCCTTCAGACTTATTTTCATCATGAAATTTCAATATAAATGCCCTTTGTTATTCTCCCTAAGATATATTTGCTGGGTTTAATAAACCTTAGCATTATTTTAACACTACTATTAATAAATGCAATAAATATTTGGTCTTTGGCTTTTCTAATAGGACATATGGAAGCTAAAATTGGCCTGGAAAAAGAAACTTTCCGGAAATTTTCATCCCATAATCCCCTTTAGAGGGAACTCTTATTTCATCCTGCTTTCTCCTTTTATTGACTTCACTTTATTTACATGTGATGAGTAGAGAAGCACAGCCACAAAGATAGCTGTACAAGTAATGAAATGTACTATAAATCCTTCAATACAACCTGACGAATGATTCTCAACTCCTATTTTGTAGCACAGTGGGATAGCTGAAAAGTCTCAGCCATTTTGAGTGTCCCCCACTGCTATCAGTTTGTGTCATGGCTCTAGAGGACTCCAAATGATCAAGGCATTGGCAGAGAAGAAACTGGCTGGTCCTCAGCTCACAGAACACACAGGTCACCATGGAGATGCCGCATTTGTCTTTAGGCCTCTTCCAGGCACTGCAGCAGCCATGTCATAGTTAAAGATTCAGGATGTCCCCATGAGGCCCCACCTGCAGAGACACCTTGCAGCCTTTCTCCGTCCAGAGTCTTACACATCTCACAGTGCAGCTTTGGAGGCAAGGCTATTCCCCCAGGAACCATCCAAGTCTCTGCTTTCATGACCTCCCCAACTCCATGTCTCTCACTACCAATTCAAGAGAATCTTTTTTCTAGTCCCCAATACAGAGGGCAATTCCTCCCCCTTTGCCTTCCCCTCTAATATTGTCCAACCCTCTCTGTTCTATACGAAAGCAGTGGCTCTCAACCTTGACTGGACATTAAAATTACCTGGACATTTGAACAAAACTAGGAAGCCAGGTTCCAATCCCTAGACCAAACAAAAATAAAAATTTCTAGGGGTAAATTCCAGGCATCAACCTTTTTTTTTTTTTTTTTAACACCCCAAGTGATTCTACCCTGACGTAAGGATTGAGAATCTCTACCCTAAAGAATTAGAATTTTGGAATCCTGCCTTTGGTACAATCACATTCTTCCTCTGGCAGATAGGGGAGGAAGGAGGGTAATAGAGCCAACTATCTACTTAAACGAAGGGAAGAAATAAAAAGAGGGAAATTCCATCCAAGCAAATAGAAACTCAAGGCAAATATCTCATAACTATAATCAGACCTTCTAGGTAGGTTTTGAAATACTCAAAAGTAAATGTCATATTTTGACCTTGTCCAATACAGCAATTATCAATAAATGGTTTCTGATATTTTTAATAAACAAAATCTTTGCATTTTATAAAGAATGTGACATAACATCATTTTACTAAAGTAATAATCTAGAAGCCTGTGATCTATTTCATTCATTTGTTTTTTTTTCTGTTTGTTTGTTTTGTTTTTTATTCAGATAGGGTCTCACTCTGTCACCCAGGCTAGAGTACAACCTCATGATCATAGCTCACTGCAACCTCAAGCTCCTAAGCTCCTGGGCTCAAGTGATCCTCCTGGTGCAGCCTCTCAAGTAGCTGGGAATAACACGCATGTGCCACCATGCCCGGCTAATTTTTTTTTTTTTTCTTTTGAGAATTCCTGGTGTCAAGCGATCCTCTTGTCTCTACCTCCCACAGTGCTAGGATTACAGGCATGAGCTACCACACCTGGCCCCTGTTTCATTCTTACAACTCTATCACCTCTTCTGAGACAGACAGCCAAGGAATTGTCCTGTAACAATTGTTCCTTGTTCCCTAAGGCTGCCAGATGGCCAAAAGTAAACAAAGACAAACATTCCAACATTAGCACATGGTATGTGCCCAAAAGATAAAGATAATCAGTGGATTATTTACTACCTTGCTCAATCAGGTTGAAGAATGTTCTAGTTTAGCACGATTTCATATAAATCTTTTCAATGAGAAAATATCAGTTATCTCATATTTTAAAATGTTCTGCATTTAATCAACCTTGGGAAGAAAGCATATTCCAAAGAACTAGCCTAAAATTTCTAAAACCTAACTTTTATTCCTAAAACATTTAAACTGTTGCCTAACCTCTTTTCATTATTGAGTACTTAATTCAAACCATTAAATTAATAGACTATACCTAACTCTTTAACTAAATTTGCTCTGAGTATTTCAAACATATACTTCCTTCTCAAGGTTTCTTCCATGCCAATATCAAGAAAATAAAAACCCTTTTAGCAAGGTAATAGAAATCACATGGGATATTTGTTACCTCACTTGTTCCCTTTATTTCTTACCTTCATGGGAAGTTTTTGGCATAAAAATGAATGCTTACCCATTACTGTCAAGTATCTGTCTTAATGCTGCATGCTTTTGTTGTAAATCACAAGTACCCTCCCTTAAAACTGCCTGCGTATCTAATGATAATGTCTTATCAAGCAGCCAAACCATGGGGAGTTGAACTGGGGATAAATGAAAGTCAGAGACCAATAAATCAAGTGGGTTGACTATTCCAAAACAGTATGGGGGAGAGAAAAGCCACCCCCCCCCCGAATCTCAATTTTAGATACTCCTCCCATTTCAAAATTCATAAAAGAGCAAGAGCAACTCAGCAATCTCTTACAGGAGACAAAGTGATTTTGACTCACACACAAATTCCAAGGCCAAACAAAACCTCCCCCAGTGTCAAAGGCCAAGGTCAAAGGCTTCAGATTTCACCCTTTTGTAAGGCTGGTGGCAGGTGCCCCTCCCTTCCCTAATGAAAAAAGAAGAGGCCCCTCCTATTCCTCAATACCCGCCCCCAAACTGAAACAAAGACATTCCTTACTCCTCGTGCCACGGACATCTCCTGGCCGGAAAAAAAACTCCCATCCCCCAACCCTAAAAACCTATATAAACCCACTCAGACTTCCGGGCGGCGCGGTGTCTCGAGTTCCACTCGTGGGACTGGGAGGCTCGCCCGGGTCCCTCTCCCTCTCTCTCTCTCTCTAGGGACTCGTTACCCCCACCCGAGAACACCCCAATAAAGCCTCTTTACTTATCCCTTTTAACTCTGCTCGTCTTTCTTTCCCTGGCACCCAAACACTCCAAAAACCTTACACCTTTCAAAGGCAAGGGAAACTTTCCTAGGAAAAAAGTAAGAGCTTCATATATAGCACACAGTCAAGTCATGGAACCCTCAGTCCCCAAGGGTAATGATTAAGTTGAAGCACACTTTTTTAAGTTCTAGATAATTATTCTCAATGTTGAACTTGGAGCTTTATTATCCCATGAGATATTAATATATTTTTTTCAATTTTTAGCAAGAAAACAAATTGAGTAAGAGCTAAAGTTTCTTTTCTGTTTAATGCATTGCCTTTCTCCTCTGGCATCATGTTAGCATCTGCTGTCTTAGGTGCAGTCTTCTGAAAGAACCCTTGCTGGCAGCACAGAATTGAGAAAGGCTATTTTCTGGTTCCTTCTTTGAAACTTGTCAAGGAGTAACAACTACGCAGGGTTAAACGGTCAATAATTATTTAAACTTTACTAAGATCTTGAAGAGGGATTGATTTGGCAAACTATTTTTGATGGTGAATAAACATTTGAGTTTTCTCATTTGAAGATGTTTACTCATTAACCAAGAACTCCCTGGGCATAGAGGTCATTTTTCACTAATCTTGGTGGCTATATTTCCTAACACTCATGACAGACACTAATGGTATATTGGATACATCAATGAAACAATGAATGAATGAAGTAATCAATTGATCAATAAATCAATGTATCATCAAAACTGTTATATCTTCTTTAACTCTAGGCTTATTGATTTTTTGTTGAAAAGAATTTTTTAGTATGACTACTGACCTCTAAAAGTTAGTGTGTCAAAGTGAAACGACATACAACAGCAAAATAAAGGTAAAAAAGATACGGCCTCGCATCGTTGGAAAACCAACTGAACAGTGGCAGCAGGTACTAATTTAATTGAGACAGAGTCTAGAATGATCTTTGGAAATAAAGGAATGTCAATGATGGAAATGCTGTATCAGGATCTCAGGGCAAACAAAGGATGCAGTTAGGCCTGACAATTTCTCCTGGTAAATTGTCATCTGGAAATAAAACATCTGAAAAGATGCCTTATAGTGGCAGATATCTATTATATATACCTCATTTATCACATAAGAAAATAACCACTTGGGGAAGAAGTCGTCTTTGCAAATAAAGAAATGGCTGAGATTAGAAGTGGGAACAGATCTATTGTGGAGAACAAAGAGTACATTTGGCCTAACAGGCTTATTTTCAGGACAACAAAGTAAATTTCATAGTTCAGAGACTCAAGCTTACAATGAAGCATTTAATGAAGGCCCTTGACTCTGGCCTAGAGAAGAAATGATTGCTCAGGAGAAAGCTCATCTCTTAGCTCTCCACTATAAAACCCCTAACCTAATCCAGCCATTGCATGCTAACATGCCTCAGTAAATTCCAATAGTTCCCCTGGCTCACAAAAAAACATTCCAAATGCTCCATAGTTGCAATCAAGGGCCTTTTTAAAATTGAATTTTGTTTGTATTTCCATCATAGCACACAATACAACGTCCTTAATATTACAATTATTTTTGAGACTACCTGCCTACATTGTGAACCGCCTTTGAAAAAAGGTTTTCTTAGTCAACACCTCCTCATGTCAGAAGAAACTATATTTGTTGGTCTGATAAGTATCAGTCATTACATTACTCATTGTCATGATTTGCTAAATACATCTGGTTTTCTACCCTTCCAGGCACGTGGTGGGACTACCTTTCCTAGTCCCTTTGTGGCTGGATGGGACTAGTGACTGGTTCTAGTAAATGGGTTGTGACTGGAAGTGATACGTGTCACTGTCTGGTCAGAACATTTAGTGGCTGATGGAGGATGCTCCAGGGTCTCTTATCCCCATCTTGGTGACTGACAGTGTTTACCACAGTGACTATTCCATCAGCTTGTTCTCCAAAGGAATTATGATAAGCAGAGCATCTGTAATCAGTGGTAGACAAACAGCAGAGGCAAGAAATAAAACTGTTATTTGAAGTCACTCATATTTAGGGTTGTTTGTTACTGCAGATCATCCTAAGCTGATGGATAACAGTGCAAGCTAAATGTTTTCACATATATTACATTAGTTGATGTTCATTAAAACCTGTAGTTATGACAGATATGAGCAGTTTTTTATAAATGAGGTTTTGAAAAATAATTTTCCAAAGGTCAAGTAGATTTATGCATTCTTTCATTCAACAAGTATTTATTGAGCACTGCTCTGTGCCAGGTAATGTTCTAAGCAGTCGAGATACTGTAGAGAACAAAAGGAAATAGGTCCTTGCTCTAGGAGTTTACATTCTAGTGGAAAGTGGCAGAGGGAAAAAAAATCACTATTATTATAGTTTTAAGTGATTATCATTGTGTTAATATATTATTTATTCAGAAAAATTCTAGATCGTGATAAGTAATATTCACGGAATTAAAATCAGGTGGTATGACAGAAAAAACAATGGGTGGCTAC
Organism: Varecia variegata; assembly: GCA_028533085.1. NCBI lineage: Eukaryota > Metazoa > Chordata > Mammalia > Primates > Lemuridae > Varecia > Varecia variegata. Next base: position 151,603,565 of record CM052438.1, on the reverse strand, counting down.
TCATATTGATCAGGAAAAGCCTCTCTGAGTTGATCATTTTTAGGCTGAAGTCCTAATGACAATAAAGAGCCCACTATACAGATATCAAGAGGAAAAGACTTCCAAGAAGGGTCAACAGTTTGTGCAAAGGTCTTAATGCAGAAAAAAGCATGTTAAATGGGATAAAAGACAAAAGTCAGGGTGGCCACCTCATAATGGACAAGAGGGAGTGGTGGGTGGGGAAGCTGTGGCCTCAGGGCCACATGGGGCCCACTAGATCCCCAAGTGTGTTTCCTTAACCACATCCAAACTTCACAGAACACCTTTATTAAATAAAACGACTTGTTCTGTAAAATTTGGACTCAGTCAAAAGTCATAATGATTTCTGTTTAAAAAAAAAAAAATGCGGGGCCGGGTGCGGTGGCTCACGCCTGTAATCCTAGCCCTCTGAGAGGCCGAGGCGGGCGGATCGTTTGAGCTCAGGAGTTCGAGACCAGCCTGAGCAAGAGT
>CM052438.1:151572531-151602976 GCA_028533085.1 Varecia variegata | reverse complement strand
GTGAGACCCCCGTCTCTACTAAAAATAGAAAGAAATTATATGGACAGCTAAAAATATATATAGAAAAATTAGCTGGGCATGGTGGTGCATGCTCGTAGTCCCAGCTACTCAGGAGGCTGAGGCAGGAGGATCGCTTGAGCCCAGGAGTTTGAGGTTGCTGTGAGCTAGGCTGACCCCATGGCACTCATTCTAGCCCAGGAAACAGAGTGAGACTTTGTCTCAAAAATAAAAATAAAAATAAAAATAAATAAATAAATAAATAATGCTCTGACTGCTATGTGAAGAAAGGGTTATAGTGGAATAAGACTGGAGCAGAAAGTCCAGTGTGGTGGCCATGGCTGAGTCTGCCAGGACGGTAACAGAGGATGTGGACAGAAGGGGACAGACTCAGGACAAGGTATGGAGGGTAGCATCAACAAGACAGGTGGATGGACTGAGTGTGGATGGGTGGGTCAAGTATAACCCCTAGGGAGAGAAAGGAATTATCCCTAGATTTTTGGCTTGGAAAACTGGGTAGATGGTGCTTTCATTAGCTGGGATGGGGGAAAAGTGAAAGAGGAGGAGGTTTGCAAAAGCAGCAGGAAATCAAGGGTTCTTTGTTCTACTTGTTAAGTATGAAATGCCTATGAAACATCTACATGTAGATGTCATGTAGAATATATGATTCAGAAGCTCAGGAGAAAGACTATAATTGGAGATAGAAATTTAGTTACAGGCATAGAGATGCTGTTAAAGTCCTAAGATTGATGAAGGCATCTAAAAAGAATCTATAGGTAAACAGGAAGGGGGTCCAGAGCAGAGCCCTAGGGCATTGTAACCTTTAAAATGCCCGCAGCAGCAGAACCGCTAAGGATACTGGGCAGGGGTGGCCAGTGACATAGAAAGAAAAGCAAAAGTCACCAAAGCCAAGAAAAGAATGTGTTTCAAAGAGGAAGGTGTGGTCAGCTCCGCTAAATGCTGCTGAGATAAGAACATTGCATTTAGCAAAATAGAGTTCATGGGTAACCTTAATAAATGTAGTCTCTGCGGAACGGGGAGGAGATGAGGAGGGTATGTGAGGCGAGTAAGTATAAATGAAGACAAGAACCACAGACAAATGATGTTTTGCAGTGAAGAGAGGCAGAAAATGGGGCAGTAGGCTGGGAGGAATTGGGATCAAAGGAAGGCTTGTTAAAGAAAAAGATCTTACCTGTTGTCTGACCTATGGAAGTCCAAAGTCCTCATCAAGATTTCTGAAATTCCTGAGAGGAGGCAGTGGTGATAGAAATGTGTGTGTGTGTGTGTGTGTGTGTGTGTGTGTAAGTGTGTGCTGTGGGGAGGACAGCAGAAGGCATAGGAATGGTTCCTCTGTAATGGTTCCTTCTACCTCTGTGGCTCCAACATCCCATACACGTACCATTTCTGCTGTTCGCCATGTTAACTTACATTCTATTTGGGGTGGGAGGGATGGTTCTCACTAGACATTCAGGATGGGGAGACTACCAAAGACTTGAGGGTCATAAGGAAAACTCATATTACTTAGTGTATAGCAAAACAATGGAAAAGCCTCACATCAAGTATTCCTTCTCTTAAAAACCCTTTTAGCTATCTCCTCCCACTGGGTGGTTTTCACCAGTCCTCATTCCTCCACAGCACCCAGCCTTCTACTCTCTGGCTGGTTCCTCTCCCTTCCTTTTTATTTTTCCCTCTTTTGTTCTTTCTGTCTTTTGTGTTCTCTCTGAGGCAAAATACATGAAAACAAAACAAAACAAAAACTATGTGTGTGTTATATAGATTTTTTTCCTGAAGAGCTATTTACTCTTTTTCATGTGGGGGAGGGGTGCCTGGGTTCCCATTGATACCCCATGCCCTTCCTTGCCTTTTGTTCCAAACAGCACAGCTCCCTTTCTAAAAGTCATTCTGGAGCCAGTTCTGAAGACAACACATTTTTCATCTTGTTCCATGTATACACCACCAGGCAGAGCACCTGTCCTTAATAGGCATTCCACAGGCACCAGCTCTTACCTTCCTTCCTCAGTGAGAACATAAGAGCAGAGGCAAGCATTCTGATAGAATTTCAACAAGGCCTTCCACACAGCAGGCCTTTAATTAAGGTTTATTGACTTGCATGATGTGGTGCCCTAGTGCAGGGAGGATAGTCATTGGTTTATTTTAGTCTTAGGGTTAAAATAAGCTAAGAGCTGAATTTACTATTAAGAACAGTGTGACAGTCACCTATAACTTCACAGCTTTTTACATTGTGTTTGTTTATAGACCTAAAATAGTTTTGACCCTTTAAAATATTTAGATCCCAGCATGCTATGTTTATGCAATCTGTCTCCTGTTTTCCTAGGAATTTTAATTATATATGTGAAAGATGGATACATGACATTCAGCCTTGTGTGACCCTCAGAAACCTGCACCAATCTGATCTCTCCAGCCACTTAGCTGAAGAACGGTTATCCAATAATTAACGGCAAAGAAATTTGGACATACTAACACGTCTCCCTAACTTCTGCAACTTTTTGCACTTCTGAAAAGGTCATTCAGAAAAAATACATTAAGAAAAAAGTGGCATTACATTCCGAATGAAGAATGCAGTTTTTGTACGCCAATGTCATTAGGACAAAGAGAAAGATTCAAGAGTCAGTGAAAGGTATAACACGACTGAAATCTTGGGTCCCAAATGCCTTTTTATTATAGGTTGCAGATTGGGCATTTAATTACATTTGATCCAAGAGAAGAAAGACCTAGAATCTTTTCCCACCCTTAGCCAATTTACTGTTCGGGTCTCTATGTACATGATTGGAAATATATTGGAACCCCAAAATAAATGCCCTGCAAAACCAGCATTGCTCACACAGAGGCAGGGACCACTTTAATGCTGAGCCTAGTGATATAGGGAGAGGAGGTGGAAAATTTACAATAAGCATATATTAATCCAAATAGTCTTGACTGGCTCCCATATGCTCAACACTTGACCACCAACTACTCTGTCCCTTCTTTAAATCTAATCTTTATCTTTCCTAATGGAAACAAAATACATTTTCTTACCTACAAAAACATTTCATCCTCATGGAAGGAAAATAGTTTGATACTTTCTATTTTTAGAACTGATACATCCAAGTCCCTCAGTGTTACTATAGGCAACTGGGTCTTCAATTTCAAACCACACACCCCATGTATGCATGTGCACACACAGGCAGAAATACTAGGAGAAAAAAATATAATTATGCAGATACATTTTTTAATTATTGCTTTTTTCTTAAAAGGTGAGGGTGAAATAATGAAAGACAACAATTTAGGTTGAATAGTACTCTGTGCTAAATGTAATGGCACAGATATGGTGCAGAGAATGTATGAATCAGAAAAACAACATTGCTTCTTTTTTTATTTCAGAATATTATGGGGGTACAAATGTTTTGGTTACATGGATTGGTTTTGTACTGCTTGAGACAAAATTGTAAGTGTGCCCATCACCCAGATAGTGTACATGGTACCTGTGAAATCACCTATCCCCACCTCCTCTCTCCCACCTGCTTGATTGCCATTGTTTTACTTCCATCAGTGCACATGAGCACTGTTCAGTTAGTGAGTACATGTGGTGTTTGTTTTTCCATTCTTGTGATACTTCACTTAGGAGAATGGTCTCCAGTTCCCTCTAGATTGTTACAGGTATTAATTCATTTAATTAATGGCTGAGTAGTACTTCATGATATGCATATCATTGTATTGATCCACTCATGAATTGATGGGCACTTGGGATATCTCTCCAAACTCACTAAACCACTCACTAAAATTAATTCAAGATGGATAACAGACTTAAACGTAAGACAAGAAACCGTAACAATTCTAGAAGAAAATGTTGAGAAAAACTCTTGTAGATATCAGCCTAGATGAAGAATTTATGAAGAAGATCCCAACAGCAATCACAGCAACAACACAAATAAATAAATGGGACTTGATTAAATTTAAAAACCTTCTGCACAGCCAAGGAAACAATCAACAGAGTGAACAGACAACCTACAGAATGGGAGAAAATATTCACATGCTAAACATCTGATAAAGAGCTAATGACCAAGTCTACAAAGAACTCAAGCAAATCAATAAGAAAAACATCAAACAATCCCATTAAAAAGTGGTCAAAAGACATGAACGTTACTTCTTAATGCTCACCTGTACAAGAGAAGTCATCCACGCGAATGTATCCTGGGACACAGTCACAGCGATATAACCCAGGCAGGTTGACACACACAGTATTGGCATGACAGTAATGCATCTTAGCAGCACACTCATCAATATCTGAAGGAGAAAAAAAAAAAAAAACAGTGTCAAGGTTAGTCAAATAATGGAAACAGAGTATAATCATCTTTCAATGAAACTACAAAAAGTAAATGTCCATTGAAGTCATGAGGAAAAGCAAGATGCATTGAACACAAAAGCTTAAGTGCAAATTCAGCTGGTGCTTTATATCCCATCCTGTGCTGAAAACATTTCTAGAAACATGCATGGTGAGATATAACAATTAAGAATCCAAGAAGTATGAAGACTGAATCTACTACTATTAATTTCTTATGGAGGCAGATACTCCATTTAAATGTCCAAAATCAAAGAGTTCTGTGTCTACTGAGTTGATACCAATTAATATTTATTAGGTGTCCACTGTACATGGTACAGCTTTTATCAGACATACCATGGGAATCAGCCCCTCTCTGCTTGTGTGTCTTACTAAGACATGCTTTAATCCATCTGGTACAAAATGATGGTATAACCAGTTTCTCCCACGCTGTACTGTGAATACAAACAGCAGCTGTCATCTGATGCAAATTAACGTTTTTCAATCCTTGACCTGGGGATTTATCCCATGTGATAGAATAATGAGCTAATTCAGCAAGAGCTATTATTCTCTTTGGAATGGAGGTCAGAGTATCACCTGCTTTCTCATAAAAGTTTGTGATAGGGATTAAAACCTATAACCATAAATACATATAACCATAAATACAGAGTTTGGTCTGTTCTGGAGATTATTTCCAAAAATGAATTTATATTCTTTTTATTCAGACTGCTTACATGTGATGGTTATGGAGAGAGAGACATGAGTATAGCATGGGAATCCTACATACAAAATGTGAGCTCTAGTTCTGGTTCTGCTAGTTCATGGCCTCTGACTTGCTTTTAACTACTCTGGGTCCCAGTATTGGCATCAGTTTTTCCTAAGGGTCAGTTCTGAACATAATGCTTTCTATCTTAAAGGCATTAACTACTTTAATCCACATGCAATTCCATGAGCAAAATGCAAACACTACTCCCATTCTATAGTTTCGAAAATTGAGGCTTAGAGAACTTAAATATCTGGCACAAAGTCATGCCTGAGACTTAAACTCAGAAGTCCATCTCTTATTCACTATGAGTTACCTCATGAAAGCACCTTGAAAATGATAATTTGTCAAATACAGTATTTCTAGTAAGATAATCACCAAAGTCCTAATATTCATAATGTACAGAAACTATTTATTTTTAAAAGAAAACAGATTGATTTAATTCCTAATAACATACCCTGAAATAACATCAGATTCTTTCCAGTGCCAAAGATCTGACAGCCTATAAATAAATGTTATTATGGGGTAATTGATGTCTTAGAAGGAGATCCGCAGATAGTAAGACTTTCATAACTACAAAACAGGAGCAAAACACCAAAGGTTAGTGAAATCAACTAACTTCCTACGTGCCAGTCTCCATCTCAGAGGCTGCCTCATGGGGAACCCAATCCGCAGCAAGAATCGTGAAGGACCACATGTACTCACCATCAAATTGGTTTCACTGATCATCACCTAAGAACACAGTTAGGAATAACACTGATCAGGTGTCAGGCAGATGTGGGGAGGAGACGGGTGTATACAAACATAATGAGTGCGATGCGCACTGTCTAGGGGATGGACATGTTTGAAGCTCTGACTCGGGGGCGGGGGCAAGGGCAATATATGTAACCTAAAGTTTTGTACCCCCACAATATGCTTAAATAAGAATTTAAAAAAAGTTACAATGGTAAATAATCAATAAATAATACAGGTTTCAAAAAAAAAACAAAAAAAAGAATCATGAAGGAGGCAAGAAAATATTACAATGAAGACACTAGAACACATGAGCTGGAAAAGTCAGAGGAGGAATTAAAAAGTAGTGTGCTTGACAGTAAGATTGTGGAAGTAACTTAGTTATTATTGATTCTGTGTACTCTTGGGCATGACCATGAGAAGGTGGAAAAATCAACCACTGCAAGTGAGAAGCTGGGAACACCAAAGGAAGCCAGGTATTAGAGGGGGTGGCTACCATTAGTGTTGTTCATAAAATATTACCAGTTTTCCTCCTTTGGGGAACATAGCACAATAGTATTTCCCTATCCTCTTTGAATTTAAGCGTGGCTTAAGTTTATTTCACAGCTGAGCATGAAATCTGAGTGGAAGCACATCACATCCAGGTGGAACGATTAAGAGCCAGCATCTGGCTTACCACATCTTCTTGTTCCTGACTTGGAGATCATGGAAGCACAGAGCTGGAGACTTTCAGCCTGGGTCCCTGAGCAAGGAGCAAACCACCAGACAAGCACGATGAACAGGTTGCCTGAGTTAGAAATATGCCTTTGTTGATTTAAGCCACTGAGCCTCCCCTGACTGGTGCAGAGACAGCCTATGAAGGGCAACTCCAAGAAGGATGTTAGTAAGTTGCATCTTGAAAGATGAACCGCAATTCATCAGGTAGAGAAGGAAGGTGGGGAAACAGAAGGGAGACTAGAGAGGCCGATGGTTTTGTCTCTGTAGAGTTAGAAAGGACGAGAATCATTTAGTCATGTACATTCTAAGAACGTCAGTTAGCTCTCTACTAATCCCTGAGCTAGAGGGATGAATGAAATGCCACAGGGACCTCACAGACTGGTAAGACATTGCGCAAAATGTGTCACAAATGCTACCAAGGATGTGAGATCTTTTACCAAGGGGATTTGACCTATACTCTGAGAGGGTCAGAGAAGGACTCTCTACGGAAGTGATGTTTCACCGGAGACATGAAATAGAAGTGAAACAGGAAAAGGGAAGAGGAATGACCTGCCACACAGAAAAGAGTGTTTGCGAAGACCCAGTTAACAGGAAGGAGCTTTGCCTATTTGAAACGACACCGGGCAGATAAGTTTGGGCCAGAGCCTGCTGGGCCTTGCAGGCACGTGAGGGAGCTTGGACTTTAATCAGGGTAGTAGCACAATCCAATTTCTGTTTTTAAAATATCACTCTGGCGGTAGTGAAGAGAATTGATTGGAGCCGGGTACGCTGAAGGCTAAATCATGTCGGTATTTTACTCACAGAGACACAGCCACACTGAACTCCATCTCTCTCTGCTGGGATGCCCAGACATTCTTTAAGATGAGAAACTAGTCAGGACTTGCCTTAGAGGTAATTCAATCTCCAGCCCATGGGCCACAGCTGCCAACCAGGCTGCTGACTGCAATGAATGTTTTCCTGTCACGGACCCTTGTCATCTCCTCCCAGAGAAAACTCCTGGCTCATTTCCCTTAGGCCATCGTATAACTGCTGAGAGGCCCATGCCTTATCTAGATTTGAAGGAGTTACTCGGCTATAACAAGCTTATTTGAATTCAAACCAGCCAAGCTAGCTCCTTGTTCCATAGGCTTCTAAGGCTCTGAATAAAAATACTTTCAAAAACCAGACAAGGGGATGGTTAGAAAACCCCGGTAATAATTTCTCACATAGATTTAACCCAACCCTTGCTTTCTACAAGTCGCTGGGACTCCATGGCCATATATCCCTGCTGCTCTGTTGACATGTTTTTGAGTAGGTTTTGTTTTCAGTTCATACAATTGGTAATTTCAGCTCTTGCACATCTAATAATTTCCTGGTATCAGCCCAGAAAAAGATAGCACCAAAATAAAGCTGAAAAGTTAACAAATGTAGCAGAAAATTAAATTGTCACGATCTTATCTTTACTGCTTATCCTTCATCTTACAACCACCCAGATATAAAAACTACCTTGCGGTATAAATGGTGGGGAGGGGAGAAAGAAAGCAAAATGGAATGACCCAGCTTGTCTTGAGACAAGATGATGGAAGACAGTAAGGAATTGGCAACTTCCACGTTTCAGGAAGGGGATGGGGAAGGGCAATGGCCATGTATTTGCCAAAAGAAAGATTGCCTCTCAGTCGTCAAGGAAAGACACAACCCAGCAGTCAACAGGACTCAAAAGTGTTTCAAAACCAAATCTGATTATAAAGAGAATCAGAATAGAATTAACATCTTCAGAGAGCTGGGATATCCAAAGAAAACAATCTTGAGAAATAGCAAACAACTGAGATTTTTAAATGAGCCTAGGACAACTGCTGCTTTTTGTTCACAAACAAAAGGCTCTGGAAGGTGATGAGTAATTATGAAACACAAAACATAACTCCCTAAGGAAAGAATGAACTGACATTCAAAGAGAGAAATTGAGTGGGCCCAAAGTAAGGAGGATTCTAACAACAGGCCTGAAATGTGTCTGACCTTTGCCCAGGTGGTGATGGTGCTCTGCCTGAACAGTCTTGAGCAATGGTGGCATTCACAAAAGCCAGGCTCTTGAGCAATGGTGACATTCACAAATGCCAGGTGACTACAAGGGCTAAGCCTGAGGCTGAACCTCAAGGTGGAAGCTGAACACACACAAATCCAGGCTCTAGCTAAAAATCTGAACCACTCCAGAAAACTTTTCCAGGAAGAACCACAGTTAGCTTGACATCTCCTGGAAGGATTAATGGATTTTTTAAGAGCACATCGTTAGGTCACGCTGATACCAAGATGTGTAAGAGGCTTAATAGTACATATCTCATAAGGGAAAATGAGGAACAGCCCCTGGCACCTGATAAATCCCAATAAATGTCTTTTGTTTTTACATGTCAGATACTATGCTAGTACTCTACATGGAGCATCTCGTCATTTATTCTTCTTGACTACTCTAGGAAGTAGGTATCTCCATGTCATGGTAAGGAAACTGAGGCTCAGAGATTATTATGTAACTTGTCCAAGCACAAAATCAGTAAGCCTAAAAACCTGGGTTTGAATCCAAACAATATGACTCAAGACAAAGTTGGCAATGTTTTCACTACGACAGTTCTAACACTCAATAATATTTTGATGCAATAATTATGTAGATATATCTTATGTTTATGATTATGATGCTAGATACCTCACAATATGTATTCAGTGTCCATACGCAATGCCACTCATGACATTTGTCCTGGCATTACACTCTCTGTTAAAATGGCAATGCTGCCCCATGCATCACTGCTTCCTTGGCACTGTTAAATCAAACCCTAACACTTTCATACCTTAGGCTCCAGTGACCCAAGGCCCCAAAACAGGCAGTTCCCAGCTGGAACCCACAGACTGATACAGCCAGTTCTCAGATTGCTTAAGAGTATCGACTGTCTCCTGTAGAATTAAAAAGTAGTACCAAAAAGGCCTACGGGTTTTTTTGTTGTTGTTGTTAAATATTGTTAGAAAAACATCTATAAACCTCATTGTATATATCAGCCCAAGTATAATGGGGCTTAAATTGTGATTCATTCATATAAATTGCTTGTCGCCTTTGAAATATTAGAGCTCATCTTCCTGTGGTCTTTTGAGGTAATAAAAATACATGATTTATATCCCTCCCCAGGATTGTGAAGTAGTTTGTTTTTGTTTTAAAAGGTATACTTATGGACTTTAAAATGAAACTTGATGCAGTGTAATGATTCTTCACATATCACCAGCCTCCATCTGCTAAGAGTTCACAACAAACACAGACCTGATTTGAGCATCATTGTCATTAAAGCATAGGGCAGGATCTGGGTAGCAGGTAGAAGCAGATGCAAAGATGTCTCTTAACAAAATGATGTGATCTACTAAGCCTTGTTAAATAAAAATTTCCTAGAAAAAGACAACTTGGGGAGTTTTAAATGTGGGCAGAAGAAAAGTCATGTCCTACTCCCTGTGTAAATAAAAAAAAAAAAAATGGGAGAAAAAACCTGGTATCTGTGGAGACCACACTCTGTGCCAAGTACTTTGCACCTCTCATCTCATCACTCCTAACCATCCATGGACTGACAGCAGACACTGCACGCAGAGTTTCAATCAAGGTTTGTATGACTCCGAAAAGCACACCCGTTCCACTCTGACTGTTGGACCAAGAACATGGATTGACAGTTAAGATTCAAGTTCTATTCTAGCTTTTTCTATTAGCAAACTGTGGTACTGGAAAAGTCACTTTTTTTCTCTTGACCTTGGTTTTCCTCTTTATAAAATGAGGGAATTCAGAGAGGGGGCAGAGCAAGATGGCTGAATAGAAACCTCCAGCAATAGTCCTTCCACATGAACACCACAGAAGCAAGCACCTTCAGAAGAACCAAAAATCAGGTGAGCAATGATACTACCTGGTTTTGACATCGTATCAAGGAAAGAGGCATCAAAGAGGGCAGAAAAGACAATCTTGCATTGCCTACACCACCTCTCCTTCATCCCCAGCAGGGCAGCCCCAGCACGTCACGTGGAAAGAATCTTTGTGCCCAGGAGAAGGAAAGTGAGGTGATTGTGGTGCTTTGCATTGGAACTCAGGGCTACCCTGGCACAGGGGAACACAGCACAGGACAAAATTCTGCTGGTGCCCATAGAGGGAGCATTTACACCAGCCTGGCCAAAGGGAAATCCTCTGCTCCGAAACCTGAGTTCCAGCCAGCCCCACCACCAGTGGACAAAAAGCAGCCTGGGGCCTTGACTAAATTCATGAGGCAGTCGGATCCTAAAGCTACAGTCCCTGGGAAATTTCTGTGGCTATGCTGGCTCAGAGCCAGTGGACTTGGGGTGCACATGACCCAGCTGCCATGGCCAAGCCAATGCCTATGTCACCTGTCCCCCAATTATAGGCAGTGTGGCTCAAGGATAGACTTCTTCCACTTGGAGAAAGGAAAGGGAAGAGCATGTATGTTTGCAAATGGAATTGTTAGATGATATGGTCATTCTACGTTTTGATTTTTGAGAAACCACCAAACTGTTTTCCACGGTGGTTCCAATGTAGATTAGAGGTTTCCAGGGGCTGGAGGGAGGAAGGAATGGGAAATTGTTGCTCAATGGGTATAGAACTTCTGTTTGAGCTGATGAAAAAGTTTAGAAATAGTGGTGAGTGTTGCACAACATTGTGAATGTAATTATCCACTGAATTGTACACTTAAAAATGGCTAAAATAGCAAATTTTATGTAAAATTTGCAAAAATTGTGTAAAATTGTGTAAAATTTACAAATTTTACAATTTGTAAAATAATGTAACATACTAAAAACCACTGATTTGTACCCTTTAAATGGACGCATTATACAGTATATGAATTGCATCCTAGTAAAACTGTTTGAAAATAAAAAGGGGACCAATCCCAGGCCTGTATTTCTTCTTTCTCAAGGAAGAAGAAAACAAGCATGCCCGTAAGTAACCAAATGTCATACACATACAAAAAAATAAAAAAATAAAAATGACAGATCTCAGTTCAGATCCCAGCTTTGCTACCCATTAGTGCTATTCTGGGAAAGTTAACTAATATTTCTGAACTTGGGTGTCTAGATCTGAGGAACACAGGGTTGTTGCAAAGATTCAGAGAGCTGACACACAGTGTCTTAGGCCTCAATAAATGTCTTGAGGTACTGCTTCTCATATTTTTTAGCTTAAAGGCAGCCATTCTTGACAGGTTTCCAGGACTTGCTAGCCAGTCTTGGGGACCTAAGCAAAAGCCAGTCTCCTCAAGTGAATGTCCCAACTCAACCACTGAGCCAGTCGATGCCCCTGGACTTGTCCTTTCACAGTAAGAGACTGGAAAGTCATGCTCTCCCTCCTCAGCCTGCAGCTTCTCCCTGCCACACATACACCCCCTGGCAGCAGGGCTGCCACCTCCTGCTCAGGCAGATTGGGTTTTTCTTTTCCGCTGCCTGAGACCAGCTGCTTGGACTGTACGATGGCATGGCAGGAGATCTGTTTGGTGCATGTATGTTGTGTGATGTTTTTGCCCAATAAATTGTAAAAGAAATCCAGAGTCCTAAGTTAAAAATAATTCAGAATTTATGCCTTTTGAGTGGAAACCTTCTTTAGGAGTGGCAAAATAAAAGAGTCTTGAATAAATAAAAGTCTCATAAAGACGAATTGATCTTCCTACCTTAGGTAAATGAAGTCTTACAAAGATGAATTGATCTTCCTTAGGTAAATGAACCAAATTTTGGGAAAAATAAATTTAAAATATCCATGACATAACAGTAAGTAATATTATAATAACATTTTGTGAAATTTTCAAAAATGCTGAGATTCCTTCCTTTTAGGTATTTGTTGAAGTCTAATTTAGAGACATACCTGATAGTTGTAAACAAATTTTAGAATTTTATAATACATCCCCTCCTATACACACACATAGAAGAGAAAGAAAGAAGAGGGGGAGTGGATATAGAATTTGGAGATATTTATCATTAAATGCTGATATAAAAAATTTTACTGGGGGAAAAATATGGAAGAAGAAATTGGAGCCAGAGTTCAATCAATACAGCCTCCTCCTACTCACACATCTATGCCCAGGTAGTACCTGCTTCAAAGTGAAGAACCTTTACCCAAGTGGCACCATCAGGACTCTCTAAAAAGTCCTACATGAAGTTCCCATTGGTCTTTCCAAGTGTTGCTCTACTATTTCAGGTGGGGTGGGGCAGGGCCAGGTAGATGCTTCCACTATGAGCTTCAGACGGTGAGAGTGCTTACCTGGGCCCCAGCCAGGCCCTTGGGTGCTCACTCTGCTCTCAGGAACTCAGCTGGGTGATGAGGTCACAGAGATGAGGCAGGCTTGGCCATGCCTTTCACAGTTAAAAAGGGGAGACAGAGGTATTAATATAAATAAAGCAGGACACTGACACGTTGGAGACACTTTGGAGGAAATATGCATGGAACTGTACAAGAAGGTAATGAGCAATTCTATCTAGGAAAGGACATGACACGGGTTGTCATAAGGGATGGATAAGAGAGAAGGTAAGGAATGGGAAAGCAAGGAATCCCTGGAAGACAGACTGACACAGGGCATGAGGGAGCCCCATCTGCGAATGTGATTTCACACAACTGAAAGAAAGTGTTAGGAACCAGAGGTCGGGGAGCAGGAGGAAGGTGAGCACAGGCCAGGGCAGGGCAGGCCTTGCATGTCATGCTAAGGAGTGTGGACTTCGTCCTGAGGACAACAGGGATCTATGCTCTACGTGAAAATATGAGCTGCTTGAGGGTAGTGTTAACTAAAAAAAAGTTAACAGGGTTTCTACTTTGGAAAAAGGAGAGCTTTGTTTCTCATGAAGGGTAGCAACCTATTGGGCAGCCATTCTGATAGGTTGGGAAGCAGAGCCCCAGCCAGAGGCCAGGCACACTTGCTTCAAAGAAGAGACAAAAAGGAACAGAATTTTAAACTTACTGAGTGGGCTGGTCAAATACACATATTCAACGAGCTATAGGAAGAGTCATGAATATTTATGAAGAGAAATTATACAGATGTAATTGTGCTTTCTCTCTCCCATCCCGCCACGGCTGGGAACTCAGTTTTAAGGTGTTTCTGGGGTCCCCTTGGCCAAGCGGGGTCATTCCGCTAGCAGAGGATTTAGGATTTTATTTTTAGTTCACAGTAGCATGTTGGAGGGGGATTAAAAAATATTTTTATTTCATTCTTGAACACAAAGGAAATGGGTACATCTGTTAAGAGCAGTGATTCTTGACTGCTTAGTACATTGCTGTATATTTGTAAAGGAATACATGAACTAATACAGAATTATTAAAGTGTGTTAAGCTACAGAATGACACAATCACAGACACATTTTTAAAACATCATTCTGAAAGCAGTACGAGGGTGGATCTGACAGTCAGGAGAGTGTTGGGGACTACGTTGAGAACAGCCTCAGCAGAATGAGGATCCAAGTCCCGCTGCGGTATGTCAACGAGTGGAGTAAGAGTGTGCGAGAGTGTGGGGCCGAGAGATTAGTCTGCCCGAGTTTGTGATTTTAGGAGTAGAGCAGTTAAGCAATGGCAAGGTCAAGAGCATACGGAAGTGGTGTGGGAGTGAAGATGATTATAGTCCCAGAGGTAAAAATCTCCACGGCTGGTCTCTTGCCCAGAATGACGGGACAGTGTATCATGGAGAGGAAGCCTGAGCAGCGAGGTGCCAAAGACCTTAAGGAATGAGGGGAGTGGCCATGAGATTTGTCACTGGCAGCAACTAGAAGTGATAACAGGAGTCATGAGCAGATGGCTAGGACTTCAAAAAAGAAAAGGTTTTGTATGAAGAAGGAAGAAATTACTCTGCAGCAAAACTGTCTTTGGAGAAGCTGATGCTGCCTCCAGGCTCCATTAGGTGTTGAAGAAAATACAGCCTCCACTCAGAGAGCTGCAGGAGAGCTGTGCCCCCAGAGGAATTCAAAAAGGCTGAGAAACAGAGAGAAGAGTTAAGGATGCAGGGGACTTTTGCCTACAGTGCCATAAGGGTTCCAGAAAACACTGCAGTGGGAGGGAAAAGAACAGGCCAAAAGAAGAATCAGCTTGTAGAATATTGTAGACATACCCTCACTGGATATTTTTGAGAATTAATTGTTTAAGTGTGGAAAGTTTCTAGAGTTGTGCCTGAAATGCAAAGGGGCCTCAATTTTTCACTAGGAGGCAGATATTACCATTATTTTATCATTATGATTATTATCTTATCATTATTATTATTGTTATAATTATTTTAGGAAACACACAGTACTTCTCATGTGCCAGATACTCTTCTAAGCTCTTTACATATATTGGCTCATGTAATTCTCACTAGAACCTGATAGGGTGGTACCTTTATTTATCCCATTTCATAGATGGGGAAAACGAAGGCACAGAATAGTAAAGTAACTTGCCTAAGATTGTACAGCTAACATCTATTAGAGCCAGGCCTAATGACAGTCAGACAGCTCAGAGCTCTCCCTCTTCACTACGGAACTATCTTCCTGGGAGTCTCTGTTCCCCACTCTCTTTCCTCCTATCCCCTGTGGATATTTCTAGTCTGCTTAACTTCCCAGACTAATCCAAGTCACTACTGACCCAACTCCTAAACTTCTTACTGAGTCCTAGTAACAGGCTTGAACCAAGAGAATGAGAAAGCTACTCAATAAATATTATACTTAGGGGAAAAAATTACATCATCTTAGAATACTCAGTGCCATTACACATGCTTTTCCTTCAACCTGGGGTGTTTTGCTCACCTGTCCTTTTAGCACATGTATTCTCTCCTTCTGAGCACATTGTGAGCTTCACTCCAGGAAAAAACTCCCGCCTTCCCATCCTCCATCCTTCCACTGGGTTCCCCATGGCACCCTGTACACTCCCTTGACTTAGGACCTACTCTAATAAAAGAACTGCCATCTCTTCTTCTCAGTTTCTATTAATAGTTGAATTCTGGTCTCAAACTCCTGGCCTCAAGTGATCCTCTCATCTGAGACTTCAAAAGTACTGGGATTACAGACATGAGCTGCTGCGCCCAGCTAATTAATTCTGTAAAGTTAAATTACACTGTCACTGCTTGTGCATGTATCTACTCCCCCACTGGCCTAATTGTTTCAAACCCAAGGGCTGTCTTACATTTCTGTGTCCTTAACCTCCAGCACACATAGAATCTAGTGTCAAATATAGGCTGAATAAGATTTCAAAACAAGTGACTGCGGATGAATAATTTGATGGATGGATAACTCGATGGATAGATGATAAACACAGCAATGAATCAGACCTATGATGAATATCTTATATGTTAAAATCAAAATCAGAAGCATGATCACATAAGAGTTGTTCCTATAATGAGCATTTTTCTCTACTACCTAGTCTCTTAGTAGGAAACTCATTAAAAAATTAAGAAAACATTTGCCCTTGAAATTGAAAATGAACTTGCATGGATTATCAACCACTTCTATCCATGCTTCTGTGCATTTGTTCTCAGCTTTAGAAATAAACTCATTTATTCACTAAGTCCCTTTTCTCACATAACCAAGTTATTTAAACCAGAGTTACATAAAGGTCAGTTTTCAACTAGCTGCAAATTCCTCTAGGTATACTTTATAATGCTAAGAAAGTTTTTCAGGGCTTTATCTAAGCTGTTTAAATA
This sequence comes from Varecia variegata, assembly GCA_028533085.1. Classification (NCBI taxonomy): domain Eukaryota; kingdom Metazoa; phylum Chordata; class Mammalia; order Primates; family Lemuridae; genus Varecia; species Varecia variegata. The sequence goes on along the minus strand of CM052438.1, from coordinate 151,586,814 downwards.
GCGTGGTAAAAACTATTGAGTAACGGGAGGTATTTTCCAGCTCCAGAAGAGGTCTTCAAGGAAAGGGGTATTTATCCACAAATGGACCTCCTGACGTTGCCTGGAGGTCGTATAAAAATAGCTACCATTTACTGAACACCTATTATGTGCCAGGAAATGTGCATTGATTATCTTTGATCTACATAATCCTGTAAGACATTTTTCATTTCACAGAAGAAGAAACTAAGGTCTGAAAAGTTAGTGAATGATATGATCTTTAGCAAGTGGCAGAGCCAGGGTTAACATCCAAACTTATTTTCTTTTGAAGCTCCAGGCTCTTTCCATTATATGATACTCATAAAGAGATGTCACCTAATAATAGGACAGTTGGTTAGGAGAAAACATACATCCTATATCTGAGTAGAACTCTGTCCTTTGTCTCCCAAGGAGCTAGAGGCTTTGCCTCACACTCAAATCCCATCTAAGAGAAAAGATCCCCCATCAGACACACTCAAAGATATTTATTAAGATCCACATGAAAGTAAATATATTTCTGTTGAAAGTAAGCAGGTCAAGAAAGCCAAAGTTTGAGCAGACCTCTCTGCACTTACGGGACTGTTCTCATCCCTCCTAATTTGTACTACTCAGGATGCCAGGTCTCTCCATGACCTCAAGGTCACACAGCTGAAAAGCAACAGAGCTGAGCCCAAATCTCAGATTCCCTGACCCCAAGTCCACTGCTGTTTGTCAGAAACATGTTGCAATGCCATGAACATAAATGTTCTTTTTAAGAAAGCCAAAATACCTCTGTTAGACCTGGAAAAATAAACACTGAACAAGCAAATAGGGAGGACCCCAACGCCTTTTTCCATTATGTATGATCCACATTGTGGCTGTACTGTATTTTGCTTACCCTCCTAGAGAGGGGTGTTAACCATAATTTTGTGGCTAACACCCACACCCATCAGCCACAACAAACGATGTCATTGAATGCTGGGAAGATGAACTAGCCTTTATAAACCCAGCTGGGACCAATGTTTCTAGCCCATTTAACACCCATTCTCCGGCCATTTCTCTTCTTTGTGGACTCGTTTTATCTTCTGTATTATTGTACTTCTCAGACTACAGGAAGTGGCAAAGAGGAAGCTGAACTCAAGTAAGAGATGAAAATTGTTGGTTCACAAAAACACCATGGTCCCTGGGAAGCCCTGACCCTGCTCCTCTTCACTGTAGCTAGAAAAAAGTGAGCACGGAGAAACTGCCTGCCATGACAGCCCCCCCCCACCAAATAAGGACCATTATGACAGTCCGACCACGAGGAAGCACCTCTTCAACCCACATTTGTTCCAGAAAGTGGCCAACCACAGAAAACCATCCACCCCTACTGAGCAATTCTTCCTCTTTAGAAATATCCCTAAGTGGCTAGCTTGCTCCCTTGCAGTCAACCAAGGACTACAAATGTTCCTAAAGACCAATTAGAAAGTCTCCTCTGCTTCCAAAAATCACACCGTATAGAATGCTTGCCATTCAGAGACTGTCTCAGCCTTTCCTCTTTTAATTCTATAAAACTTATTCTCTTTTCTGATATCTTTGAACCCTGCAGAAACAAAAGTGATGGTAGACGGATTCCCTTGCCACAAGTTTATGAATAAACAGCCTTTGTTAATTTTGTCTCAAACTTGATTTTGTTTCTGACAAAATTTATATAGTTAGCTGTACAAATATGCATCCTAATGAGGGGTCTGTTGCATTATTTCTAACCCAATCCTTCTGTCCAGGAGAAGAAACCATTAAAAGAGGGATGACATGTTTCAAAGGTGGGAAGAGATTCATCTACAATTATTTTTCATTCTAATATAAGTGATAATTTTATTTAATATTATTTAAATTTTTAAATGAATTTTAAGGGATTACCATTTTGGTTATTTTTATACATGCATTCCACTCACCTTAGAGAATGAAAAATGAGACTAACTGATGTCATTAAACCAATTTCCATTTGGCTCTAGTACATATTTTACTTGGGTGAGCCATTGCACCCGGTTCTGCTACTGGCCTAGGATGAACACTGGACTATTGTACTCAAAAATGACTAATTCTTGCTTTAGCATTGCTATAGTCTGAGCAATTATGTTGACATAGCTGGCACTCTTGGCATTTTTATCTCCTTCTCGGCCCCCATTCATGGGGGGCATGGTGGGGAGGCTTCATTTCTCCCTTTTTTATCCCTAATACCCTTACACTGGCTGTGTCCTATCTCTGTGCTGTGATATTGACCAGCCTCTCTTTAAATTCACATAGATGCTATCTTCAAATGATAAATCGTAGCAGGCTACCCATATAATTGATCTCAAATTCCCTATGCCCCCAACAACCTTTAGCTGTGGCATTTTGAAGGACTTTGTACTTCTTTGAAGAATTAAATGCTGATGAAAATTCTGATGGGGGGGATGTCTCACTCTACCTAAAAAATGTTTCAAATCTCCCAAGAAGTGTGAACATTGCCCTCTATAACCATTTTGAAGATACACTTTTAAAAAATTAGACATGAGGTATAAATAGCAGTCTGTGGGAAGAAACTAATACTCTCTCACTTTGCAGTTTGGAAAAAAAATTATATTTACTTGACCTATACATTCAGCATAAGATGATGTGAAGTTAAGGAAAAATGACTTGTTGCTCTCAGTACAAATCTGTTGTATTTGTGTGCCTTAAGTATACAGCTTACCCAGGAGGAGGCCAAAAGTGGTGGTAGAAAGGACATATATGGGTTTGGGGGTCAAAGGCAGGTTTAGGTCTGGACTTGCTAGATGTGTTGCATTAAGAAAATAACTTCTCTGAGCCTCAGTTTCCTTATGTGACACCCTAACTGTACCATACAGGGTAATTGTGGTAATTAATGAGAAAAAAATCATTGCTCAACACAGATCCAGAGATAGATAGGACTCTGTCAACATTAGCTTCCTTCTGTCAAGATTATTATTTTTCCCAGACTATGGATATATATCTTTTGAAGCACATACTCTGAGTCATGTGCCTTGGGGTATGGTCATGGTCATCTATAAACGCCTATGGCCAGGTATATAAAATCTAGAACAGTTGGCTTTATTGGAGCTACCAAAATTATTCAGTGATAGACACACAGAAAATAAGCTGTCATCATTGAAGACTGATAGACAATTTGCCTTAATTCCCTGATTTATGGTCTTTTTTTTTTTTTTTTTTTTTTTTTAGACAATAGCTCAGGCTGCCGCAGGGGAGGAGTGGATTTGAGGAGCACGAGTTGAAGCCGGAGCACCATAAGGCTGTTGCAGTTTATGTGCTCACATTTGCGAGCTCCTGAAGGGCAGCCACTCATCTCTCTACTCTCCATTTTGGGAATTAAAGATGGCAAATTATAAAACTTGCACCTGATGCAGGAAATGGCAAACTTTTTCTAGAAAGGGCCATAACGTTATAGCCTTTGTGGAGCACATCTCTGTCACAACTACCCAACTCTGCCACTATAGCATGAAAACAGACACAGGCAATGTATAAACAAGTGAGTGTGGCTATGGTCTAATAAAACTTTATTTACAAGAACAGCTATGCAACTAATAAATTTCAATAAAAAAAAAAAAGCAGCAGGCCAGATCTGGCACAACAGCCATAATGTGCTGACCTCTGATCTAAGGGGAATCAGTACCTGGAATCAGTATCTTTTTATACTCCTTCCTTCCTGCTGCATTCCAGCTGACCCTGGTATTTAAAGTACCTTACATCTAAACAATTTCACAGGACATCAGGTTTGGAATACACACAAATAATACTAGGGCAAGACAGGCAAGTTCTCATTGGACTTAAAAAATCATTTCTCTGTCACACATAATGATAACATTGGTCAGCATGGTAATGAAAAAATAGAGAATTTCTCTTTCCATGAATTTTGGCAACCTGCTATAATTTATAACACTAGTAACTAATGAATTATTTTCATTCTTTTCTTCGTCTTTCCGGATTACATAGGCACTAAATTTCTTCGGCATAACCTAAGGTGACTCAAACAAAAAGATTTATTTTTCAAGTTCCAGGGTATTAGCACAAAATTTCCTCTTCCTATCCGGTTGCACAATTAAAGTTAAGGGAAAATTTTGATTCTAATTGTTCCGCTCTTGGCTATGAAATAAAAAAGAGCACTTTCATTCTACTGCCTCCCATGTCAAAGCCAAGCTTTATCTTTAGTTAAAAACCATTCCACTAAGGTTCAGTAGTCCACTTGTTACCCATTCTTTCTTCTCGTCAAGATTTTTTTCTATCTACCTTTAAAATTGGAGCTTTCCATCTGAAAGTCGTGCTGAGTTTTATCCTGAGTTAGAGCCTATTTTAGGGAAAAGGCTGATAAATGATTAATAAATTATTATGAAATTAAATGAAAGCTAGGAATGATGATAATAAGGTAAGAATTTCCCACATGCAATTGGGAACATCAAGCTCTCGGTTTAAGTTTATCCAAACAACAGAAGTCAACAGGTGATAGCTGTTGGGGAAGATTCAGCTCAAATTTCATCTTTTAGGTGCTGCAGTGACGACTTGAAAAGTTTCCCAATTCTACCTACTCCTAACTCAAACATAACATTTAGTTAAATGAAAACACTAGTGCTTTTGGTGAACTGAAACAGCAAAATCTTTTTCTTCTAAAATAGTTCATGTGCCCAGATAGAAAGTAAAACTCTGTTTAATGTCACTAAATTTAATACTTGAAAAATGTAGAGGCTGAAAAAAGAACATAGAGCACTCTCTTCCTTCTTCCTAAATCCTTTGCCACTTTTATGACCTTAGGAATATTTATTCAAATTATTGAGAACAAAACAGCTAGATTTGACCAGGGGCTAGGGTATGACACAAACAGCCCCAGCCTACAAGGGATGAGGGACAAGGTAGCTGCCATACAGAGAATTTACAGAGTTCCCTGGTCATTCAATTTATTCCTTCATCCAACAGGCATTTCCTAAGTGCCTACTGCATTTCACAAAATGGAGGGTAGAGAGATGAGTGTCTGCCCTTCAGGACTCACAGGTGTGCAAACATAAACTGCAACAGCTTCGTGGGGCTCCAGCTTCAACTCCTATTCCTCAAATCTACTCCCCCTGCAGCAGCCTGAGCTATTTTTTTTATATAAAAATGTAAATCAGGGCATACCCCTCTCTTACTTGAAACTCTCTTTTGCTTTCCCATTATATTTAGAATAAAATGCATTTTTTCCCCATGGTCCTTGCATGACCTGTCCCCTATGTATTTTTCCTATCACCCTCCCTGTCCGCCATTCTACTCTAACAACGCCAAATCTCTATCCATTCTTTGAACGTATCAAGCTCATTCCTGCATCAGGCATTTATTGTTGCCCCTGACCAGAATAATCCCTTACCAAAGCTGGTCCCTTCCCATCCTTCAGGTCTCAACTCAAAAGTCACCTCCTCACACATGCCCTCTCTAAAGACTGTGGATGAACTAGCCCTTTCCCCAGTCACTTTCCACCCTTTACATCATTATGAAACTGAGGTTCATTTATCTGTTTTCTTTGTCATCTGTCTTCTCCACTAGCATGCAGGTTTCATGAGAGTAGGGGTCTTGTTCCATGACCATATTGCACCCAATACTTAGAATAATATCGAACATATGACAGCCACTCAATATTTTTAATGAATAACTGAATGTATAAACACACGTAGGAATAACGGTTAACCTTTATTTAATTTTAGGTGCCAGACACTGTTATTAGTATATTATGTGAATTAACACCTTTATTTCCCACACCACAAAAGACAAGGACTTTTTTGTTTGTTTGCTTGCTTTATAGCAACTTTATTCATAACTGACAACACTAGGAAGTGACCGAAGTATCATTCAGTAGGTAAACGGATAAATAACTGGTAGTACATTCAGAAAATGGACTGTTATTCAGCACTAAAAAGAAAAGAGCTATCCAGCCATGATAATAACATGGAGGAAACTTAAATGCATTTTATGTAAAAGAAGCCAATTTGAAAAGGCTACATGCCATATGATTGCAACTATGTGACATGCTGGAAAAGACAAAACTATGGAGACAACAAAAAAATCAGGGGTTGAAAAATCCTCTGTGATCTGTCCATTCATCCCTCCATCGCCGCAAGATAAGGACTTCTTAAACCCATTGTATAGCTGAGGAAACTGACGTATTATGTGGCCAAATCCCCAATGTCACCCAGCTTATAAATGGCAAAGCTAGGATTCAATACAAGGTAATCTAACTCTAGAGCATGTGTTCTTAACCATTGCCACACTAAGACAAAAATCCTGGATAGTGTGTTAATGTCTCTGAGTCTTGCCTTTAAGCCCTCCCAACTATAGTACTGTGAGAGGGAGTAGAAGCATAAGACATAAATGCACTGTGGTTGTTTCATCAAGACATAGGGAACCAAACACAGTAAGATGATAGGCAGTGTCCTCTACTTATAAACCACAGACTAACAAATGGATGGCCGGGCGCGGTGGCTCACGCCTGTAATCCTAGCACTTGGGAGGCCGAGGCGGGCGGATCGTTTGAGCTCAGGAGTTCGAGACCAGCCTGAGCAAGAGCGAGACCCCGTCTCTACTAAAAAAAAAAAAATAGAAAGAAATTATCTGGCCAACAAAAAATATATATAGTAAAAAAAATAAAAAATAAAAAAAAAACAAATGGCACTCATCTGAAAATGACCATGGTGCCTGTATTCACTAGTATCGCAGCAGAGTTAGCCCAGCAAACCACTATTCCATCTAGGGCCAGAGGATAACTTGATCCTAATGTGGACAGCCAGACTCTCATCCCTGACCTACTCAGCCCAGAGCCCATTTCATACAGAAATAAATCAAGCAATTAATATGACAGTTAACGTCTATTGAGCCAAATACCATGTTCAGAATGTATTAACTGTCTTGTTCTATCCTCCCAACAATCATATGCAATACGTGCTATTATAATCATTTTTATTAGATAAGTAAATTGCTGGTTGAATGGCATATTGGTCTATTATATACCAATGAAACAGCCAGAAGGACTAGAAAATGGAGGTGATGGATAAATAATTATCCTTAACTTGAAACTTGACACACATATACCCAGGACTTCAGGGTCCAGGAAAAACCCAGGACATAGCCCATTGCTAACTGCAACTGCAAACGTGGGGAAAAAGGGAAACAAAACACCTCTTACTCAAGACATTTCAATGCTGTCTGCCTGTAAGTCACCATAATAATAATATAAATCAACAGTAACAATGAGAATTCTCATCATAGTGTTCTCCAGGAGCTTCCCAGAGGTGTGCAAAGTGCAACCTGCATTATCATGATCATGTTCCTGCCAATCCATTTCTATTATTTAAGGCTCTTTGTATATTTTTAAAAAACGAAATTCCAAAATAGGATTATAAAAATGGTAATAATTTTCACCTTATATAAAATAACACATTTAGCATAACAGTGCATTTTCATTGTGTCACTGGAAAGCTAATAATACAAAAATTTTAATGTATTTTAATTTATAGTATATGACAGGCAGTGAAGTTCAATAATGGGACCCAAGTTTAAACTGAAATGATAGATGTTATCATTTCAACAGTGTCAGAATGTCTCTCTACTGCAGGTATAAGCTCACAAAAAGATGTTTCCAACCTAAACTAAAATACAACCCAGATCCAGCATGTTTATGGTTTAAACTTCAGTGTCTTCCCACTACCTGACAAACAAAGGCCAAGTCTGATTTCAGCATTCAAGACCTGGATGAATGAGCCTTCCACTCTCCCTGTGATAGGCCCTAAATCCTATCACAATCCACAATTTAACCATCAACAAGAAGTGGTCTGAGGAATAGTATATAACCTGGTAACACTGGCACCATAAGGATACAACTAGCAGTGTGACCTCAAACAAGTAACTTTTTTCTCCAAGCCTCTTTCTCTTCCAGAAGGCTTTTGTAGAAGTAAATTTAGCAGTACAGTTTGAGAAGAGCAGTCCAGCCTCAAGCCATGTGATGTCTTACATAGTAACACTCTCTTAGTGATCTGCTATCAGCTACCATGTGTCCACCACACTCCTGACCATTTTCCTCCAACATCTCCATGGTTCTCACCTTTGGTATTTTTGACCCTACCAAAGGCCCCATAAAGACACATACTGACTTAATTCTTATCTATGAACTTGCTCCTTTCTACTACTTCACCTAGGAGACGCCCACTGTTGTTGGCTAGCCTCGCAATTTGGTGACCTCTACCAGAATATCCATTCATCAAGCCTGAGGCTCCAGCTGACCAACACAGCCCAGCCCCTGCTCTCTGCATCCTACTGACAAACTATACCAAGGACCTCTGAAGTCTCTATTCATTCCTTGCTCTTCACTTTCTGAGCCACTCTTCTACTAAATGTCATACTCTGAGAAAAATAAAAAGTAGCAAATAGTAACAATAATCTAATGTCTACCCAGCACTATGCTGTTTTCACACGTTAAATAAGGACTTTTAAATGTGGACATTGGGGAAGATGAAGCATTTGAAGAATCAAAAAGAACAAAGACGACAGAGACAAAGAGTAAGAAAATAGGAGCTTGTGTAGGAAAAAGTAACTGGTTTGTTGTTGAGGGTATAATAATAAATGGAAGAGACAGATATAAGTCTAAAAAAATAGCACTATCTGGCCTTTCTGGGCAGAGAAAACACTGAAGTTTAAACCATGAACTTCCTGGATCTGGGTTGTATTTTAAAAAATGAATCTAGTAGCATAAGGAGGATGGATAGGAGGGAAAAAAACCTAAAGGTGCTTGTTTTTATGCAGACCTTCATGGGGAAATTGTCATATAATGACAGCAATCTCTCTCTGCATCTTTGATTACTATGATTAACTGATCAGAGACCAGTGGGTACTCTGCAGTTGCAGAGAAGAGTATGTAAATACGTTATTTCCATAGAATCACCTTGGTGCTTTTCTAAATTAATCTGCACTTTCAGAGAAAAAGATTTTTTTGCCATACTGAGTCCACATCCACAGCATCATAAAACAGTGTGTATAAAATCCCGTTTACCGGAATGGAGCCCTCTAGGAGTTCAGGATGAAGCCCCAATAAGCTTGTCCTAATTCAGCTGCCTAAAACAAGACTCCCTTTGACGCTGAGTGCCAGGAAAACAAATGATCGCCATTGTAAAGAATTCAGCTGTAATTTTCAAGGTCCCCAGAGGCAATACAGATGACGTATTAAGCTACAAGAGTTCAAGTTGCTGTTAGGAGGAAAATGGTACATTTTCGCAAGAGAGCATCGCCTAGTGCTTCAGAGTTGGGCTCTAAAGTCAATCAGCCTTGGTTTAAATCTCAGCTCCCCCACGTGCTGTCTGTGTGACCTTAAGAAAATAAATTAACCTCTCTAAGGGTAACAGTCACACCTACCTCATAAGATCATTTGAAGAATAAATGAGATAATCTATGCAAATCACTTAACACATAGCACTCATATGATTTAATTTATGTTTTTTACCAAAATCACTCTGGCTTCTGCGTGTAAAATAGATAGGATGGGTAGAAAGGACAAATGCAGAGAGCAGTAAGGAGGCTATTTCACTAGTTTGCAAAAGAGACCATGGCAGCTTGAACATGGAGAGAAGTAGACGGATGTGAGATACATTTTCCAAGTAAACTGGACAGAACTTGTTTGATGAAGTAAAAAATGACTTTCATGCTTCTAGTATTAAAATTGGATGAATAGTATATAACATACTGAGATGGTAAAGACTGCAGGAGACATGCCTAGAGTACAAAGGTAGAAGTTCAGTTTAGGACACCTTATATTATGAGTCAAAATAGTAATTGGGCTCAGATCTCACAGTAAAGAACTAGGCTGGAGATATTAATATGAGATCACCTTTTAGGGGAAAAAAAGGAGTGAGACAAACCAGGTCTGAAGCCTGGAAAACTTCAACATTTTTTGTTTGGATAGAAGATGAGTCTGCAAAGATAATTAAGAAAGGGTGACTAGAAAGGTAGTAAGGGAAACAGGAGAATGTGTTACCACAGAACAGAGAAGAAAGCATCCTAAGAAGAGAGTTGGTGAACAGCTAACATAAGGCAATGACAGAGATCTGTCTCTGGGAACTGGCAACACATAAGTCAGAGCAGAGTGGTGGGGCTGGAAATAAGAGTGAATGGGTTACGGAATAGATGTGAGTAAAGAACTGAAAACAATCTATGGTCTAAGAATCTATAGTCTAAACACTAAGGTCTTAGAAATGACCTTGAAAAGGGCATATGGAGAGGAGCAGGGCCTGGAAGGGGACATGGACAAAAAAGGAATTTTTTGCAAGATGAAAGATAATAATGATAGTATGCTGATGTAAATAAACTGGGAGAGAAGATGAAACCGATGATGGAGAAGAGGAGGTGACGACCAAAGGTGTGAGGTCTCTGGAAAGTTGAGAGCAGATGGGATACAGAGCACAGGAATGGGCTGGCCTTCGGCGAGCTATGAGGCACTTGCTGCGGGAGGAAACAGGGGCGGTTGGGCACTGATATGGGTGGATCTGGGAATCGGATGATGAGTTGCTTCTCTTCTAAAGATCTCTATTTTTCTCAGTGACATATGACCTCAGTCGGGTCATAACTTAGGGTGGGAGTGACATCATAAGGGGAGGAGGTTGACAGTTTGAGAACTAAGAGAAAACAAGCACGCATACCATACCAGCGAAACATTAGATTGTTGCTGAGTAGTGTTGAATTTCTACATGAAATTTTGTGATAGTAAATGTAAAATTCCATCAGTCCACCTGGTAGCATTACTTCTCTCAGGCAATGTTCAGTTACCTGTGAAAAATGTGGAGAAGGTAGATAACTGGGTTCATCCAAGGTTGGGGTAAGTATAATGTGGAAGAGAAGGACAAAGAGATGAAAAAATATTTTCCAGAAAAGGATTATAATGATGGCCATGGAATTTAACCTGTGCCAAGAAGCAAAGGAAAGACAGGAGAGGAGTTAAAAATCATGAAAAAGATGTGGAAACAATGGTTTCAAGGCTTCAATTGGGGTAAAATAATTTTATTTTGTTATGGGAATAGTAGAGCAAGGAAAATGAAGGGATAGAATTTTCTGCCTAAAGAATGAAATGTTTAAGATTTCATAAATGTTGGCAGTTCTGATGACAATAAAATCTTGGTCATGATTAGGTATGTCATCAGCATAAAAAATATTGTTTAAACCATGAGAAAGGGTAGTTGGACGGCTATGGTCAGGTGGATATAAGATGTTTACAAAATGGAGATATCAACATATTGGACAGACTCATCCAAGTAGATGTTGAAGTAATCAAGAATAATGACAGGAATTGGCATGAAGAGAAATACAGTGAACCAGAAACTGCATGGATGAAAGGGAATGATATCAGATGACAGCAGCAAGAGCAGGAAGAGGGTGAAGTAGTCAGATGGTGTGGATCTCAATGATGAGAGATTTTTGTAAGGAAGGGAAGATAGAGGGGCTGAAACTGACAATGGAAATCAAACAGAACACCTGTCCTCAGGGTTGTGAGGTATACAGCATGTGTGACAGAAACACCCCCACCTTGAAAGAGCTGCAGAGGACACAGGTTCCACGTGGGACAGCCAGCTTTCTCTCAAAACAAGAAGAAATGTTCAAGAGCTCAAACATTAAGAGGCAGAATTGTACAGCAGTTAGGAATGTAAGCATTGGAATTACACAAATTTGGCTTTGAATGACTTACTGGATGCCCCTGAGCTTGGTTTTTCATTTTCAAAACAGTAACAATAACAATGGTACCAACTTTTTTGCCAAGAAAAAAAAGAATCAATAAAGCCCCCAAAATTAAAAAAAAAATGAAAAATAGACAAATCGTATGGAAGAAAAAAAGACTAATTTTAAAAAATATATTAAAAATTCATATAAATCAACAAAAAATCCAAAAACCTGAACCGAAAAATGGATAAAAACACATTTCAAAGAAAAAGAAATACAAAAGGCTATTCAGAAACAAAAAGACACTCAAAAAGAACAAGTTAAAACAATAAGATACCATTTTATCTCAAGTGTGCCTGTGTGTGTGGGTTTGTGTGTAATATATATCAGATTGGCAAAGATCAAATAGTCCCTCAGAAGAAAGATGCACTATAATATGTTGCCATTAGAAGTGTAAATTGTTACATACTCTTTGGAAGGCAAGTTGGCAATACCTACCAAAATTTGAAATGCACACACCTTTGATACTTTGCAAATAATGCATGTTTATTCCTATATATTTTAATAATTCTGAATAACTTGTTAATTATGTTTTATTTATTCTTTGAAAAAACAGTTACTTGTGAGATTAACTTTAATATATATCTCTGAGTCATTGAGGTTTTGTGATTTTTTAAAAATTTTGTCATTCTTTCAGAGTTTTACTGTGCCAGAAGTCAAAAAGTATAGCCTGAATAATTTCTGGTTTAGGGACATGACTGGTGTTTTCTATTATCATTGTTGGTAATGTTCCATCAACATTTGAAAAAGAGGAATATTCTCTATAGGGTACAAATTTTTTTTTCATTTTTTTTATTTCAGCATATTACAGGGGTACAAATGTTTAGGTTACATATATTGCCTTTGTCCCACCCGAGTCAGAGCTTCAAGCGTGTCCATCTCCCAGATGGTGTGTACGGCATCTATTAGGTGTGAATATACCCATCCCCTCCTCCCCCCTTCCACCTGCCTGACACCGGATGAATGTTACTACTATATGTGTACATAAGTGTTGATCAAATTTTGAAACATATTTATTAATTCACCTTTATGAATTATTTAGTCCTTATGCTCTTATTTATTTTCCATGTTGTTTGTTACAGACTGAGAATGATGCATTAAAATACACCACTGCAATTATGTTTCTGCCAATCCTCCTTGCTTGCTTGTCTAAGAGATTTTGCCTCTTGTGTTTTGATGTTTTATAGTAAACACAGATTCATATCTATAATGTCTTTATTATGGATTTTACCTTTCATCAATATTAAGTGGCTATTTTCAATTCTTTTAATGCATTTTGCCTTGAATTCTATTTTTACATATATTAATATTATCTCCCCTACATTCTTTCTATTCAGAATTGCTTGTTATACCTTTTACCAATTCTGGGATTTTTTTTTTTTAGTTATAGGTCTTATATCCTGAATATTGTTGATTTTTAAAATGCAAATGCAGACACTTTGCTTTATAATTGTTTAATGTATACCATATAGTCAATCTTTTGTTGTTTTATATTTGACTATATTTTAGGCTCCCTTGCCACTTTTTGGGTCTATTTGTTTGTTTTATTAAAAGAACTGCGATTAGTTTGCTCATACCTGCTTTGAGGATTTGGAACACTACCCTTTTATCTTTAACTCTACTAGTATTTATCTTTAAGATTTTCAAAACCAGAATCTGATCTTTTCCCTCTCCTCTCTCTCATATATATGTGATATATATGAGATTATATATAATATAATGTGTGTGTGCTTCTGTGTAGCTGTGTGTTTGTCTATATGTATGTTGGTATGTATGGATAGATACAGATAGATCAACAGCTAAATAGATAGATGTAGAGCAATATATTTCTTTACACTCACATATGAAATACGAAATTTAATATGCTTTCACTTTCCTATGCTCTTGTACCATGACCCCCTATTTCCTAGTAGACATTTTTTTCTTTAGGCTTACATTTTCTTTTTAATAACTTTTGCCTAAGCAGTTAATTTATGTAAAACAATGATTTAAGTTTCCTTCTAATAGCAACTGGCTTTGGTATTCTTTTCTGGGTTTTTAATAAAATGATCACTCCATTCTTGAGGTCTTTATTTTAAATTACCTCCCAGTATATGTAATGCCTCTTCCAATATAGGTTTTTTGAACCCTTAAACTTTCTGTTGTCATCAAATATAAAGAGCAATTTGGCTGGATAAATATTTCTTGAATCACATAATTTTCTCCATCAAAACTCAGTAGAATTTATCTTTTATCTACTTATATCTTGTTTTGCAGTGAAAAATCTGGGACCCACCTGATTTTTGTTTTTTTAAGGCTATACTTTTATTTTCATTCTTATTTCCTCCTCTATGTAATTTTGTAGAATTTTTAAATAGTTTGTCCTTAAAAAATCATAAGGATATATTTAAATATAAGACTCTTTCTATTATTGTTACCTGGAGGCTTTTGTCTTATAGATAAATATATGTCTCAGGTTTTTACATTTTTATTATATAATTTACTAATCTAAATTATTTTCCCATTTTTCATTTAAGAACT